>SPJY01001677.1:281511-356648 GCA_005191435.1 Raddia distichophylla
TTTATATAGCTTATTTGGTGTAATAATTTGTAATGATTTTTCTCAGGTTTTTAGTAGTTCTCATAAACATCCTAAAACTATTTTTAAATTATTATTTATAATATTTAAATCACTTTTTATATACTCTCAAATTTTATTGAAACGCTACGCTAAGCTGAAATGTACAAGGCCATAAGGTGATTACAAGAAATGTATATAAGGTGAGAAATAAGGAGTAAAAGCAGTGAATATGAAGTGAGATTCGGGGAGGCGAAAATAGCGTTGTTGAGGAGGTGAACGGTGAAAACTACAAACCCCCAAACTTTTGAAAGATGATGTGCAGTATTGGTGTAAACTACAAACCCCCAAACTTTTGGGAGGATGAGAAATGAAAGCGGAGCTGACACACCCGCCCTGTGAAGCATGTTACATGTAGGACTGAAGGCTGATCTCTTGTGTGGCCAAATGCAGGTGCGGCACATGGGCATGTGCAGGGTCAGGACTCAGGGTTCAGCGCAGTAAAGAGGGATGAGGCAGAGTGCAAGTACCATGCGGCGCCTCACACTGTGAATTGCCTGCCTACGTCCTTGGGATGATCCCCCGAGAGCAAGGGCGTGATTTGGCCCTGAGAAAATGTTTGCTGTTACCTTATCTTTTTGGTTCGCGGTTTAGTTCGGCTAGGTTTGATTGGGCTAAAAATTGAGATTCATAAAATAACAATATTAAAATATTAAAATTTATGTAAAAATTATCTTTAAGATTTTTAAATAAATATTACAAAGCTCCAAGAAATTATTGAAAATATTACACTGAATAGTCTGTAAAAAACAAATTTGACTCAACCAAACCGAACCGAACAAAAATAGGAACCAAATAGGGCTTGATGTCGATTAGGACATCACCAACTCAAAATCTAACTTTTAGATAAGCCTGCACTATTCGGCCAGCCACTATCTATCTGCATTTCCATCTCTTCTATTTTATTTGTTGTAGTTTTAGTTGAATCTAACTCTTAGCTAGATCCTCATTGTTGATGTTCTTAGGATAAACAACACACATATTATTGACGGCCCGTCAATCAATGTTAGGTATGATCGACGAGATTAATATACTATTAATATGCTCTTTTCTTATCTCAACAACATATGTAGGACCCGTAGAAATTTTATTCCCTCCACCGTACGTGCATACGACTCCAAACGTGATTTGAGGTTCGTGTGCTCCAAAATAGCCAAATGTGCGAGCAACACATATAGGTCGTTCGATGACGAGGTAGTCTGCCTAGATAGCTTCCATGAATCGGCACTGTGCATGACGATCGATCTGGACCACTCGCTTTCCCATGAAGTAAATGATTATGATCTGTGCATGGCTACCAGCATACTGAAGAAAAAAAAGGGGCACGACCGGCCATAGCTTGTGCTCACAGAGGGATTGAGAGCTATCTCATGGCTGGAACACTGCAGTCTCCCTGGCTCGGTCGAGTGAGTGACAGCAACAGGGAGCTCTCAGGGGGAGAGAGAGAGAGAGAGAGAGAGGGGGTAGGGCTTGTGGGCAGTGTGAGCTCGTATATACTCATCCATCACCATCACTCCGTTGAGCCAGCGGCAGGCATGCGAACTTGCTGCCTCTGCATGCCATGCGCAAAGACTTTAAGGTGCGCACCGGCCTCCATTACTGCCCCCACCCGAGTCCCAACCACACCACCCATTGATGGCGCGACAGGTGGACAGCATGGGGGCTGGGGTTAAGTATGTGCGGCAGAGCATCTAAACCATTGTTTATCAAAGAATTTAGATGTCTGGATTTTCCAGCAGCTCCTGGATAATACTGTAGCAGATATAGAGGGGCTGCTTGAGGGAAGGAATCTTTTAGAGGGTAGTGTAATTTATGAAGGAATTTTAGAGGGATGGATAGAGGGGACGCTAATAGTGTTTTAGAGGGGAAATATAGAGGAGCTGCTGGAGTTGCTCTAAGACCGATATAACATCTTTTGGAGGTGGCACTGTAGAGGGTCGAGGGTTTTAGTGGTCGTAAGAGCATTGCTAGCAGGTTCCCTAAAATGGTTCCTAAAACACTATTGCGGATAGTCTCAGTCTCTATAATATTTTAACAGGATCTCTATCTTGGCCTTTAAATTTAGAGTCTCTCTCCCGAGTCTCTATATATTTTTAGAGAGACTATAGAGAATATCTATAATATTTCGAGGATAGAGACTATGCTGGAGAAGATGAAAATATAAGGAACGAATAGTGATTTAATTAAAGAACGAAATATAGAGATTCTGCTGGCGATGCTCTAAGTATTCGTAACCAACGCTGACAATCTGTTTTGGAGTTCGCAAGCTGCTCACGAGCGGCTCGGCTCATAGGTGAACGAGCCCGAGCTCAAGCTTTTGTTAGCTTGGTCAAATACCAAGCCGAATTGAGCTTGAGGGAGGCTCCCCTGTGGCTCGCTCATGACTAATTTTTATGTGTTAATCTAGCATTTTTTTACCATTGGTCAGGCCATTCGTCCGTCTACGAATATAGTATGCCCCCATCATGTCCTAAAAGACACTAAGGCTGTGTTTCTTTCGGCGGTTAGATTATAATCTGAAAAGGTTGTGGTGTTTTTATAGAAGATTTAAAGGGCCAAAAAAATTATGAAAAAAATATTTTTGAGATCTCTAAGACAAATTGTGCAAAGTTTCAAAAAAATAACTATAAAATATTTCAAAATATAATCGGTACAAAAATGATAAATTTTAATCTGCAGCTTATAATCTGATTATAAGCTGAAAGAAACAGAGCCTAAAATTTTAAACTCAACACCTTCCATTTGGAGCCTCTGAACCTCTTGATTTTTTAACCCTAAATGCTATGTTCTATTTGTTTATTAAGTTCCTTAGACCTCAAGAAAAAAATTATCAATTGGGATAAGTTTA
The DNA here is from genome assembly GCA_005191435.1 of Raddia distichophylla. NCBI lineage: Eukaryota > Viridiplantae > Streptophyta > Magnoliopsida > Poales > Poaceae > Raddia > Raddia distichophylla. Next base: position 284,417 of record SPJY01001677.1, read on the forward strand.
TTTGCTAACATAGTGCTAATAAAACGGGGTTAATTACGAAATGTTAATTCTGTCGTGATTGTTTCACCGTATATTAATCATCCTTGATACTACTCAGTTCTCCAACGGTCCAACCGACAAAACCCCTGACTCGAGTCTTTCGGCTCCCGCGCTTTAATCCAGAACCAGAAGAGTTGAACCTCTTGAGACCGATCGAATCAGCCGCGAGCCCACGGCGTACGCCACGAGCCAACCAGCTCCGTCAGTCTGCCCTGCGCCGGCGCCGACCTCAACGGCCGTCTCCACCGCCGTCGACGAGGAGACGTACGCACGCAGCCATGGAGCCCAAGGTGTAGCTGCTGCCAAGCTACCGAGGACGTACGTTGAGCACGCCGCCGGCGCACCGACGACGACGAGGGAGACGCCCGCGCGCCACCGAGTTGCTGCATGCCCGGGATGGCCGGGAGACGTACGTGCATGGTCAAGGAGCGCCGCCGTGGAGGTGGAGCTACTGCACGCCTTGGAGGACGGCGCCGTCGAGGAGCCGAGCTCGCGATCCATCTAATTAATCTAGCCGAGCTGCTGACGAGTAGCTGTGATCGAGCTCACCACGGGCGTGTTGCTGCTGTGACGACACTACTGGCGTACGTGCCTCGGCCGGATCGAGTTCGCTGCCACCAGCACGCCGGCGATGAGCTTCTGTTGGCCCCGGCCCGCCGCCCGCCGCCCGGCCGAGACGTTGCCGAGGATCCTATCGCCAACAAGTCACTGCCAGCCGATCGAGCTCCCACAGGGATGCAAAGAAACTAATGCAGGTACGTACAGCATGTGCATGTGCGTTCGAATTAAGCAACGGATATACAATCTAGACTCCAGAGTACGTACTGATGCTATACATGGCTATGTGCAGGTACTCATGAATCAATTGATGCATGCAATGCATAAGCTGCATATATGCTTTGCCTGATGCCTGATGCATACCAAAGCTAAGAAGCACTTAGGAGTCTATAATGCAAGTCAGACTACACCAAGATATATATGCTCAACGTAGGAGCCCGCTGCGATCCTGCCATCTCATGGTCCGCCAGCGATCCGGCTCCTCCCGAGACCAACATTTGGTCTCGGGCCCAGGTCCCCATATCTATTGGCCCAATTGGAAGCACAACCCAAGTTCTGACCCAACTCAGCCCAAAAGACTAGCCTGATGGGAGAGGGGGTGCCTCCACCTTTTAAGTTGTTTTCCTCCACCAATAACTGATGTGAGACTAAAACCCAACAATCTTCCCTATCACACGTCGGATCATCTGTCCTACACCGTGAGATCTTATGGAGACGTTCCGGGTTACCGACCATGGCTCTAATACCACTTGTAAGGATATGCGCCGATGCAAGATCACGAACGACACTAGGAGACATGATGTTTGGTAACGCAGTTCAGCTTTCGCCTACATCTGTGGGGCTTTGATTATGGGCGCTCCTCCCCAATTCATAATACCGCAGCACACTGGCTGACCAGGTCACAACCACATGCAGGCCTATGCTACTATTATGAAGTTGTTCTCATGTTACACCAGGGTTGCCTCCCTTTATATAGTGGAGGCCTGGATAGAGTCTGACTCTAACACTAAACCAACCATGCCTATTACAATACAGAGTTCATGTAATCTACTTGTACACATATTCGACACAATACCTAACACTCAACATATAGTCCATGCACGATGAACCCGATCGAATTGAGCCCCGCTCAATTCTTTGGACGGCGTTTCTTGGATTGTTTATTTTTTCCCCAACTCGATGGCGTCACGAGATTATTCCATCTCAATTCCATACAGTCGACGTTCCTGGATGATTAATATTTCTTCCTCACAGGGGCGATCGATCCCCAAGTACTCCTCTGCCTCACTCCGTGCTGATTCTGACCTCATCTATCATAGACCTCGTACATTTTATCTTAGCGTAGCATAGCGTTTTACTATATCACGACCTCGAAGCTCCCTCAACTCGACATGCGGGCCCAATACAAGGCTACACATTTAACAGTGATGATTGATGAATGCCCTCTTTGATTCTCTGTTTTAGCTTAATTAGTTTTTGTAGTAATTAGAAAAATTGATGATCTTTAAAAAGAGGTATGGAAAGGTTAAATAAATTATTAAAAATATTTTTAAGATCTTAAAAAAACTACAATGGTCCGAAAAAATTATTTCAAAATGTTATATTGTATTATTTGTAAAAAAACAAAATTTATCATTAGAACCAAAACTAAAATAAAATAAAGAATAAAAAGGGTCGAATGCTCTCAAGTGTCACTTTTCATCAACAAATAAACTCGGTGGCCTGAGTGAACCCATACAAGGTTACACTGTCATCAGCTCGTGGATATCCCCATGTGCCGCACCATTTTGTGGGTGAAATTTGTTATTTTTTACGAGTTGAACTATGTAGCATTTTGTTATCATTTTTGTGGTGTTTTGATTCTTCTCGAAGTTTCTAAAATATTTTTTAAAGCATTTTTAGCTCGGCAAGGCCTCTCTCAAGGTTATAAATTAAATTTAAAAAGACAACAGTCCAAAAAATGGAATGTTCTTTATATCTACAGACACAATCCCTATATCACTCCAGTAATGTATCTATATATCAATCTCAAATTTTAAATATTTTTCTATCAGAGACCGAGTCTCCACATATATAGATTATTCTTTCCATTGTCTCTGTATCTTTGTGAGGTTAGATATTATGCTGAAGAGATCAATACAGATATAAAGAACAAATAGCAGTTTAGAGAGATATAGGTATCAAATTTTTTAGAACCTGCTAGGATGCTCTCAAAAGCCATTTAGAGGTTGTACTACCTCCTTTTTTTTGTCGCCTTTGACTTTTCGACACGCCTTTGACAATTCGTCTTATTCAAATTATTTTTGTAAATATAATTTATTTTGTTTTTATTTGTTTTATGAATAGAGGTATTTTAAATATGTCTTATTTTTTTACATCTTTGCACTAAAATTTTTGAATAAGACAATTTTCAAAGATGTGCCAAAAGTCAAAGGTATCAAACAAAAAAAAAACGGAGGGAGTAGTATATTTTGGAGTGTAGACACAATTTTAGAGTCTCCGGTCCATATGTTAACAACTCATTAATTGATCGATCGATATGTAAGAGCATCCCACGAACAGCTCCTCTATAATCTCATTCTATGTAATACTATATCCTTTGAAAGATCCACTCTATTATGTAAAATTCTTCCCAATATATGTTACACTCTCGAAAAAAATTGTTCTTCTAGCAACTCAAACAAATCAAATGAACGGTGTTTTACAGCTCCTGGATGCTGTAACCAGCCGCAACTGTTGATGTTCAAGGCCTCTCCGGGGATTCATATCCTCTGACATTGCAAAGCAATGTCACCGTGCTACAGTACTCTGATATTATTTCCCAGCCGCTGGATGAAAAACAGAGAGACAAGATCGACCTTGGTACTGTTCAAAAGCACTGTAGCATAATTTCACTGTAGCGAGGTGCTATTTAATGCTGCAGCGGCTTTACTGTAGCATTAAATCTCAGCCATTCATTTTGAATTCAATGGCTGATATGAAGGGAATTTCAGGATACTGTAGCACGGTGACATTGCCAATGCGATGTCAGAGGATACCAATCCCCTTTTCTCCGGACATACACTGTTAGATGGGGCTACAGTGTTGGTGACATGCACTGTTAGGAGCAGAAGCGATATAATTGATGAGGGTACTAATCTCACCAGGAAAGCAAGTAATAATATATATGAACAATGATACTACTGTTTGGGCTCCCGTACGCCAGGTGTGGTGGCCCCTCTTCGGCGACATTAGCTGGCGACTTTGATCCAGCGGCGTCCCCGTTCTCTGCCTCTTGGCCTGGTCCCGTCCCGGCCGTCGAGACCCTCCCTTTCTCCGAGGTGTCGGATGGCTTGGGCGGTTTCTTCCGCGTCGGGTGACGGCGTACGTGCTCGCTCTCCGGCTTTGCGTCTTCGGCTGGCGGCTCGGTTCTCCTAGTGCTTTCGACCTTCGGCGGACCCTGCCTTGTGCGCTAGTAGGACAGGTCTTGGACGAAAGCCCTGCCCTTTCGGGCTGATGTTGGCGTCATCTTTGGTGTCGTTCCCTCGTTGGAGGCATCACCTTTTGGACCTTACCTACTCTGGGTGAAAATCCTAGCGGTTTTGCGACGACGGCGGTTTCTCTACATCGTTGCCTTGTTGGAGGCGTCGTGATCGCCGTTTTGCGCATTGGTTTTCGCTGGGTCTGCTGCTTCAGGAGTCGTTCGTCGTTGTGTGAGTGTTGATGGTGTTTCCCCTTCTCTCCCTTGTATCTCTCTCCTCTTCGGCCTTTGGCCTTGGTGGCAGCAGTGTGGCTGCTTTCCTTCTTTCTCCTCTGTAGGCGGTGTTCCCGGCAGTGGCCGGAGGTGTGTCTAGCTTTGGCCAGGGTTGCAGCGGAGTGCTGTGGTTGTTCCCCGTGTTCGCACAGGTTTTGTATTTTATTTTCTCCTGCTATTCAATTAAATAGGACGGCAGTTCTCCTGCCCTCTTTCAAAAAAATTAATTTTTATATGTTAATTTAGCCTTTTCTTACCTTTTCGGAGCCTTTGAACCTCATGATTTCTTAACCCTCAAGTGCTACGCTCTATTTGTTTATTAGTCTCGCGAGTCCTCTCGAGCTAAAACATGCTTTCAGCGTGTTGAAATAGGAAAGAAATATTATCGACCGGATAAGTTTATTTGCTAACACAGTGCAAAAAATAGTTAATTATGTGTTAGGATTTACGTCAATGCAAGATCATGAACGACACCATGACCAGAAGACACTATGTTTGGTAATGCAATTCGGCTTACGCCTATCTGTGGGGCTCTGATTATGGGCGCCCCTCCCCAATCCATAATACCGTAGTCTGCAGCATATCGACTACCTAGATCACGGCAACATGTCGACCCTTAACTTCATCAGACATATGCTACTATTATGCAGTCGTTGTTATGGGTTACACCATGGCTACTTTTCTTTATATAGTAGAGGTCTGGATAGCATATGACTTCTACTTTAAACCAAACCTGAGCCTGTCGCCAAGAACCGATCGAGCTCCCACAGGGATATATATCAATGCATGAGCAAGAAACTAATGCAGCTAGCTACTTATTACAGCATGTGCATGTGCATGTGCGTTGGAATTAAGCATCAGATATATAATCCAGAGTACGTACTGATGCTATACATGGCTATGTGCAGGTACACATGAACGATGAATCAATCAATGCATGCACGCAATGCATAAGCTGCATATATGCATGCACTGCCTGATGCATGCCTGATGTCGTGATGCATACCAAAGCTAACAAACACTTGGGAGCTAGTCTACTGCAAGTCAGCCTACACCAACACCAACATATATATACTAGGACCGTGGGCTGTGAGGCGAAAGCTGACGCCGGTGACCATGTGAGCGATCAGCCCGCCTCGTTTTTTATTTTTTTGGGAAAAATCCTTTTGTATGTGAGGTAAAAACGGACGGACGGATCTCGCCATCGCTGGCGATCGGACGGCTGCAACGATCGGCACTGTAGAGGGTGGACACGTGTCAGCACAGTGTTTACCTGCTCGCGTGTTGTATGTAGAATAGATGCTCAACGTATAGTCCATGCGACCATGCACGATGAACCCGATCGACCTGAGCTGAGCCGCTCAATTCTTCAGATGGTGTTCCCGTATTGTTTATTTATTTTCTCCCAAATCGAATGGCGTCATCAGAGAGGCGCTTGAGTGGACTTGTTGAGCCAGAGCCAGCGGAGCCTGAGAGCCCGGGTGAAGCGGGGAAGGTCTAGAACGCCGAGGCCCCCAAGCGAGGTCGGGGAGCAGACCGTGCTCCAGTTAACCCTGCCCCCATTGATGGCTGAATCCATCCCTTTCCACAATCAATATTGGCGGATGGAGTCGATTTTCTTCAGCACGGACGGAGGCGGTTGAACAGCCGACAGGACGTAAGTTGGCAGCGCAGATAGAACTGCCTTGAGAAGGGTGAGGCGACCCCCTTTTGACATTAGCGGCCCACGCCAGCCAGCCAGCCTGGAGGCTATCTTGTCTATGAGTGGCTGGAAGTGGACGTGGCGTAGTCTTCTGGTGGATAGCGGGATCCCTAGGTATTTGATAGGGAATGTGGTTTTTTCAGCGGGGAAGTCGTGTAGGATGGTATCGAGGTCGAGCTCGTCACATCTGATTGGCACGACCTGGCTTTGAGAGAAGTTTGTGCGGAGGCCTATTATTGCTCCGAATTCCTGGATGATTAATATTTCTTCCTCACTCGGTGGCCATCCCCAACTCCTCTCACTAACTTCGTGCGGTTCCTGAACTTTTTTATTTTGAGCAAACGGGGAAGACGCCTTGTCATTTTATCAAAAAGAAGAGAATTGTACAAAGACCTAGCCACGGTTAAAAAAGCAGAAAGGAATTACCACGATCTCGATCTCAAACTAATCTACCATAATTTGGTGATCACGATCTCAAAGCTGGCCCCCTTTGATTCCTTGCTTTAGTTTAGTTTTTATTGTAATTAGAAAAATGATGATATTATGAAAAAGGTTAAATAAATTATTAAAAAATATTTTTATGATATTTGAGAAAAATTCTGCAAAGGCTCAAAGAATTATTTTAAAATGTTTTATTGTATGTTTTGTAAAAATAACAAGATTTTTAATTACAACAAAAACTAAACTAAAACAAAGAATCAAAGAGGGTATGCTCTCAAGTATCGTTTTTTCATCAACAAACAAACTCGGTGGCCTAGGCGAACCCATACAAGGGCCTTGTTTGTTTCGGATTAATGTTGAGTTGTGTTTTACTGTAGCAAATTTATGACCCCCCTCAAAATACGTTTTAACGAGTTCAAAAAATTATGAAAAAAATATTTTACTAACTTTAAGAAGATTATTTAAAACCCCATAAGAATGACTACAAAACATTACATCATTTGACTTATACAAAAATAACAAAATTTTGTTTAATTTAATTTAATTTAATCTGAAACAAACCAGGCCAAGGTTACACTGTCATCAGCTCGTGGATATCCCCACGTGCGCAGCATTTTGTGGGTGAAGGTTGTTTTTTACGAGTTGAACTATGTAGCATTTTGTTGTTATTTTTTTTGCAATTTTTTTTAGAGTTTCTAAAATATTTTTTTTACAATTTTGTTAGCTCTACAAGGCCTCTCTCGAGGATCACAAATTAAAATTAAATCTACTTTTTTAGCTGAAAAAATAAGACAACAATCCAAAAAATGGGATCTTCTTTATATCTACTCACTCCAATAACGTTTCTATACCAATCTCAAATTTTAAACATTTTCTATCTGAGACTGAGTCTCCACATATATAAACTCTTCTTTCCATTGTCTCTATATCTTTGTGAGGTTAGATGTTATGGCGAAGAGAATACAAATATAAAGAACAAATAGCGGTTTGGAGAGATATATGTATCAGTTTTTTTAGAAAAGCCATTTAGAAGTTGTAGTATATTTTGGGGGTGTAGACACAATTTTAGAGTCTCCGGTCCGTATGTTAACAACTCATTAATTGATCGATCGATATGTAAGAGCATCCCACGAACAGCTCCTCTATAATCTCATTCTTTGCAATACTATATCCTTTAAAAGATCCACTCTATTATGTAAAATTCTTCCCACTTGATGTTACACTCTCAAAAAAATTTGTTCTTCTAGCAGCTCAAACAAATCAAATGAACGGTGTTTTACAGCTCCTGGATGCTGTAACCAGCCGCAACTGTTGATGTTCAAGGCCTCTCCGGGGATTCATATCCTCTGACATTGCAAAGCAATGTCACCGTGCTACAGTACTCTGATATTATTTCCCAGCCGCTGGATGAAAAACAGAGAGACAAGATCGACCTTGGTACTGTTCAAAAGCACTGTAGCATAATTTCACTGTAGCGAGGTGCTATTTAATGCTGCAGCGGCTTTACTGTAGCATTAAATCTCAGCCATTCATTTTGAATTCAATGGCTGATATGAAGGGAATTTCAGGATACTGTAGCACGGTGACATTGCCAATGCGATGTCAGAGGATACCAATCCCCTTTTCTCCGGACATACACTGTTAGATGGGGCTACAGTGTTGGTGACATGCACTGTTAGGAGCAGAAGCGATATAATTGATGAGGGTACTAATCTCACCAGGAAAGCAAGTAATAATATATATGAACAATGATACTACTGTTTGGGCTCCCGTACGTGCACGTGCCCGATCGATCGATCTGGGCCGTCGACAAAGGATCGGACGGCTCAGAAAATGCCACATTGCCATTGGTAAGTACAGTACGACGTCTTCCATTGACCACTCTCCATCCATGGTCGTTGATCAGGTCATCAGTGACTAACATATGCGCGCGCTAGGCCTGCACTCTAATTTCAGGGCAAGCATGCAACTGTATTTCTGCTCCGTGCACATATATATATATATATGCAAGGTCAAACCATCTCCATCAGTGTCACCCAAAGTGGGAATAAATACAGTCCATTTTTCGCAGTTTATTAGTATGATTTATGAGCAACTCCCAACCAATTTGGGATTTGAAAACCCCATATTTCATTTCATTTTCTTGTGAGAGGAGGAGAGAAGCGCCCGACGCTATAAAAGCACGCGCCTCGTCAGGCTCTTCTTCTCCAACCCAGCTAGCTATAGCATTGAGCCACACACCCACTGACCCCACGTACATACAGTTGGCTCCGGCGAGCGGCGGCGAGGAGGATGACGCTGACGATCACCGACGAGATGCGGGCGAAGGCGGAGATTTACCACGGGGACGCGGCGGGGCAGGAGAAGACGCGGCTGCTGCTGCAGGAGACGGGGCTCCCCAATGGGCTGCTGCCGCTGAGGGACATCGTGGAGTGCGGCTACGTGGAGGAGACGGGGTTCGTGTGGCTGAAGCAGAAGAAGAAGGTGGACCACTACTTCGCCATGGCCGGCCGCCACGTCAGCTACGCCACCGAGGTCTCCGCCTTCGCCGACAAGGGCCGCCTCAAGAAGATCACCGGCGTCAAGGCCAAGGAGATGCTCATCTGGGTCACCCTCCACGAGATCTGCGTCGACGACCCCCCCACCGGCAAGCTCACCTGCAAGGCCCTCGGCGGCCTCTTCCGGAGCTTCCCCGTCGAGGCCTTCCTCGTCGACTTGCCGCCCGTCCCCGGCCGCGCCCGCTCCCGCTGCAACGAGCAGAAGCAGCAGGTAAGCAATGGCGCTCCCGTCGATGAGCCGGCGAAGAAGGAGAACGGCACCGAGCAGGAGGAGGAGAAGGTGGAGGAGGAGGGCGACAAGGAGAAGGACGCCGCCACCGCGGCCGCCGCCGTCGACGAGATCGACGGCAAGATGAAGGAGCTGAAGAACACGGAGGTGGTGCAGGCGGAGGCAGTGGCAGCCAAGAACTGATGATGGCCATCACCAGAATCATATATCAAATCAAATGCATGAGCAAACACAAAGAAGGGTCGACACACAAGAGACACATGCTTAATTAGTCGCTTTACTATTTTGGTCATGCTTTAATCCCTTATTATTTTGGCTCTGAATAATGCATTCACGGTTTATTTCGTATCCCTGCATGCTGCAAAAAAATGATCCAAGATGTACCGATACCATCTGAGAGAGTTTACTCAACCCATAAATTCCATATCATGATGTATTATTTTTCCTGGCTCTACATAAAGTATTAATTAAGGAGATGGCCGGATTAAATCAACCAGACAATCAATTTAGCTGGTTTGTTAGTTAATTAATGCCCATGAGCGGCTACTCGTACTGGCCTCTTCAATCTGCCTGAGGGGGCAAGCAAAGCAAGCAATATAATTGCATCCAAATAAATTGGGACAGTAGCTGCATGTTCTAAGAGCCTGTCCTCGTCAGTTTGAATTTATACATTGTACTTATTTGTTTATTACTTATCTTTGCTTATTCGAAAAACAATTTGATTTTTTTAGTGCGTTTTTACATCGAACTCGAAGACCTTTTTAACAGCACAGGTCAAATAAACTACACCCGGATTTCTATATTATCTTAATATTCAAGTTATATAGATAAATAAATAAATAAAGTCAAATAAGAAACTAGAACATGCCTCAAGTGTTCAGAATTCAGATGCCAGCTCAGCGATTTCTCTGGGTGAGCAATGGATCACGTACATGCATGTGTTCATGTCTTCATCGATCCATCTGGTAGCTGGCGTTGCTCAGTTAGTGCATCTGGTTGGATAGTAAATAGATCCTGTACCATCTACCAAGAACTATCATCTTTGCTGCTGGCTGCTTCGCTGCATAAGGCACTGCAATGCGTACGGGAGGGGATTTACTCACAGTAGTTTTTTTTTTTTTTCTGAACTTAACACAGTGTGTGGATTTTTACATACAAGCACCAGAGTTGGAGTTATCAAATGTTTCAGTTGGCATTAGCTACTGGGCTAGGCACAATACGTTAATTTGGACTTTTACATAACTTGCAAAAGGAAAAAAATAATATCGATATAGTTCTAAATTTCCGTCAATGCCTCGTTTCGGTAGCTTAACTCCATAACCGGATTTAGGTTGGTCTTTAGATTGTTAAAAACAGGCTGGTTTGATCAATATATATACGGTAGTTTTGAGGTTGTTGATGTAGACAAACGGTTTTAGGTACGTTGAGGTGACATCCATGTATGCATGAACGAGGGAAAGAGGAAAAGTACATAAAGATTAGAGAAAGAAGGCGATAAAGGGACACCACATATCCACCTCATTAGTGAAAAAAAAAATGCTTGTGGTGGATGACACATTAGCAGAAGTACCTCAAAACTAACTATTGACTAGTCAACGACCAAGTTACTGGTCCGGTTTTCATAATCCGAGAATCAACATAATTAGGTTTTGGAGTTTAGAGATTAAAATGGAGCAAGGCGATGTTAAGGATATATCTAGGCCCATAGAGGTCCAGGCCCATGAGGCCCATATTGGCATATTGAGTGTATATATCACCCAAGGCTGCTGTACAGTCACCTCTCTCTTTTCTCTTCACTCTTCAAGGTAAAATGGTATCAGAGCATGGACTAAGATTAGGGTTAGGGTTTCTCTAATCTAATCCGATCCAAATCCACACCGTCTGCAAGGCCACTGTCGCGGTTGGCGTCCAGGCCGCCGTCATGGTTGCCGTTCGCGGTCGCGGTCGCCGTTGGGGTCGCCGTCCGCGGTCGCCGTCGCCGTCGCGGTCAGCCGCTGCCGTCGCGGCCGTCGTCCCGCCGTCGCATCTTCCAGGCCGCCGTCGCGGCCGTGTCCAGGCCGCCGTCGCCGTCAGCTGCTGTCGTCGCAGACCTCTTCTTCGTCGTTGCAACTCGTCGTCGCATCCGTCGTCGCGTCTCTTCGTCGCGCTCCTCCTCAACGCCGCGCCTACCTCCTGGACGTTGCCTTGGCCCCGTGGGAAGAGAGCAGCGCCACCGTATGGGCTGCTGCCGCTGAGGGACATCGTGGAGTGCGGCTACGTGGAGGAGACGGGGTTCGTCTGGCTGAAGCAGAAGAAGAAGGTGGACCACTACTTCGCCATGGCCGGCCGCCACGTCAGCTACGCCGCCGAGGTCTCCGCCGTCGCCGACAAGGGCCGCCTCAAGAAGATCACCGGCGTCAAGGCCAAGGAGCTGCTCATCTGGGTCACCCTCCACGAGATCTGCGTCGACGACCCCCCCACCGGCAAGCTCACCTGCAAGGCCATCGGCGGCCTCTCCCGGAGCTTCCCCGTCGAGGCCTTCCTCGTCGACTTGCCGCCCGTCCCCGCCCGCGCCCGCTCCCGCTGCAACGAGCAGAAGCAGCTGGTAAGCAATGGCGCTCCCGTCGATGAGCCGGCGAAGAAGGAGAACGGCACCGAGCAGGAGGAGGAGAAGGTGGAGGAGGAGGGCGACAAGGAGAAGGACGCCGCCACCGCGGCCGCCGCCGTCGACGAGATCGACGGCAAGATGAAGGAGCTGAAGAACACGGAGGTGGTGCAGGCGGAGGCAGTGGCAGCCAAGAACTGATGATGGCCATCGCCAGAATCACATATCAAATCAAATGCATGAGCAAACACAAAGAAGGGTCGACACACAGAGACGCATGCTTAATTAGTCGCTTTACTATTTTGGTCATGCTTTAATCCCTTATTATTTTGGCTCTGAATAATGCATTCACGGTTTATTTCATATCCCTGCATGCTGCAAAAAAAAAAATGATCCAAGATGTACCGATACCATCTGAGAGAGTTTACTCAAGCCATAAATTCCATATCAAGATGTATTATTTTTCCTGGCTCTACATAAAGTATTAATTAAGGAGATGGCCGGATTAAATCAACCAGACAATCTATTAGCTGGTTAGTTAGCTAATTAATGCCCATGAGCTGCTACTCGTACTGCCCTCTTCAATCTGCCTGAGGTGGCAAGCAAAGCAAGCAATATAATTGCATCCAAATAAATTGGGGCAGTAGCTGCATGTTCTAAGAGCCTGTCCTCGTCAGCTTGTATTTATATATTGTACTTATTTGTTTATTACTTATCTTTGCTTATTCGAAAAACAATTTGATTTTTTTATCGCGTTTTTACATCGAACTCGAAGACCTTTTTAACAGCACAGGTCAAAAAAACTACGCCCGGATTTCAATATTATCTTAATATTCAAGTAAGATAGATAGATAAATAAATAAAGTCAAATAAGATACTAGAACATGCCTCAAGTGTTCAGATGCCAGCTCAGCGATTTCTCTGGGTGAGCAATGGATCACGTACATGCATGTGTTCATGTCTTCATCGATCCATTGTTGCTCAGTTATTAGTGCATCTGGTTGGATAGTAAATAGATCCTGTACCATCTACCAAGAATCTATGGTCTTTGCTGCTGGCTGCTTCGCTGCACAAGGCACTGCTATGCGTACGGGAGGGGATTTACTCACAGTATTTTTTTTTTCTGAACTTAACACAGTGTGTGGATTTATACATATAAGCATCAGATTTGGAGTGATCAAATGTTTCAGTTGGCATTAGCTACTGGGCTAGGCACAATACTTAATTTGGACTTTTACATAACTTGCAAAAAAGGAAAAAAAATAATATCGATCTAGTTCTAAATTTCCGTCAATGCCTCGTTTCGGTAACTTAACTCCATAACCGGATTAGGTTGGTCTTTAGATTGTTAAAAACGGGCGGGTTTGATCCTTCAATTTGTTAATATATATGGTAGTTTTGAGATTGTTGATGTAGACGAACGGTTTTAGGTACATTGAGGTGACATCCATGTATGCAGTATGCATGAACGAGGAAAAGAGGAAAAGTACATAAAGATTAGAGACAGAAGGCGATAAAGGGACACCATATATCCACCACATTTGTGAAAAAAATGCTTGTGATGGATGACATGTTAGCAGAAGTACCTTAAAACTAGCTATTGACTCGTCAAGGACCAAGTTGCTGGTCCGGTTTTCATAATCCGAGAATCAACGTAATTAGGTTTTGGAGTTTAGAGATTAAAATGGAGCAAGGCGAAAGTTTAGGAACCAAATTATTTTCCTTTGCAAAAAGATGGTGAAACAACTTAAGGCATGTTTTAAAAAAGTTAGAACATGTATAAATGACTCTAGCCTACATGCCACTGGTCATAATTAAACCAGCGGTAGTTCTTTAGCTAGGAAAACAATCTGTCAATGATGAGAATAGTAAAATTAGAATAAAACCCATTGAGAGCTTTCTCTATCTCGATTAAGAGAAGATCGAGTTGTAGTGTTAATTGTTTTTATCATATGGTGGTTGCTGGAAGGTTAATTGTAGTTAACATGGTTCTGTCTCCACTACCAAACTTCTACCTATGTAGTCTTAAATTGCCAAAAGTGTGATCACCAAAATAAACAAGCTAAGAAGGCACTCTTTGTGGTGAGAGTCGAATCTAAACAAGCTAAGGAGGCACTATTTATGGAGTGGCTCGGATCTAAAATAATCATGGCCCTCCACTTTTTTCTTGGACTAAAATTTGATTAATCACAAAGTAAGGACGATAAGTAAGAATCGATGATCGGTTTTTGAGTATAAACATACGAAATAAGGATCTTCTGTTAAAAAACTTGCATAAAAAAGAAGGAAGTCTATTTTACAGCTTGAACTGTCGCGCTTCGTCTACTTAATCCTTAAAACCAGCGCAAATAATCCCCATGGTGATTTTGGCTGGTGGTTTTAATAAAATTGAGTTGTTTTCATCATCTCTCTCCCCTACTTCTTTTCTCCCCCATCTCCTCCATTCCACTCCCACTACCTCCATCATGCAGACACCACCCCACCCCAGTGGCTCAGTGCTTCCCCTCCTCCACCCCATCCCGTCAACTTGCTTTCCCCATCTCGCTGACTTTCCTCCATCTACCATCCAACAACGTCGCTGATCTCCTTCACTGCTCCGTCGGCCCGCCCAAAGATCAAAATTTCCCCTTGACCCGCCGTGTCTCGACCTGACCTGCAGCTAGGTTAAGGCCAAGTCGGGTCCCCAACTCCAACCGGGTCTGGTCTGGGTCTAATCATTCCCCTTCCCTGACCCAACCTAAGGTGGACCATGGATTTTTATCCAACCATTGTAGCACCTACTAAACCCTAATTTCATGTGCTCTCCTCCCACCTTGCATCACTCTCCTGCTGCCACTCATTCTCTCGCGTGCGGTCTCTCCCTTCCCCCCTCTCTTGGTCTCACTCCCCTTCGCTGGCTCCTGCTCTTTTGTGCCCTTTCCGCTACCTTCTTTTCCCTCTCGCAGGTGTCAGCTCCCCACCCGCTTCTTCCCCTTCCATTTGCTTTGTGGCTTGTGCGGCAGCTTCCAATAGCCCAATGGCGGCGAAGGTCCGGAGGAGAAGCCGGATCTGGCCTTTCCCATAGTGGCGGCGAAGGAGACTGCCGGACCTACTCCTCCCTAAAACGGCAGTGGAGGATAAGGAACGATGACGAGTTGAGGGCCTCCCCATGGCGACACAACAACGACTTGCCGTGACTCTCCCCCACGGTAGCAGGCGGACTGGGGTTTAGGTCAAGGTGGACCGAGGCCATATCGAGTTGGGGCAAGCTTTTAGGATCCCCGATATGGACCGGGTTGGGTTGGGTTGGGTCGGGTCGAGGTGGTATTAGACCCCGCGATCCAACCCATCTAGATATCTAGATCCGCAGCCCCTATCCAACCAGCTCATTGTGTCCCTTCTTCACTCCCATCCTGGCTAGTGGCTTGCAGTCCTTAGGGCCAATCCCGCTGCCCTCCTCCCCCATCAACCACCACAAAACGCTGCTGACCCATCTTGTCGGCTCGTTGCCTCCTGTTCTCCACCCTCATCCTGCTGGCTTGCCACCCCTAGGCCCCATTCTGCCACCCTCCTCCTCCATCCACCAGCCTATAACATTGCCATCACCATCCCTTTGGCTCACCACCTTCCCTCCTCCACCCCATCCCATCGGCATGCTGCCCCATCCTGCAACTAATTTATGGTCCAATATTTTGAATGGTCATTTGCTATAGGTGGAACACATTCTCATTTTCTAAAAATCCCAAGATCACTTTAAACAAGTCAAAGCAATGTCAAATATATGGGACTTGTTCCATTTTGCTCTCTTTTTTTTTTTTAAAAAAAAAGTCCATTTTACTCTTTTAGTGGAAGCATACACCATATTGTTGCAACTAGAAAACACAGGAACCAACTTTGTAACAACATATCAGGATGACACATCAATATTGATGTTGACACATCAATATTTTTACATTCCAAATGAGGATTCGTGTTATATATTTTGGGGTAATGATGGCTTGTCTTCAACTCATGATTACAATCGTACGAAGGGCACAATACCTACTCCAAAGATATTTCCCTAATTATGAAAGTTGCTATCAAACTAACCACAAAGTGTTCTTCCAGTTCTTGCTTTCGAATAGTTTTTTTTTTATAATGAAAGAAACATCTACACTAACTAGGGATGCATACGACCGTTGCTTTTGGATAGTTTGAATACAAGATATTTTCTTAGACTAGCTAGAGAACATGATGATTGAGAAGAATGTTCCATCTAGAACTGATCATGGGAAGCCTGACTTGGTAACCCAGCCCAAAAAAGCCCGTCGGCTGGCCTAGCCCGATCGGTGAACCGAGCCGGGCTCGGGCCTCAATCCGAAGCCCGGTCACCGGGCCGAGCCCATGCCCGACGATTTCGTGGAATAAGCTGTGGTTGGGCCAGGCTCTCAAGCATCGGACTGAGTTCGTGCCCGATTTTGGAGCCCGACGCACCGGGTCGGCCCATGCTTGGGCTAGTTGAGCCCGATTCTTCACTATCAGTCAGTTTAAAGTTGCACTTTAGTAACACTAAAATTTTTGTATGAAATTGCTATTTATAAATTATCTATTTTGTTTCTTTGATTTTCTATGCTTTGTTGCTATGTAGATTTGCTAAATACACGTGTTCACATGCTTTTCTCTTGGTATATGAATTTTAAGTCATCATGTTCGTTTGAGTTAATCTAAAACCGCATACTAATAAGACTAAAATTGCACTTGCTGATAATGTGCAATTTTAGTATAGTTATAGTGCATTTCTAAAACAAAATCGATTAATGTTTATTTTATTTTTGAACGATCTATGTTTGACGGTCAAAATTACAAGGTCAAAATTTCAGGAATGACATACCACTATACCAACACAACAATATGGGAGAAGAATATTAACCAAACATGATTTTACTATGGTTATCCATCCTTGAAAAAAAGAGAAACATATTCTCAACAGGGAAAAACTGCTGCAATGAGTTGGGATGAATTTGTGATTTTTTTGTTGTTCTGAACTAACCTATATATATTTTTGTACATAACTATTCATTTCTCGATTAATTACAACAGTGGGCACTTTGCCCATCGTTCTTAATTTAATTCCTTTGCAAACCCAACCAAGAGGGCCTGGGCCTAATGGGCCGGAGATCGATCAGACGGGCCTAGCCTAGGCTAAGCTACTTGGGCGTCGGCGGCGGCAGTATCCAGGAGTCGCCGTAGATGAAGTGTGCGCCGGTGAACGGCTTGGCCTGGACGTCATTGAGCACCAGCGACCACCCGATCCTCTTGGTCGCCATCGCCCCTGGTCCACTGCACTTGTACTCCCCATAGTATATCCCGCTACTGCAAAGATCAAACAATCGATCGATCGACGGCTAAGATTGTTCCATAAAATAGGAGAGGAGAGGAGAGACGAGAACTAAAAGGCCTTGGTGATGCTCCTTATGAATGGCAGAGCTCCTGTCATACGTTAAAAAAAAAAAGAGAGCGAGCGGTGGTGGTTGTGGAGCTTACTGTTCGGGCTTCTGGATGTTCCAGCCGTCCCATCCAACGGGGACGACCTCCTTGCCCATGTTGGTGTAGGAGTAGACGACCCGCGAGGAGTCTCCCCACGCTCGACCGAGGTAGATCTGGCCGATGCCGGTGATCTTGCACCGCACGAAGGAGAAGCCGCTCTCGATGGCATCCGCGATGCTCTTGCTCCGCTGCTGTGCCGTCAGCACCGCCACCTGCTTCGTCACCGACATGATGGTGCAATCCTCGTACAGTGACCTCCCAAAGCCGAAGATGAAGTCCACGCTGCCTTGAATCACACACCCCTTGAAGTAGTGCAGCCCCTTGTGGTCGTACAACGTGTCCTGTCCTCCATCGAACGTGCAGCTGTAGAACGCCGCCTTCGTCCCGAACACACGCACCGCCACCGCCTGCCCGCCTTTCTGGCCCGGTGCCGCCAATGGCGCGTTGTTCTACGTACAACAGTGCATGATTAATTAACATGTCAATTAATGCATAAGCACAATTTTCCTCTTGGCTAGAAAAATTCTTTATCTAATCTCCTATCATTGATTGCGTGTCAAGATCCATATGCGTAGCTATCAGCCTATCACATGGTATCACATGGTATTTCTCTCCTATTTTATTCAGGTCGAACGGGGGATTGGGATTCCTGCATGCCTTGAAGATTATGCTGGAGGCGACGAAGTAGTCGGACTCGATGGCGACAGTGGCGCTGCCGACGGTGCCGACGGGGGCGCCGTCCTTGCCGCGGGTCGCCGCCGTGTCGTCCCACGTGATCACCGGCGGGCTCTTCGGGTTGCCCACGAACGTGATGAACGGCTTCGTCGTAGGGATGAACACCTTCTCCCTATACACGCAATCCATTTTTGCTATTCAAATTCCCATGCATGCAGATTTGAGATTTCTACGTAAATTCACTTGGAGATATATACTGTATATTTTTCTGCGTAAATTCAGATTTCGATGCATGCAATTCGTTTACTTACTTGTAGGTGCCGGGCCTGATGTCGAGGATGACCCTCTTCTTGTTCCTCTCCGGCACGGCCTTGATGGCCTCGGAGATGGTCTTGAACTTGCCCTTGCCGTCGTGGCTCACCACGTACCTCACCGCGCCGGCCTCCGCCGCCGCGAGGTCGGCATCGACCGTCTTCCCGCCGCCGCCGCCCTTCATCTTCTTCTCGTAGATCTGCTTACTGACGACGTAGTTCTGCACGTTGGCAGCGACGAACTGGTCGAAGCTGGCGGCCGCATCGCTGCCGGCGTTGCTGTTGATGAGGGTGGCCTCCCCGGCGGAGCTCTGCCTGTTGCCGGCGTTGACGATGAAGCTGGCTTGCTGCGAGGAAGAAGCTGGGGAGAGCGTTGCTACGAGCAACGCAACAACGGCAGCGATGGCCGCCACAGGTGAGCCATTCCTATGGTTGTGCTCCATGGCGCCAAGATACAAATTAACAAGAAACTATTGCTGATTTAATTGCTAGCTTTTTAAACTAATTTCCATTTAGATTAATTGAGCAATGCATGCATTGCATTGCGCTGCTGTACATATAGGTTTGGGGTGGGAATGGGAGGATGCATGCAAAGAGGTGCAATTAGCTGGTCCTCCTTAATCCTTGACGCTGGTTTATTTTAGGTCTAAGCAACACAAACTCATGTGGGTGCAGCTGCAACTCATGTGGGTGCAGCTGCAGCTGCAGCTGCAGCTGCAGGGGCAGTGGCTTCACTGTTGCGAGATCCATTTTCTTCGCGGTGTTTGGATCGCCATGAAAATGTGTGATCCCATTGGGCCCATTAATTTTGCATGTCATGTGCTCTATGCAGGCCCATGTTTGGATTCGTATGGGCCTAAATGTACTACGAGTCTATATGACCGTGTTTTCTAGAATTGTTGAGATAAAAAGTTAGGAAAATCGGTGGGACACGTGATATTTCCCCATTGTTGGCCCTTTATAATATACAGGGGATTCTGGTAACAAGAAATGAGGCTCCAATTTTTATCTATTTCTGATAAATGCATGACACGTCAGAGCCGATCATAAATGGGTATAATACAGTCAAACAGTGCCTTTGCATGTCTAATGCAGGCCCAACTCTAGATTTCTAGACTATAAAATACTCCCTCCGTTCTAAAATGTAAGGCATGCATGTATTTTAAAAAGTCAATGTTTAGAACGTTTAACTAATAATTATGCTAGGAACATATATGTTCGATGTTATGCATGTGATATAGTTAGATTCGTATTTGAAAGTACTTTAATATGATGTTAATTTTATACTTATTGATGATATATAATATGAAAGGAAAATTAATGGTCAAAGTTTACGTTTGTTAACTTTATCAAAAAATTATATGGCTTGCATTTCAGAACGGAGGGAGTAGTAAATTTAGATACGCGTGGAATCGTGAAATTTAGGATACGACCAACAACATTGATCGCAACACACATTTTGTAGCAAAGCAGCCTGAAACTCTAAATACATGCTATATAACACTATTCACTGCACATTCTATCTATGTCTCTAAATTTTTTCATATTTTATATACAACAATTTAAAAGATTTCTTCTCTCTACCAGACATCATATTTCCATGCACTTAATTTTACAGCTTTTCGTGCAAATAGAATTAAAGCTGATAGAATTAATTAGTTGATTGGGTTGCACTTAGTTTAGAAACGTATAGAGAAGAGGGGAGTCGTGGTGCCCCCGCCTCCTCCCCCACCGTCTGAATCTCACGGGTGAATAGAAAGTTAGATTTACATGGAATCTCATCTGAATTTCCCCATCTATCCTCCCAAGGAGGAGTCACCACGCGGATCGCCGGCAATCTCGACGGCCGGCCGTCGAGATTAGGCCGTCGGGACTGATCGGTCGAGACAGCATGTTAGTATCGACGGCCTGGCCGTCGAGATTAACCTTTCTCGACGGTTTCCCTAGGCGGTCGAGATTCCATGGCAGCCAGCCTCCCAGGGGGTGCGGCAACCTATCTCGACGGCCTTTGGCCGTCGAGATTGCTAGTGGGCTGGCCGAGAGCACCGGCCCAACCCACCAAGGCTTTATCTCGACGACCAGAGGCCGTCGCGACAGGTCTCTCCTCCACAGCCCGACCGGCCCTGACAGGTGGGCCTCGCATTACTTAATATCGACGGCTGGTGTGAAGGCCGTCGAGAATGAAGGCAAAACAGAAAAAAAAATCATTTACAAATAATCACAACACAACATCACAATATTGTGAATAATCATAGCATGTATTGTAGAATCCCCAAATAAAAAAGGACATCTTGTTCTTACAATCAAAGTCATATAAAATTGCTTTTACTAAAGAAATTCGACTTTCTAAAATCACCTAAATATTTCACAACGAAAGTTAAGCTGCCAACTTTTCCTGACTTTGTCTCTTCTATATCTTTTGGTGTTATCACTTCTCCAGCAACCAGAGCCTCAATGTGGTGCTTACACTCTATGAATAGGTGATCTAGCAACTAAACAAAATTATAAGTCAGTTAGACTGCACAAAATTCAAAATGCAAAGTAAGAATGGCATGAAGTATAGTGTAATCACTAAAAGTACAAAAAGTTCTCTTTATGGACATTCTGCAGGTGAATATGTGATTATCTTTATGGACATATGAACATAGCAGACGTCATAGCACAAAAATCCTGCAGGTATTTGGCCAATTTTTTGAGGAACTTAAATCTATCCGATTGGATACAATGACGGCATAGTACAAAAATCCTAGATAGAAAGCAAGACATCTAAAAACGGTTATGTATTTTCTGAAAAATGATAAATAGTAAATGTGAGTACAACTTACCAGATTTTTGGCCAAGCTCATTGCATGCCTAAACAAAAGGTGAAGAACACATAATGCATTAATAAAATAGTTAAAAACCACAAAACTACACATGCAAAGTTTAACCAGGCATGGAAATGAAGTTCTATGCATAACAATGTAATGTAATGTTCAGCAGTTTAGATTATGCATGTAAAAATTACCTAGTTTACAATCATACGAGCTTCATAGTTATCAACACAGCTCAACACAGTGGTAATATTCAGTGAATAACTCTGCAGGAGAGAAAAATAAGGTAGCATACATTAGGATATAAGCATGAGTAAATACAAAGGGATTACTGTGTCCAAAGATATAGTTGAAAGAAATAGGTTAAACATGACATTTTGCACTTCATACCATACTTATCCAAGGTAGTAAACAATAAAAACAAACAAATGAAAACAATTCTAGAGACATAAATGACTGATACTGGGTATAGTTCTCAGTTCTCACCTCCAAAACAACATCAGGATTAATTCCAATAAGTGTCTGCACAACGGCATCTGTTTTGGACATTCCAACCTAGTAGTAGCACCTCCAAAACAACATCAGGATTAATTCCAACCTAGCAGCGGCATTTGTTTTGGAAAGCCAAATAAACACACCTCCCTCGGCGCCCTGGTGCTTGCATGCAAACCACATTGATATATATCAACAGCAACACATTGAAATATTTCCTATCGCAGAGCATGGAAACCACATGCATTCACTCAAATTAAAATTGGATTCATCCAAGTTTTGGATCAATCGGCACATGCCCAAAACCTAAAAATCATGATGTACCTTACCAAATCCGCTGCGGCGGCGCTGGGCTCGGCGATGGACGGTGCGCGGCGGAGGGGCGGCGCCGGGCTTGGCGGAGGAGGGGGGCAAGGCGGCGCCGGGCTCAATGGATGGGCAGCGCGCAGGTGCTCGGCGGAGGGGCGGTGCCGGGCTTGGCGGAGGAGGGGGGCAAGGCGGCGCCGGGCTTGGCAGAGGAGCAGCGCGCGGCGGAGGGGCGGCGCCGAGGTGGATGGGCGGCGCCGGGCTCGACGGATGGGCGGCGCGCAGGTGCTCGGCGGAGGGGCGGCGCCGGGCTTAGCGGAGGAGGGGGGGCAAGGCGGCGCCGGGCTTGGCAGAGGAGCAGCGCGCGGCGGAGGGGCGGCGCCGAGGCGGATGGGCGGCGCCGGGCTCGACGGATGGGCGGCGCGCAGGTGCTCGGCGGAGGGGCGGCGACGGCTAGGGTCTACGGATGGGAGGTGGCGGGCGGGGGGAACGGAGGGGAGGCGGCGGCGGCGACGGTCGTGGACTCGAAGGCGGAGTAGGCGAACAGTGGTATGGAGGAGGCTAGCCCAAGCAGTAAAATTGGCTAAGTCCCTAAAACTGGTAGCCAATTGGCTATCTCGACGGCTGCAATAAATGCCGTCGAGATAGGTCAACGTAGCCGTCTCGCAAGCCTCTCGACGGGCTATTTAAATGGGCCGTCGAGAGAGGCTAGTCTCGAGGGCTCCCGTTGACTACCCTCGAGACAGGTAGCCTTTATCGAGGGCTTTTATAGAGGCCGTCGAGACAGAGGCCTGTCTCGACGGCTCACACTATGCCCCTTCTTCGGTAGTCAACCAAGCTTCTTTAATTTTTAAAAAAATACAAAAAATATGCTGGTGATGCACATTGGCTAGTCTTACTTCGAACACAAAGAGACATCACCATAATTTTTTTTACAATGAAAAAATGTCTGAAAATACATGTCCATATGTAAATGAGCATATCGCCGGAAGAATGACTCAACGTTCTAGAGACTTGAAGTAAATACAATCGAGATGCACCTATAATTTTTTATGTGTTCATCAAAGCATGCAAAATTATTATCATACCCTTATTTCATTGCAATGTTACAAATTACAACCATTTTACAACATTTTTCATGTAATTTACAAATTTTTAAACCCACATATACATATTTCAAAAACATTGCGTTAAAAAAATAACATTATAAGCATTTTTTCACACATTGATTTTCGTAACATTGAAAAAAAATGAGAATTTTCCACATATTTTCACAAATTATAAGCATTTTTGAAATTAAAAAACAAAAATCAACATACCTGAAAATTATCTGTCTCGACTGCTAGATACAAGCCGTCGAGACAGCCTCCCATGACCCGGCCCAGCCCATTAACTCTCTCGACGGCCCGTTAGCCGGCCGTCGAGACTGCTCTTTTCCCGCGCCGCGAAAAGCCGAAAAGTGAGACGCGGGAGCTGGATGGAGGCTATCTCGACGGCTTATGTAGTGTCTGTCGAGATAGGTCTATTATCTCGACGGCTTTTTTATGGCCGTCGAGATTTCTTACCCTCTCACGACCGTTGCGCCGTGGCCGTCGAGCCTTCCTGGGGCCCTCGAGATTTTGAGCGTTTCTTGTAGTGAGTTTGATTGGTTTCAAACTCCGCTCTCATCCATCGTCTTTGTTAAAGTATGGAATTCTCACCCAAAGACAAAAAGATATTTAAGGATAAAACAGATCATACGAGAATAAAACAGACCATGAACATGGTCCGAAAGATTTATTCTTTTGTAAAAAAGAGGGTAAGAGATGATTTGTGGATGATATCATGTGTCATTTACTACCCTTGGGAAATGTTCTCTTGCTGCGGTAAAACGTCTGAAGCTAGAAAATCATTCTTTTGTGGTCGGGGGTATCTACCAGCTTAGCTAGCGGCTGGCTACTCCCTTCGATAAAAGGAGAATGAGAGGAAGCAACGTCATCGATCACGCAGCAAAGCTCTTAACCACAGGAGACAGTGAGGCGCTGCTGGTGGTTAGCTCAGCTGGCTAATCACCTGCCGGCCTGCGTGTTACCGTACGAGGGCGGCCATGGCGACGGCGATGGTCATGGCTCACGGCGGCGGCGCCGCCGCCGTCGACCAAACAAAACAAAAAAATCAAGAGAGAAGTAATGACTAATGAGAAGAAACGGCTAGCTAGCCAGCCCGTGCAGTACGGCAGACAGTAGAGCTGGGCAAACGGGCCGTGCCAAAACGGGCCAGCCCGGGCACGGCTCGAAAAAACGGGCCCGTGGCACGGCCCGGCACAAACATTTGATGGGCCGGGCCGGCACAGCCCGAAATGGCGTGCCAGGCCGGGCCTGAAAACCAGGCACGGCGTGCCGCCCGGCCCGGCCCGAATAAAGGCACGGGTCAGTATTTTATATTTTGCGTGGTCTTTCATTGCTTAGATCAATTTCTGCTCAATACGAAAGTTGTATATAATGTCAAGACGCATCTTTTTCATTCAGTTGAACACAAAATTTGTAGATAATTTCAAGACGCATCTTTTTTGTATTAACAACCTTTTCATTTGAGCAACGTACAAATTTCTAAAAAATTATTTTGCCTGCTGTTTTCTTACTCGTGCCGTGCTCGGGCCGGCCCGGCCCGAAGCCGGCCCGCCATGCTTTTGGGCCGTGCTGGGCCTAGATTTTAGCACTCCGTGCCAGCCCGGCACGGCCCGAAGTGCTGACCGGGCCGTGCCGGCCCGTTTTTGCACCGGCCCGAGGCACGACGGGCCCGGGCCAGGCCGGCACGACACGGCCCAACTCCCACCACTGGCAGACAGTATAGAATAGCGACGCGGAGACCTTATCGATTAGTCTTACCAAGCAGGGCCGTGCCCCCGGGCCCCCTCAAGCCCAAGGGCCCACCCCCAGTAGGAGTACTTACCATTTAAGTGTGTTAATTACTTTGTATGTAATTCATTGTTGTCCATTAATCGTAGGAGCTTTTCTTGAAGAGACATCACTACCTAAACCAATCGACAGACTCATCGATGAGTATGAACTTAGATGATCCATAAGATCTGGACCTTGAGCTCAAATTATGATCCTAATGAAACATGTCCTCCTCTGTGTACATGCTAGCTCGCCCTCCTCTTAATTAAGCAACATGATTCAATGACACAAGAACTAAAATGGGCTTTGCAGTCGTGTGTGTGTGTGATTGCATGCATGCATGGATCAAGAGTATTTAGATAAAATGGTAGACGGCGTAAACACACGTGTATAAAAATATTTGATACTTGTGGTAGGGGGCCTCCGTTTATAATTTCGCTCCGGGCCCCCCAAAAACTTAGGAACGACCCTGTTATCAAGCAATAATTAACAAACGATAATGATTAATTAGGACCATCTATGTCTGGAACTCGATCTACTCTACTGCTGCGAGCTACAACCAGTCGCATTGGAAGTACCAAACCGTTCCAAAAAACCGCCGTCTCCATTAATTTTAGCTGATTAGCCAACCTGTTTTCTTGTTAGCCACCGTTAACCGCCAAAACCGCTAACAGTCAGCCTAGCGGTTTTGGGGGGTTAAATGGTAAAATCCCTTCACAAATATGCATTGTTGATACATCTAACATCGATATGTTTTCTAAAATACAACTTTAGACACTAGTTACTATTAAAACTACAATAAAATCAAGTACAGATTCAGAACCTTATAAAAGTATTTTTCGAGAATCTATATATAATTTTTATGTACCCAAACTAAATATATATTCATGGCTAATTCTTACAATTTTTTTTTTGACTTGAACATATATCAACAACATATAGCAAGAGAGAATATGTACTCCCTCCATAGTCGATACCATGCATTTCAAATTTTTAAAACCTCAATTTTCTATAAAATTTTTTTATACTTTTTTGATTGATCTAGCACTTGAACACCACAATTATTTCATAATGATATTATTTAGTAGATTTTATAAATAAGTCACAATAGTGTACTAGTGGTCAAAGTTACATTTGAAAGACCAATATATAAAGGAAACTTTTTGTTAAGTTGATAAATAGCTTAAACTTATACATATAACTAATGCATGTTGCATGGTAGTACTTAATTAATTAAGCATGCTGAACCTTAGTTAGTAACTGATCACTTTGATCGTTGACAATGTATACAGACGTGGCACGCAGGTGTGGGCCTTGTCCAGTCCATGACGTGCGGGGCCTGGTGACATGTCTCAAGGACGCGCGTCGCATCCCCAACATAGCCCCTGAAATATGACTTGCTGAAGCCAACGGGGCTTTACAGAGTACCCCTCCGTGTTTATGTAAAATGTGATTTGAATTGGCACATAGATTACTGAAACTATGAAATTAAAAATTAAAGAAAAAAAATATCATACTAGGCATGTTATAAATGTTTTGAAAATATAAGAGAACATTATGTTAAAGAACTGTTCATAAAGATAGACAAGAAAAAAAGTCAATAAATTTGCATGCACACCTTTAGTTTTTCATTTCAACTACTACATCCGTTTTTTTTGTTTGACGCCTTTGACTTTTCGACACGTCTTTGACCATTCGTCTTATTCAAAATATTTTTGTAAATATCATTTATTTTGTTGTGATTTGTTATATCAACAGAGGTACTTTAAATATGTCTCTCTTTTTTTACATCTTTGCACTAATTTTTTGAATAAGACGAATGGTTAAAGACGTGCCAGAAAATCAAAGGCGTCAAACAAAAAAAAACGGAGGAAAGTATATGCCTAAAAAAAAAGGAGTAACAGTTTTGGATTAGAGCACGTGCTTAATTAATTGATGATTCCTTTACTAGGCCTTTGTAAGCCCACCCGTCTCGATCTCCAGGCCGGCAAACAGCTCCCTGCACTTGGCCACCCTCGATCGGCCCACCTCACTCCTTTTCTCCTGAGAAGCCACTCCACGTAATCCTACGGAGCTGTAGCTTGTGTTAATTATGTAGTATTAATTCTACATAAAAACAACGCCGAGGTTTAACGTACGTGTTGAAAATTTAGCTAGCTTGATCTATGATCAAATGTTATGTTCGTATGAATTAAACCGCATCTGGCAAGCCCGACAGTTTTCTGGATTGGTACAGTGAATATTAACCATCTGTTTGCAAAGCAGGTTAGTTTATTGCTTGGTTTTCTCGGTTAACTATGGAAACAGCTTGAAACCGTTGGGACTTCTTTAAAGAAAGGAACAACCATGCACGTACGTTCATACAAACTTATATCACCACACACACCGTCTAACGACTGTAGTCTCGGTTCCATCAACCGGGACTAAAGCCCACAAACCTTTAGTTCCATTTAGACTGTCCCGGTTTAATTAGGAACCGGAACTAAAGACCGTACGTTCCTAACCGAGACTAAGGGCCTTATCTTTATCCTTAGCCGTGCATGCATGCATGCACACATGTGTCCGAGCACATGCTAAGGATCCGTAAACTAGCAGCTCGCGACCAGCGAGGCATACGTGGATTACCACACACATGAATCAACCACATGACATCTATACCCGTAGCTCGATCTGTCTCTGCGACGACATCTCTCCCTCAACCACTAACTGATTATCCAGCTCTCGTGCAAATACGCACGCTCCGATCCGCACATGTTGGTTGCTGCCTAGCTAGGGAATTAAACCCCCCACAAAAGCGAGCTTTATCGCTTCCAAATCCGGCGGTGGCTAGCATTAAGTTAATCGATCGACAGCATCGATCGATCAGTGGGCATAGATGCATCATGAGCAAAGATGCAGTGCTCCTTGACGTACGTCGCTAGCTGCACCACAGACCACATGCCTGCCTTGCACCAATTGGGAAGCTACCTATTAGCTCGGATCGCCCTGCCTTCATTTGGGCCCAATTAAGCTTAATTACGGCTGAGGATTCCTCCACGTGTGGTATGTGCGTGTGTGTTCGTAGCTGTATATGTATATATATAGCCAGCCAGTGGAGGCTGAACGGATATGATGGCCGCTTCATATATCTCGAAAGAATCTAGCTGCCTTGGAGCTGCAAGTCATGACTCATGAGCATTGTGCGTGTATGCAACATCAACATATATATATGGTTGAGAGTCTCTGTGAGATTCCAAGACCAACAACGTATGCATATCTCCAAAGAAAAGTCTTTTGCTTGCACCTTATCTTCTTGTGAAGAAGATTATGAATTGAATTAGCTATCTCCTCTATTAGTGTGCCATGCTTTCTATACTTCTTTCTTCTTTGGTACTGTCTTTCTTGAGAGCAAATAGCACAAGCTAGGCAAATGGAATTAATTGACTCACTCACTCGAAATGTATATATAACGGTGTAAATGCATGGTTATATACGTATTAATTAGTACCTAGACAACTAGTGCAAACCTCTCATATATAAGATTGGGGAGTAGCTACAAAATGTTCAACTCTTGTGCAGTGGTATTACATTGATCATTAGAGTAGTAGACGACACCATTTGAAACAGAGCAGATCAGAATTAATGAGATATGATCGAAATCTGTTAAGTATATATGTACACATTTGCATTGAACACATAAACAAAATGGACAAAATGTTCGATACAATTATCCATAAATATACTTTAATTACATTGTGCAAGAGCAAAATGCATATATATGGTGCTCACTTTTTTCAACCTCGTCCAAAGGACCAGTCCTCAAGAGGCAAAAATCAACATCATCCCCCAAAAAATCACAAGGCGGTCGAAAGAAAAAAAAAAAACTCCACTCCTCTCCCCCTTATAAATTATATACCTTTAATCTTAAAGTTAGGACGGGCTAACTCTAACTTTAAATTGCTCCTTTATGAGTTATGATCTATCAACACCATAAACCGTAGACCCTTAAATTAGCCCTTGTGATTAATTAGGGCATAATCGAGATTTTCTCTCATTGCGTCTTCCAGATGCTGTCCAAGCTCCAGAAGCTGTCAGGGAGCAGGCCGTCGGAGAAGCCCTGCACCCACCCGGCGAGCTCCTGGTCGACCTGGAACCCGCCATGGCTGTCCTCCTGCGTGATCGGCAGGTCCGGCCACAGGCAGCCACCGTGGTGGCTCGCCTCCTGCTGCATCCAGTCGCCGCCGGCGCCGTCGACGAGCAGCTCGCCGGCGCGCACGCCCGCGTAGAGGTCGCCGCCGTCGTAGGACTCCGTCGACGTCGTCGAGGACGACACCATGCTGGCGGCGGCGGAGGCGGAGCTCTCCACGCAGTACCCCATCGACGCCGCCAGCAGCTGCCTGCCGGAGGCGGCGGCGGCGTAGCCGTGGGCGACGTCGGCGACGGCGGCGGCGTGGTGCTGGTCGGCGAGGAGGCGGGGCATCCAGAGGTAGCGCATGGCGTCCTTGAACCTGCTGCTGTTGGCGTCGCAGTTGAGCTGCTTCGCGTGCTTCTGCACCTTGGTCCTCCAGTAATTCTTGATCTCGTTGTCCGTCCTCCCCGGCAGGTGCTGCGCGATCTTCGACCACCTGCCAGGGACCAAATCGCAATTACGTATAATCCATACGGTTCCAAAGCATATTCTAAAGATATGTATCTGCATAGCACTATAGCAACTTAAAACTTTTTTGGTTTTTTTTCTTCTGATTTTCTTTGTATATATTTTGAAATTTTAAGTTAAAGAAACATGTGAATGGTGTGATAAAGTAGCTAGATGGATGCCAAATTGTAGTGCCTCAAAAAGACATTGTGTCACAATTTAAGCCACTGATTCGCAGCGTACAATAACCAATTTTCCCTTGACAAAATATTGACTCTTATTTTAGCCATTGGATCAGAAATTATCAAATAAACAACCTAGAGCAGCTCATGTGCGTCTAC
This sequence comes from Raddia distichophylla, assembly GCA_005191435.1. NCBI lineage: Eukaryota > Viridiplantae > Streptophyta > Magnoliopsida > Poales > Poaceae > Raddia > Raddia distichophylla. The sequence goes on from SPJY01001677.1 coordinate 314,198, forward strand.
ATTTGATCCAACGGCCAGAGTCGTTAGCAAGAGGATTTGCTAGCCAGGACAGGGGGAGGGATATGCTAGGAAGAGTCGTGCAGCTTTAAAACTCGTGCAGCTTTCATGCACACTGCCAATGGAAAGTGAAAGTGAAATGCACGCGTATACATGAATATGAATATGAATACGATGCTTAGCGCTAGCTACCTAGCTAACAAATCTTAATTATGCTCTCTCCATGCCCATTCATGCATGCATGCATGCATGATGCATACCCCCCTCTAATTAGGAAGACTTGTGCCATCTGAATTGTGCCTTGTGTGTCATGTCATCCATGTGTGCCCTCTTTATATCTAGCTAATTAGTTATATTATGATTCTCGAAAAACTAATTATACTCAGATCTATAGAAGCTTTCAAATTTTAGCTTTAACTCAACAACGAATACAGTATTAAACTAAATATATTTAGTCGTTCATTCATGGACAACCTAAATTAATTGGATAGTGTGATTAGTGTCGACCGGGTCCACATGTAACCGCCCACCTTGCTTAGCTCGGACTACCACATATACGTATACGCGCCCGTACACAATACGGTATTTGACAAGGCGTGCGCACGTACGTACATGTGCACGTAAAAGAGCAATGCTAAGCAGGTCCACGCTTGCGTACAGCGTACGTACGTACAGCACCGGCATACGTATTTGTCTCCGTGGCGAACACAGGACAGCTTGACCCAGCGTGCGGGTACGGTGGGTCCCTGCCTGTCATTGACTGTGTGCGTGTGCGTGCGTGTCGACTTGGTCACGCCGGCGATGGCGACGGCGACGGCGACAGCCAGTTCGCGGTGGCCGGAGCTAGGTTCATACCGGTTGCCCCAGCGGGAGTGGAGGTCGAGGATGAGCAGCTGCTCGTCGGCGGTGAAGTTGCCGCGCTTCACGTCCGGCCGGAGGTAGTTGAGCCACCGCAGCCGGCAGCTCTTCCCCGTCCGCTTCAGCCCTGCACATGACACAAGCGGCGGGAACGCGGTTAGAATCAATAGATCGATCGATCATGGCTGCGCGGTGGCGCCGGAGATCAGATCGGCCGGCGTACCGGCGGCGCGGGCGAGGGAGTTCCAGCGGCCGTCGCCGTGGTCGGCGATGTAGTTGACGAGGGTGAGGTCCTCGTCGACGGTCCACGGGCCGCGCCGCTGCTCCTCCGCCGCCTCCTCCTCCTCTTGCGCCTCGCCGCCGTGGTGTTCGGGGCGCAGCACGTCGTTGTCGGGCAGCGGCGCCGGGAAGCGCGCCGCGGCCATGCTTGATACCTACTGATCGGCCTTGTAGTTGCGACGAGCTAGAGGAAGTAGCTAGAAGCTAGCTAGCTCAACTGGCAAGTTGGAGAGAGAGAGAGTGAGAGAGAGAAGGGGTTGGATAAGTGGGAGAGGGATGGCAAGTCCTCTTTATAGTAGGTTGGTGAGATGAGAGAGAGGTACTTGGAGAGAGAGAGAGAGGGGAACTAAGGAAGAGATTAAGCATGTGATGGAAAAGGGCGAGAGGAGAGAGGCCGCCGAGAGGATGGATACGTGGGCACGTGGCACGAGGCATCCATGGTGCATGCCTTATTGCCCTCATAATAATAGATCAGCCCATTAGTATTTTTTTTGGATTTGTTTTCTTTTGGACACCAAGTTCTGTTTATTTCTATGCTCATTTTTCAAAGATAGTAGCCGCGTGGGCGCGCCCGCGGCGCGCCAAGGCTGGGGCGCACGTGGGCGGACTAAACGCGTGGGCCACGCGCGGGCGGCGTCCCAGCGCCGGGGCGACCGATGCGCGCATGCGCGGACGCGGGAAAAAAAGCGACGAAATTGGCGCCGCGTGGGAATCGAACCGCGGTCTCCGCGGTGAGACCTCGCTCTGCTAGCCACCCCGGCAAACCGCGCGAGCCGTTGTTCTTTACGCCGAAAAAATTGTTTTATACGTAAAAATCGAATGGACGGCCAGATCTGAACGGCGCGCGCGATCAGACGACCGTGGCGGCGCCGGGTGGGGAGTCCAGCCACGTGGCGACCCAGAGACTCGCATGTTCAGGCTTGTACTATTTATTGATTCCCACTAAATAGTCTATCTATTGGGTGGTTGTCCTTGCAAGAGATTAATCACCCAGTTTAATTTAATAGACATGGTGATTACCGCAGAGTCTATTGAAAAAAGAAGAAACACGATTATATATATGTTCCTTCGTGCGTTTTTATCACCATTAATTGGACCATCGTTTCAAGATCCATACAAGGACGTCCTACCCTTCTTAATTTCATATATATTTTAGAAAAATACCCCTCCAAAAAAATTTCAAATTTCTGCATAAACCTATCCCTATCCCTATCTCTTCCTCCTCCTCCTTCCTCAGCGGCTAGCCTAGTGTCACCATCCTCCCTTGCCATCAAACCACGTCTCTGGGACACGATGATCGGCGCTGCTACTGCGCGCCGTGGTCGGAGGTGGGTGTACCGCCATTGTGTGGGAGATCAAGCGGAGAGAGGAGATCAATGACGTCACATAAGATCGAGTTTAACACGTACACTCGTGGGCTTCTTTTGAAATGAAAGAGAGGGGACCTAGGTCTCAAAGCATGATCCTACAGCGATGAAAGTGCATATATGGAGAAACATATAGTACTATGGGTGATATGCTCTTCAGTTATATATATTCCTCCAATCATTTGGGTAATCTTAAAAAGATTAACCACATGCAAACCTGAATTGCATGTGATCCTTTGCCCAAACCATTTTGGAATGACATTCATCTTTCACAACCACACAAAAGGATCAGGCTAGTTATATATGCATCATGCACCAACCTATGCCCATGTGACCAACCATGCATGCCACACAATATCCACAAACTCTCTTCCCCCTCTCCATCTCCTCATCAGTCACCACTCACCACACAACATAATGCAAGCATGCTTTGGCAGTTGGCACATGGCGTGCTTTCTCAAATTAATGCCATGTTTCATATCACAATTATATATACATAGATCGATCGAGTTATTAGCTTAATTTGTGATCGATATGTCGATCGATCGATGTGCATGAACATAGAGATCATCGAGTACATACATACCCAATATTAGGAATCATCGCTTCGATCATCTCACATCATGCTCCAAAAGCTTGTTCGATCGAGCACATCAACACCATGTGGACAATGCCATCCTTCTTCACCTTTAATTGATTGGAAACTCTTTCTTCGGATGGCACGCATTCACAAAAGCAGCCGCTAGCTCCATTAATCAATCAGTTAGGAGGCCATGTCAAATTATGCTAATTAGCTTGGGTTCTTTGCCCGAGCTGGGGCCATGTTGAATGGACACTACCACGACGCAAGGAAAGCTAGAGTTTAGAGATGCCACAAATAGGAGACAGCAACTGAACTTAGGGCTTGTATTGTAGGGGGATTGGAATAACAGCTCGGCTTGTGGATGCGTCACACGGCAAGAGCTACATAGGATAACGATCGATGCACGATATGTAACATCAAGAACAGCTGTGTGCAACAACACCAAAAAAAAAAAACAATTGATATACATATATAGGTTTTCTTCTTCCTCCTCTTTTGAGAAACCACAAACTGATGTAGTCACCATATACTATATATAGGATGGAGCTAGCTTTCTTTGCATATAAAGATCGATCGACCTTGTGGTTGTATTAACCAACTAGTTACCTGTTTTAATTTTTTTTTTTTTGCATTAGAGCTATCTGACATGAAAAACCACAAAGTAGCTGGTTAAAGAGGACGATGTCCGGCTGGAATTTTTAGCATTGTAGAAGTTGTGTGCTACTCCAGAGAAAGAAGTATATATGGGAGAGTTGAGGCCTCTAAAGTTGAGGGGTGATATGGACATTAATTGATGTGTGAATGGTAGATATGAAAAATCTCTAACTAATACTCCCTCCGTCCTAATATATAGGGCACATAAGTTTTTTTGAGTTATCTCATAATATAAGACGCCTTCTCATTATTTCCTTGGGAAAGACGAGCAATTAACTCATAGTTAAGCTATTCACACTATAAAGTGCATGCTTTTGCTAGCTTTGGCTATTAAAGCTATTAATTATATAAGTGCATGGGAAGGAGATGCATGCTTCGAGTAACGAGATAATTAAAGATGATTTACTCTCTTAAACATCATTTCTTGGTCTTAATGAAAATTTAATTTTATACGCCCTATATTTTAAGACGGAGGGAGTAATAATGTACACAATATAATAATTAAGCATGAAGGAAGGACATAAATACATATCGAGCATCTACACATCTACTATAACTTGTGGAAACAAAGGAAAAGATAGAACATTTTAGCACGCTTCATTCACATCACTCATCTGATCCAGCCAGCTAGGAAGTATCTAATAAAAAAATGCTAGCCATAGCCAAATATAGTCTACGTAGCTAATAGCTACTTCATTTCTTGTCATTGTACGTTGTTGGTTATTGTTTTCTTCTTCGATTGAGCTTTAGTTTATAGTTATCTTTGAGCTGGCAAAACGTTGATCTACCTAAAAAACGTCATATCCAACAGCTAATTAAGTGTAGCAAAGATGCGTATATTATGATGGACTTGTGGCTATACGAGAATGGACCGAGTTCGTAACGAAGTTATACGTTATAAGGTTGGAGCAGGACCAACTGAAGAGAACCTTATCCAATATCGGTTGAGATGGTTTGAATACATCCAGCGAATTGAAGGTTTCTAAAAAGCACCGGTGCAAATAGTGGAATCCTTAAGCCTGGTGTGAGCTAGGGGCTTATCAAAACTGATGTGGGAAAAGAAAATAAGGAGGGACTTGAAAATTTGAAACATGGCAATAAGGAGGGGCATATCTAACATGACATTTTAAGTTGTAAAAGTTTGCTTTCTCCCTAATTGAATGGCAGCTGCCCTAGTACAGTTTTTTCCCTAAAAAAAGAGGATTATAATTATAAGTTCTTAGAATTGTTCTAATAGCATGATCATCCCTGCAGTCATGATTTTTCGGTATTATTCTGGAAAATAACACCTGAGTTTTATGAGCAAGTTAATTTCATCTGAGTTTTATGAGCAGGTTAATTTCATCTATTATCTTCGCTTTGAAAGCTGAAAATCTGAAAGCTCATGGAACTATATACAGATCATAGACTGGAACATCAACAATTACATCAGAAAACGTGAAGTATGCAGATCAAAGAAGCGTAGGAATGTATAGCCCAATTCACACGAGTGAATGGAATTGATTTGCAGGTCACATCAGGAGGAGGAGTCTAATGCCCTCAACTTTTGGGTTATGGGAAGGCACGTGTTATTGCTTCGCACCCATGCATCCAGTGATACAGTTAAGGTTTGCATCTCCCTCTGCTTTCTTTGATGCACCCGGGTGTTTCCTGTAAGGGGCTATAGAACACACACACACATATATATGTAGTCGAGTATCAATCGATATGTAGCTGGCCACAGGCTACGATTCCAATAAATCTGGACAAACTTGCACATGCATGGCAGATCGATTGTGATTATGGAGCGAGCTCAAAGCTGCAACCAACAACTAACCTTGCACGAGTTAGCCACTTAAATCATATCTCGTTTATTCCCTTCTTTCAGACGGCGCCAATTCGATCGTTTGCCAAAATATGGCATGTCTGCATCCTCCCTGTTGCTCGATTACTCCACGTACATATAAGTGATGATACAGAGAGTTAATACACCCGAACCCAATTAATTATAATCGATCCCGTCATGCATGTAGCTAATTACTAGGTTTTTCAAACAAAAATAAAAGGCAGGTCTACGCTTCAGTCGTCGGAATGGTCAATATATACGATCGATCGAGATGATGGTAACTGTTCTCTAACCGGCCCGACTTAGTGAAACATCCAACGATCGATCGTCCATGATGGAACATTAATATGAGCTATATATCACTAATTCAGGCTCGCCAGTTTGATTTGATGGTAAACAAAGCAGAGACGTACGTTTGTGTTGAATAAGTTGGTAATGATGCTAACAATCCAGTGAATCCGCTGCTTTTGCTTTCAGTGGCTGAGTGGCAGCTTGTGTTGAAGTAGATCGATGTACGTATGCATGCATGTATATATATATGGTCACTTCGATTCGAACACCTTATCATAACCTGGAAGCTGCGCCTGTCATTAAAGCACAAAAAACGTGGTTAACATTAGTTAGTTGATCAAAGCACAGTTACAAAGATATTATGGACATTCATACGCATGCATATATGTTTAAGCTAGCTAAGTTTAATTTAATATATGGCACAATTAGTCAATTTATGTGTATGTGCTTGTGCGACCGCTGTCTTGGAGTTGCATGAGGTCTCTCTAAGGTGCAAATTACCTCCACGTACAACGAACTACGTACAAGGATGCTCGTACATTGCGAGGTTGAAAGACCCCTCGATATTATTGGTGTTTTGATGTTGATGACGTCGACGATAAACTTCAAGTGCGGCATCAAGCTTGATTTGCTTGTGGTGAATCCAGAAATTGAGTTGGGCTCACATGTATTTTTAATTATTTTTGTTGCTTCGGTTTGGATCTAATTAAGAGGAGTGGAGATGGGATTGTTTTGGTGTGGTCATGATCCATAGAGCACTTAGGTTGTGGGTGGTCGAGTTGTCGAGGTGGCTGTGAGTTTTTGTCTCTGTTGTTGAAGGTGTTGTCTGCAACAGACGGTCTGACGCATCGGACCTTTAGGTGCGGGGTGTTGGATTGGCTGCCTTCTGCGTGCTTTATGTGCGTGTGACGGTTCGGCGCATCAGACTTTAAGCTATAGGAGGTGTGCTATTGGTGCATCAAATTTATGTAATTTTATTTTTTTATTGTATTTGACATAGACACTTTCTTTTAATCTCACATGGATTCTTACTTCTATTTTTATTTTAAATCTATGTAATTTTTTTAATTTATCTGATATAGACTTTTTCAATCTGTCATGGACTCTTATTTTGAATTTTGAATTTCTAATATTTTTTTTAATCTAAGTCATTATAATCTGACCCCACTGTAATGAATGGTGGAGATTTGTTCCTTTTTATTCAAGTAGGAATATATTCGATAATAGATTTAATATAAGCCTTATGATATGGCCCCACCATAATCGATGGTGGAGATATTTTATTTTTTTTCTCTAACTTATGTGGGAATTTATCTAATAATAGACAATAGATTCATTTAATCTAAACTATTATAATCTGATCCACCGTAATCGATAGTGGATGTATTTTTAGACCTTGCTTTATATATATACACAATAGATATATAGAAGGCGAATCATTCGAACTAGAAACTAACTAATATTAAAACATCGCCATTTATACGGGCTTCTCTCTCTCTGATCATCCAAGAGTTGACTTCGAATTAATCATCACCCAGTCAACTTCGAGCACGACCAAATTGAATTTGGTAGGTAAATGCGCAACTGTGTGTTTTGACATTCCATGCTTGCATGCATGAGGCATGCAAAGCCTCCTTAGAATTCTTTTTTAGGAGATCGAAGAGCGAAGCGATTCAATTTCCAAAAGATAAAACTGAACCAAACTTTTGACCTAACTAAGCCAGCTAGATCAGCCCTAATTAAGTATATGTAATATGTGCAGTAGAAATATCAAATATTGCAACATGCATGGCGCACGATCGAGAAGCTAATCCGTCCACCTATCACGGCCGCCATTTCCATCGGAAACGCACACACGAGCTTCATGCACGCACGCTATCTACCTTTGACATATTGAAACCTAAGCTGAATAATATCGGTGAAAGAGATGGCCCTGTTTTTTTGCCGCATTATCTCTCTTCCTCTCTCTCTCTCTCATGGACCTGTGAATTTGTTTATAATTAATTTATGAACTTAGGGCAAGTGGAAACATAGGAAATTAAGGAGCAGCGGCGAGGAAGAAAGGAGGGATGCAGGCTTCCAATTGGCGCCGTACTCTATGGACGGTCTATGGAACCAAGCATCCGCATGACTTGTGTCCAACATGAACTCTTTGTGACGCCACTTTTTCCAAATCTTTCACTTTCTTTATTCTCTGGTCAGTTTTACAGTCGACTTCACAAAATCATGACATTGGACTTTGTGTATGTTATAGTGTTTATCAATTAATCATGTTGCTAAAAGGCCAAACATGAATTGAAGAATTTAGGATTGCATATTTCTTTGATAAAGTTCTTCCCCCATCCATCATATTAATTAGATGTAGGTAGTCCTAGGATGTATGTAGTTTGCTGTTCTTAGTTTTGACCATGCATGCAAAGGGAATAAGAGTAATAATCCGATCGTTGAGATGTGTGGTCCATGTGATTGGTTGTGATGGAATAGTACCAAGTTGCTAGTCTAGAGAGATTTGTAGTAGCATATAATGCCACTTGCACTACTAGAATTCTAACTTTTACCGAGTGTGCAAATATTGTCGGCCATTAAAAAATACCGTAGGATATGTATATGGCCGAGCGTATACCATCGGTAACTTCCCTTTGGGACAAGGCGAGGTCGAAAGTCCAAAAGTAATGCTATGAATATATACATGGGTCAACCTATAGGTGGGCTAGACTCTAGGCGAATTTTGGGCCAAGGTATTGCAGATGATATCAGAGCATTAACCCTCATGCGTGTGTGTGGGCTTGGCGCAGACATGGTGCATGGCACGTATTGGCCTGAAGTGTTCATACGGCAATACGGCATGGCATATGGGTTAGCATTGGACACACTGACATATACCGAGGGGAGAGATCAAGAGTAGTGCTATCCATGTGTGGGCCAGCCCAGTAGGTTGGCTGGGCTCTAGGCGAACTTGAGTCAGGGTGTTACAATAAGTAGGTATATCTAGAGCGGTCACACGAATTAATCGGTAATATTAATTTCACTTTATAATGTATATCCTTCATAATTTGTAGAGCATATTAAATCTCGTACAAATATTAATGGTTCAAAATTAACGATCTATCTATACGCGCAGATTCTGATTTCTATTTGTGTACACAGCTCACTTGATGGCACTAATACACACACACACTCGATCTCTAGAATATATTTATGTTTTTGCTCAAAAACAATATCTTTATGTTCAAAAAAGGGAACGTCAGGTTAAATACTGAGGTGTATTTGCTTTTGAACCGAAATAGTATCTAAAGATTTACTCGTACGAGGAAACGGCATCGATAAGTGAATTTTAGTGACTATGAGTGGTACGGATTTTAATTTGAGCGAAAAATTTGAGCGAAGTGCATAGTACAAAACGTTATACGCGACGAGCAATAACAAGATATTGAAATTTGATGGGAGTACGTATTAGCTTTGTCCCGTGGTTTCATTTCGTTTATACCGTGTTTTTAACGTGTTAATCGCTAGCTAGTCGGATGTGCAACAACACTGCTTATTATTCATTGCAATTTTCTGTTCTTGGTTAGTACTATCGATCTTTTTTCTTTTTTTTTTGTTATTTGCTTGCCATATCCATACACTAATACTACATCATTACGAATTTCTCCCAACTAAGCACAGTACTAGCAAGATAGGTCGTCGAGAAACATCCGCTTCTTATTTTTGAAGAACGTACAAATATATTATATTCTGGTGCCGGACATGTCGCGGTCAATAGGAAGGAAGAAGAGAAGAAACGTTCTTTTTTCTCTCTGCGTGCTCGTTAATTTTCTTCTTTTCTCGATCCTCGCGCGCGCGTGATTTGGATGCGCGGATGTGTTTGCGTCCAATTAAAGCTCGAGATTGGAAGGATTTTGACTGAATCATCACCGCTAAGTTCAGACTTTCTTGCATGCCTCTGAGGGAGGCAGCCGACATTCAGCTTGACTTGAGTGTGCTCACCTCCAGTAACCTCGCGCATCTACCTACACAGAGCCAAATTAATGTTCAGCTAATTCAAAATTTTAGCATTTCTTTAGCCTAAGACAGCTGTTTGTTGTTTCCCTCTCTATATTTTCCCCTTTGTTCTATCGACTGAATACGAAGGCAGCTCCCCTATTTTTTTTTTCTGAGAGAGTGTACCGTTTAACCTTGTTCGAGATTTCCCATTTAAAAATTAGATATTGTTACAATGTCATTGCAACGTAAAAGAAAATCTTATGTGTATTATTATAAAAATTTATTAAACGGTCTAACCACTGTACCTTCTTTCTCTCTCTATCCATCCTCTATGCGCATTGTGCCACCATGGCGCCACCAACGAGAAGTTCGGACCTTGTCCTTCCTCTTCTTCTTATTCTTTTTTTCTCTCCATAGCCATCTAGTCACAGCGACCGCATCCCTTTGTCCTTCGTAATTGTAAAGTACCATTAGGAAGTATAGGTCCTGAACCAGATCTCAACCACCCTTTTTTTTTCTCCTTGACAGGGGTGCAAAGGAGTGTGATCCATAGGAGAGCATTGGAAATAACGGCAGATCAAGTTAGGTTTGTACTTGAGTAACATACTCATGGAAGAGGCGAGGGGTAAAGAAAAATATTTTGGATTTTTATGAAAAATTTGTAAATAAGATAGAAGGATCCTATCTTCTTTAATGTTAAAACATTCTGGTATGATTGAAGGATTTTGTTGATTGTTTGCATAAAAATTAAAATTTGGGCAAAATATCCCTTCGTATACCAGATTACCGTACGTGTGAACGAGGGACCGAGTCCTTTTGATAGAAAGTCAGGAAAGGTAAAATGAACGACGAACATGCGGTAGACTTCAAAGTTCTGAGGTTATATGAAATCTATGTGATTAATGAAAATTTGATCGGCACATGAAAACAATTCACTCACCTTTTTACCCTTTCACAGATTATATCACAGAAGCACGACTACTATTTGGTCCCGCATATATTATACCACCGAGACCAATAAGATAGAATACAAATGGGCTCTACCCGATCTAATCCTTCGTGTGGAGTATATATGGGCTCTAACCGATCTCTGATTCTTTATAAAATGAATAATGGATGGCTCATATTGATTTTAATATATTATAAAAGAGTCTTAGACTAGGTTTGATTCGAGCTCGTTTGAAGCTTGAACCAAGCTCGGTAGAGCCTCCAGTGAGCCAAACTCGTGTAGTTTGTGCGCCCTAAGTTTTTCTTTCAGCCCTACCCCGTGACATGCTCGCCGAATCTAACCTCCAAGCATGCAAAACTACTCAGCATCCATGCCAAACTGACATTATGATGCCTTCAGGACAGATTTGGGATTCCCCAGTCACCACAGCAACTAGACCTGCTCATGGGTAGCCTGACCCGACATACCCGACCCGACCCAAAAAAACCCGACTTGACCTGGCCCGACCAGTACACCGGGTCGGGTCAGGCCTCGATTTGAAGCCCGACTGTCGGGTTGGGACGGGTTCGGGCCCAAAGAATTACAAAAATAGTCGTGCGGGTTCGGGTTTTCGGGTTTTGGGTCGGGTTCAGGCTCGGATTTTTGACCCGGTGCACCGGATCGGGTCAGGCTCGATTTGAAGCTCGACTGTCGGTTGGGTCGGGTTCGGGCCCAAAGAATTACAAAAACAGTCGTGCGGGTTCGGGTTTTCGGGTTTTGGGTCAGGTTCGGGCTCGGATTTTTGAGCTGGTGCACCGGGTCGAGTCAGGCTCGAGCCGGCTTAATTTTGGTCAGGTTTTGAAAAATCCGACACGAACCCGTCCGAACGTGACAAATGAGTAGGCCTAATAGCAACTACTAAGGTGGCCAACTATGGTCAATCTCCAAAGATTTGATGAACTTAGGGTTCAAACCTAGCATAGAAGAGAGACGCGAGGCTCGAATGGGCGCAGGGCAATAAGGCTGACGAGCTTCAGGAGGAGTTGGAATTCCTAAGCAGCACAACCACCATCTTAATTTATTGGGAGAGAGAGGAAGAGAAGACGTGGAAACCTAGAGAAATAGGGAATAGATAAGATGGGAATAGAAATTTAAGTTCGACTCAATTTTGATTCGATTCAAATTTAAATTTGCATTAAATTTAAATTAAATGTGAAGAAGAGAAAATGCAAGTGAATCCACGTGGCGCTAGATTAGTTGCCACATGTATCCACGTGATGCTGATCAGCTGCCACGTATGGAAAACCTCTTTTAAATGGTCGAAGGGATGATATTTACATGGTTTCCAAAGTGGGGATGAAAGATTTCTGGTTTTGAGATAAGGGATGAAAATTAAACGACCATGATAGTTGAGAGATCAGAAATGGGCTATTTTGTTTTTTTTATTAGGTGAAAAGACCGAGTTGTTCTTGAAAGAATTTAGATAAACCCTAAAAATCACATAAATGAGGAGAAAAATTATTTGTGCACACAATGCAATGCACTTTTGTGCAACACTGTTTAGATTGATGCGACATGTACCATCAATCTCAAAGCACCTCCTAGACTCACCCCGCATTCCGTTCTCTCTTCTCTCCCCTTTGCGTGCCACTCTCTCCGCCGCACCGCGTCTCCCACCGGGCCGGCCGAATGCCTCATCGCCTCGTTGCTGCTCCTCTCCTCCGCGTCGCGCCACCGCTCCTCCCTCTGAGCCTTCGCGTCCCATAGGCCCACTACCATGTTGATGAGAGAGAGTGTGGCAAGACGGGCGGGAGGAGAAAGGGTGTGGCGCGCACAAGAGGGGAGAAAGGAGGAGGTGCAAGGCGTGGGGGGTCGCGTTGAGATTCGAGTGAAGACACGTGGCGCACATCTAAAAATAGTGCTGCACCGTAGGCGGCCCGGAGAATCTTTTATCCGGAAAAATGAACTTGCTTGCGCCGCCCCTTGCCCCTAGCTTGCGCCGCCGCTTGCCGGCTGATCCTGTTGGGCTCCTCCCCACGCCGGCGACGATGCCGGCCTCCCTCTCCTTCCGTGCGCCGCCACCGTTATCCTCCTCTCCTTGCCTAGGGCGCCGCCGCTCCACCCCCCGGACGACGCGGCTCTGGGCCTCCCCTCCCCTGCAGCAGCCAGCAGCAGCAGCAGGTACCCCTGCTCCTCCTCCTCGCACATCACCAGCTTCGTTTCTCTTTCTTGGAAGAATGGGAGAAAGAGGGCCCTCACAAAGTCTGAACAGCAACCGCACTTGACCGCTGTGGACTTCCTGTCCTGGTCTCCTCAAGCTTGGGATACACCTCGTCAAGCTTCCACAAACGTAGACAGGCAGATGCAAGGATTGTTCTTGTTCCACCTAGTGATGTGCTTTGGCCACTGCTTTGGAATTCTCTCGTTATTTCCAGTGCTCTGATAATTACCGCCGCAAGCTGCGTTGCTTTCTATCCTACCTACGGTCAGTACGGTGAATGTAACGGTGTATCGATTTCGAGTCTTGCTTCTTGATAGTGACCATACATGGGCCTACCTTGTTTATCTTGTCAATTTTGTCTCATCCCGCTGCATTCCTGCCTGCGCATTAGTTTCCAGCAATTCTGGAGTAGCTTCGTAGCTCAGCAGTTAATTACAGTCCACACTGTCCCTTCATTGCAGCAATTCCAAGCTGATGGGATACTTTTCGCTGCAAAATTTCCAGATGGATGTTTTTTGTCACCGGAATCAGCATAACACACCCAGATTGTGTTTGAGATTTTCTACAAAGACTGATTCAAAGCACGTTTCACTTGAATGTGCAAATGATATAGACTGAACTGCCTTTTTAGTTTACATTGATGGAGACTGTTTTAGCAATTGTTAGTTAAGGTGAACTGTTATTTACAGCTCATGCAATTAGACAAAATGGAGAGGTTATATAGATTGATACTACGCCCCTTGTCTTCAAGATATTTTTGTGTTTGTCAAAGAAGGAGCCTACAAGTTTGAAGGTGGGTGCACAAGAGCAAGGCTCCAAAAGTTGTTCGCTGTGTTGTGACATTTTCTGGGTTACTCTAGATACTCAATACAGTTGAAAATATGTATACCTTTGTTGAATTTTTCACACAGTTGAACTTCAGCAAGCTAACGGTTTCGGTTAGTGCAACTCTTTCATCAACCTGTTTGAATTTTTGCATACTCTATAGGTTTATGCAACTATAGCCTACATTACAGACAACTTTCACTGATATGATCGATGGGAACAGTTTGCAATGGTTAGTTTGGAGAGAACAAGTCCTGATGTAGGAAGTCATGCGATTAGACAAAGTTGATACTTGCAACAAAATGTTGGTACACAAATTTGTCGCTATGTTCTGGCTTTCAAAAGAAGAGAGCTTTAATTCTGGAGTTGATTTCTCACTCCAGCAACAATGCTCCAGTGCACCACTAGCTGTAACAGTTAAAAGTGTCTTGATTGTTGTATACTAAACTCAGACAAGTAAACCAGTGAACTGCTGTGTCGTGCAATATACTACCTTCCAATAGACCATCCTCTAGAACCTCGTTTGTAATGTGATACCTGACTACCTGTGATCTTGAAGCCTGTTGTTGTGGTAGTTTGCATCTACATTCATGTGGCAAATTAGAAACACACACATATGCACACAAAAATTGAAAGCAAACATGCAATCCTTATCCTTGCCATGATACTGCATGTCACATATCATCAAATATTAAATGTTCTGCAGATTTCAAGTGAACTAAAGATTTTTGCAGTTCCCAGGAGGAATGTACTATCCACAATGCTTTCCACCTCAACTGTCCTACTCATTGGACCGAAACAGATCACTTTAGCTGATCCAACGGGTGGTGCATTCAGGGAGTACATTGATACCTTTGATGGCTACTCCTTCCTATACCCGAAAAGCTGGATCCAGGTTCGAGGAGCTGGCGCAGACATATTCTTCAGAGACCCATTCGTCCTCGACGAGAACATGTCGGTTGAAATATCATCCCCTTCATCGTCAAAGTATGCAACTGTTGAGGACCTAGGCCCTCCTGAGAAGGCTGCAGAGAGGGTACTGAAGCAGTACTTGACAGAGTTTATGTCGACTAGGCTGGGTGTTCGACGTGAGTCGAATGTCTTGTCAGCATTGTCTAAGGTCGCCGATGATGGCAGGCTCTACTACGAAGTTGAGGTGAATCAAAACAGTCAATGAATAAATCATAATCCACTGAATCACGAAGCAAAGCTTCCTTGATCTTTTTCCAGCATGAACATTTAAGATGTCTACTCTGTGTTACTCCTACAGGTAAACATAAAGTCCTACGCTAGCAACAATGAGCTAGCGGTGATGCCGCAGGACAGGGTGCAGAGACTGGAGTGGGACCGCAGGTACCTGTCGGTCCTCGGCGTCGAGAACAAGCGGCTGTATGAGCTCCGGTTACAGTCACCGGAGAAGGTGTTCATGGAGGAAGAGGGGGACCTGAGGAGAGTCATGGACTCCTTCAGGGTCATCAAGACGGCCTAGTAGCAATTAGCAAGAACGAGAGAGAAGAGCAGCAATGCCTCTGTTGAATACTGGAGTGGAGACAGTATTTTGTAAATACAGCTGATGCTCTTTAAGCGTCCATTATTCTTTCCCTTGGATCTTATATATCAGATTATATTATGTCTTGTATTTGCGCAGCATGTTGCAAGCTTCTGAAAATTATTGGAAAGGGCATGAGATTGCAAATCCATTGGAAAGGGAATTGCAACCTCCGTGCCAACGATTTTCAACAAAACTTATGGTCTTCAGAAATATCTAGTTTACAAATAAATTCATCACTTTCTGTAACTTTCTACGTCGCAAGTTTCCGAAGGATGCAATAAAACGGGCATACACGCGCCTGAAGCTTGGTTATATCCTCATATGTTCAAATTTTACAAGCACGAAAATGATAGTCTATTGACCACCTCTAGATATGCCTCTAGCGACAAATCGCAACATTTACATGCTTGCTGCAGATGTAAAATACTTATCTTGAAAACTACGGAAGGATCAAAACTCTAGATCTTGGTCATAGTGATTTCATGCTAGTTGTCTTTTGCAGACCTTTTCCCCTTCTGCTTCTGTTTCTGTTTCTGCTTCAGTTGAGTGAGGCCGGGTGCCGTGATCTTGGCGTTCCCAACAATCGCAGCCACCAATTCGGGGTCTGTGCACGCCTTCATAAGCTCCTTTTCACGGTTTGTGGCATCAACAGTGTGCAGGAATAAGCTTATCGCGGTTTTGGCAGCTGAAACCAACACATTTGGACATCAGAAATACTTGCATGTAAAGGTAAAAGGGCAAAACTTGATCTTAAAAAAGTAAAAAGAAAAGGTACAAAACTGACGACTTTCATGTATCCAAATGCCACAGCATGATAAAGAAAATGTACCTTTTCCTTTCTTTGTAGTGCCAGGGGTAATCTTTACACGGTATTTATATGTTTGCAATGCATTGTAGGGAGCACACATAGGTACAGCATATAGCAAAATATCACTTGGCACTGGATTTCCAGTTAAGTAGTCTAAATCAATCAATTTTTCTTTCTCTTCATCACCAATCTCATGGATGTCATCTTCATCCATGGCACCGCTGGCTCCAGGAGCAGCATTTCCGTCCATACCATCTCTTCTTCTACCAATGTTACCATCAGCCAGATCAACCTCAGATATACTTTCAGGGCAATCACGAGAAAGATGTCCAGATTTTTTGCATTTGTAACAAATTTTTGATGAGTCATCTTCACCTGTAAGAATAAAAGGTGTGGCAGTTGAGGGACTTAAGTAGCCAAATGTTAAAAAAAGGTAATTTGCACCACTTAGTTTACAGTTCCATATCAGGAAAACTATGCCAAGGAAATAACATTGTCCTATCTTAAATGAGAATTTGCCAACTATGAGAAGGATTTGTTGACCCAACAGCCTGGCAAAGTTCCTTGATCACCATATGCAGAGTAGAATTATAACCACAAAAACATTATGAAGACACCATAAATAGAAACATAGAAGAAAGATAAAAATGTGAGAAGTACCAGTTGATGGTTTGAATTGCTTTGCGGTAGCTTCATCTCCATCTTGTGAAGCTTTGTCCTTTTGTGAAGCTTTTCCAGAAGACTATTGGGAAAAAAGAAAGGTAATCACTTACAAACACGAGAGAGAGAGAGAGAGGACGATGGGAAACAATACAAAGGTTAAGTGATGTTGTTACCGCAAGTAAAGCCATACGGATCTCTCTTTCTTCTTCATCCTGCTCTGCATACTTCTCTTTAATCTTCTTAAGCTTACCCTTCTGTCCCCGACTTACTTTAGAATTAGCAGCTTTTGCATTTGCCTTGCCTTTTTCTTGCTGTGAATTACTTGGATTTTTGATAGCTTCACCATTTTGGGAATCACCAGTGCCGTCACCACCATTTTGGCCCTTCTTTAGTTTTCTTCTCTCCGCTTTTGATATGTATGGTTTCTCTCTTACAGTTGTTTTTTTCACATCAAGATCATCAGTGTCTTCTGGTAAAATTGGAGGACCGCTTCTCAACAAAGTGTTTTTACCTGATACCTTTGTAGGGCCTAGACCAAGATTCTTATCAAGCAAGTCCTCAAGTTGAGTTAAAGCAGAATCATCACTTCTTTCTCCCTTAGAAGTGGAAGTTTCATTGTTTTGCACACTTGTAGCTCCAGCAAGCTGTTTGGACGAATCAGCATTGTCCAGATCATTAGGCAGATTATAAGGGCTGGTATCATCATTTTGGTGAATGGTATTATTTGTGCTTGATTCATCTTCATGGATTTCCTTGATTGTGTCATTGTCACTAATAAATTCATCATCCGATTCAGGATTACTCTGCTGCTTGTGAGGCTCCACTTGAATTTCTGGAAGGGACTCGTCTTCACCCCTTACCCTCCTTTCATTCAGATGAGATGCCAAGGAACTCTCGTCCAAACGGAAGAGGATAGCAAAACCCATAACAAGGGGGTGAGGTGGGAGGAAATTTTTCTTGCCACGGATCATAAAACTACCGACAGTGAGGTATTCTCCAGTGGGAGCCGTTTTGCTGACTTGATGAGGATACACCCACCAAGCACTTGTAACAATTTTCGAATCCCAAGCTTTGCTGTGGCAAACCTGCAGCATAAGTCCATGACGGAAAGGTTTAATTACTAATTTAATAACTCAATAGTATTGCCATAGCACATTTAAGGTTTAACATAATTAGATACTGGACTCACAGTGAAACACCCTGCTTGATTTAATGTCAATGGTGGTATTGGACTATCAGGTTTGTGATTCTTGATTATTGTACTGGAAGCTCCATGCAACTCAGCATGCACATACCTATTGAAGATACAAAAATCAACCAGTAGCTTCTATGAGAATGAAAATGAACCAAACAAACATATAATTCATCATTGCATTATAAAATTAGGCATGACAGTGGCCCATTATGTTTTCTATGATCAATTGCAAAATATCCAGACAGAAGAAAAAATGAACTGCCAACAAACTTTTTACCTACTATAAAAGATAATTCTGCTATGGTTGCAAGGTAAAACATTCACATTTAACAAATGTACTTACAGATCTCCTTTAGACATGTACCGCTTGACAATCAACTCATTTTGTTGAGCATCTCGTCCACTGATAATCAGATAGTTTTCACTGCTGATGAACCAATTGAATTTCTCAAACCAGTGAACTTTGCGCATATGGGTGATTGCAGCTACAGTTTTTTCCTACAATTATCAGGAATTCAAGATATTAAGGTTATTTTACCATTCGACTAGACCATTAGCCAAGTCATTTACTATGATCATAGAATACGACAATATCTAGATAAAGCACATAAACAAATGCTTGGTTTAAGGGCAGGTAAAAACCTTTTATTTGGTTCTTGCCCTTATATTACAAAAAAATGCCAGCATACTCTTAAGAAGAAAACCACATGTAATTTTATTTTCTTTCTTTTTAGAGAAAGGTAAGAGATGACTTGTTTGCGCAGGCTTAAGTGCTTACTTCCAAAGAAAAAACTAAAACAGTAAATCAAGATGTTCTAATATGAAGGACAACAATTGTCAACAGAAATTTTTCGCAGTTTTTTGGTAACAAAGTACCAAGGATACAACAATAAAAAACCTGAGCAAGTTGAAGGCGTGTCTTCTTCTCAGCTGCTTTGAACGCTTTCTCATGCGCTGAGATAGTCTTCTCTTGCTTTGTTTCCTGTTTTTTCTTCATTTCATACCAACGCCTAGCATTTGCATGTGCAGAAAGTGATAGATCAACCTCTACCTAATAGAAACAATAACTAAAATGTCATGAAAACAAAACAGCATGGAGAAATTGATAGTGCTTAGTAAATTAAAGAAATTAAAGAAACAAGAAAAATATAGGTATAATTTTAGGCAAGGTCAAATGCAGCATCTAAGATGTACCAACTAGACCCCTCCTAAATCAATCTCCAGTAATTCAATTCAGGAATCAAATCTTAAACAATAACTTCTTTAAGGTAGATACATCAGTATTTCGAATTATTTCCATGAAGGTAGATACATTAGTAAATTTCTTCCATTAAGAAGAAAGAAATAATACGGCACTAAGAGAAAACGGCAGCCACTAGCAAAACCGAAAGGGATGCATGGCCAAAAAAACGGACCGCCACCACCTAGGCAATGCAAGGGCCGCCCACCACCACGACGTCGGACACGACCCACGCACAGGATGCACGATGAACGTTACAAAGGAAGACGCACCGCTGAAGGCAGGCCCAAGGGTACCTCCAGACCCCACCACCACAAGGGATGCTCGGCCAGAAAGCAAGGTGCCTAGAGCCAACAGAGCCATCACCACCTTGCGGAATGCACGAAGTATCATTGCCACCGCAAGCCACCGCCATGCGGGATGCTCGATGAACCGTCACCACCAAAAAGGATGCATGACCGAGAGGCCGAAGACAACATGCAAACTAGACGCCACCACCTCACAGGATGCAAGCCTGAAAGGTTGACCCCAGGCCCACCTACAACAGCACGAACTTGAAGCTCGGCCGCTAGCCACCACCACCGCACGGGGCGCAAAGTATAGAAATGAGGGAATTCTTGTCGGCGTCGCCACCAAAAACCTAGGATGCTCAGGCCTCAAAGACGCCACCGCGGTCTGGGATGCACAACTAGCGCCACCACCATGCCGGGAGCTTCGAAGAACGCTGGAGGCACGGCAAGGACCAACGCCATCAACACGTGGGATGCTCAGCAAGGAGCCGCCACCGCCGCGCAGGAAGCAACAACATGCAACGCAGAAGATGACGCCTTCAGCACTCAAGGCTTTGGGAGGGGGTAGCACGGTGATGTCTCCAGGAAGGAAAACGACGCCAGATGGTGACGCCATCACCAGCCCAAAAGGATGGGCGGGGCTTTCGCCCAAGAACCCCCACCAAGAGCCACGTTGCCACGAACATTAGTCGCCGCAGAATCAGATCCGAGCCACCGCCGCAGAGGTGAGAGGCACCTCCCGCCACCACAATCAGAGCCAAAAACGACCGCCAAGAATAAGTCCCGCCGTCGAGCACCTCAGCAAGGAATCCCCGATGCCGCCGCGCCTAGGAGCAACTCTAGCAACGCTGAGGTGAGGGGAGGCAACGAGAAGGACGCGCAAGGAGCCACCAGCAGCCGCCCACACAGATGGGCAGCACGATGTCGCCGCTACGAAGACGATGCGAAGAGAGGGCAGAGCCGACGGCCGACGCCAAGGAGCGCCGCCCAGCCATTGACGCCGCCACCTCGGGACCCGCCTCACTACGCCACACCGGTGGAGGGGTGCCAGCGGGAGCGCCAAAGGCCCGCCGGCGGCGGCCCAGCCGGTCGGAGGCCGCCGCCGCCACCGGAGGGCGGCAGGGGCGGGGAGGAGGCTCCGAGGCTCGAGGCAGGGATGAAGTTTAATGTCAATGGTGGTATTGGACTATCAGGTTTGTGATTCTTGATTATTGTACTGGAAGCTCCATGCAACTCAGCATGCACATACCTATTGAAGATACAAAATCAACCAGTAGCTTCTATGAGAATGAAAATGAACCAAACAAACATATAATTCATCATTGCATTATAAAATTAGGCATGACAGTGGCCCATTATGTTTTCTATGATCAATTGCAAAATATCCAGACAGAAGAAAAAATGAACTGCCAACAAACTTTTTACCTACTATAAAAGATAATTCTGCTATGGTTGCAAGGTAAAACATTCACATTTAACAAATGTACTTACAGATCTCCTTTAGACATGTACCGCTTGACAATCAACTCATTTTGTTGAGCATCTCGTCCACTGATAATCAGATAGTTTTCACTGCTGATGAACCAATTGAATTTCTCAAACCAGTGAACTTTGCGCATATGGGTGATTGCAGCTACAGTTTTTTCCTACAATTATCAGGAATTCAAGATATTAAGGTTATTTTACCATTCGACTAGACCATTAGCCAAGTCATTTACTATGATCATAGAATACGACAATATCTAGATAAAGCACATAAACAAATGCTTGGTTTAAGGGCAGGTAAAAACCTTTTATTTGGTTCTTGCCCTTATATTACAAAAAAATGCCAGCATACTCTTAAGAAGAAAACCACATGTAATTTTATTTTCTTTCTTTTTAGAGAAAGGTAAGAGATGACTTGTTTGCGCAGGCTTAAGTGCTTACTTCCAAAGAAAAAACTAAAACAGTAAATCAAGATGTTCTAATATGAAGGACAACAATTGTCAACAGAAATTTTTCGCAGTTTTTTGGTAACAAAGTACCAAGGATACAACAATAAAAAACCTGAGCAAGTTGAAGGCGTGTCTTCTTCTCAGCTGCTTTGAACGCTTTCTCATGCGCTGAGATAGTCTTCTCTTGCTTTGTTTCCTGTTTTTTCTTCATTTCATACCAACGCCTAGCATTTGCATGTGCAGAAAGTGATAGATCAACCTCTACCTAATAGAAACAATAACTAAAATGTCATGAAAACAAAACAGCATGGAGAAATTGATAGTGCTTAGTAAATTAAAGAAATTAAAGAAACAAGAAAAATATAGGTATAATTTTAGGCAAGGTCAAATGCAGCATCTAAGATGTACCAACTAGACCCCTCCTAAATCAATCTCCAGTATTTCAATTCAGGAATCAAATCTTACACAATAACTTCTTTAAGGTAGATACATCAGTATTTCAAATTATTTCCATGAAGGTAGATACATCAGTAAATTTCTTCCATTAAGAAGAAAGAAATAATACAACACCAAGAGAAAACGGCAGCCACTAGCAAAACCGAAAGGGATGCATGAACAAAAAAAGGACCGCCACCACCTAGGCAATGCAAGGGCCGCCCACCACCACGACGCTGGACACGAGCCACGCACAGGATGCACGATGCCCAAGGGAACCTCCAGACCCCACCACCACAAGGGATGCTCGGCCAGAAAGCAAGGTGCCTAGAGCCAACTGAGCCATCACCACCTTGCGGGATGCACGGAGCATCGTCGCCACCGCAAGCCACCGCCATGCGGGATGCTCGATGAACCGTCACCACCAAAAGGGATGCATTACCGAGAGGCCGAAGACAACACGCAAACTAGACGCCACCACCTCACAGGATGCAAGCCTGAAAGGTTGACGCCAGGCCCACCTACAACAGCACGAACTTGAAGCTCGGCCGCTAGCCGCCACCACCGCACGGGGCGCAAAATATAGAAATGAGGGAATTCTTGTCGGCGTCGCCACCAAAAACCTAGGATGCTCAGGCCTCAAAAGACGCCACCGCGGCCTGGGATGCACAGCTAGCACCACCACCACGCCGGGAGCTTCGAAGAACGCTGGAGGCACGGGAAGGACCAACGCCATCAACACGTGGGATGCTCGGCAAGGAGCCGCCACCGCCGCGCGGGAAGCAACATGCAACGCAGAAGATGACGCCTTCAACACTCAAGGCTTTGGGAGGGGGCAGCACGGTGATGCCTCCAAAGACGGCAACGCCATCACAAGCCCAAAAGGATGGGCGGGGCTTTCGCCCAAGAACCCCCACCAAGAGCCGCGCTGCCGTGAACATTAGCCGCCGCAGAACCAGATCCGAGCCACCGCCGCAGAGGTGAGAGGCACCTCCCGCCGCCACAGTCAGAGCCAAAAACGACCGCCAAGAATAAGTCCCGCCGTCGAGCACCTCAGCAAGGAATCCCCGACGCCGCCGCACCTAGGAGCAACTCTAGCAACACCGAGGTGAGGGGAGGCAACGAAGAGGGCGCGCAAGGAGCCACCAGCCGCCGCCGCGGCCGCCACCCACACGGATGGGCAGCATGCCGCCGCCGCTACGAAGGCAACGTGAAGAGAGGGCAGAGCCGACGGCCGACGCTGAGAAGCGCCGCCCAGCCATCGATGCCGCCACCTCGGGACCCGCCTCACTACTCCACACCGGTGGAGGGGCGCCAGCAGAAGCGCCAAAGGCCCGCCAGCGACGGCCAGGCCGGCCGAAGGCCACCGCCGCCGAAGGGCAACAGGAGCGGGAAGGAGGCTCAAGGCAGGGATGAAGGGGAATACCATGGGGTTGGGAGGGAGACGGGAGCGCGGAGGAGAAGGCCTCGCGGCGGCGGCTACGATGGCTAGGGAAACCCTAGTCGCCGCCCAGGTCGCCCTTGGCTAGATTTCGAACGATCCCAAAGCTTGAGTGAATTCGTATACATCAGTACATTAATCAAGCAGAATGTTCAGTGTTGCTTCAATATGGCAGTGGCACATTGGGTGAGTCCAATATAGAAAACTAATAAAAAGAACAGATAGCAGGATATCAAAAGGTCAATAATCCAAACAGAACAATTGCTTCAGTATTCACACATTAGGTGTGAACAAACATATAACAATTACTAATAAGATTCGAGGCAAACAAATAATGAATCTTTTCGCAATACAGAAAATATTCACAGAAGCAAATTAGGTGTTTGAGCGACAGAAAACATACCCTCTCAACAGGCGCAGTTTTCTCATCCTCATCCATGTCATCAAGATTATTGCTTAGAAGTAGAGTAATGCAGTTTTTTTCAAAACTAAGCTTATCAATTAGACCAGCGACTGGGTTTCCAGCCCTTTTCTCCTCTTTAATCATGCGAGCGAGAGCATCCCAACTCATACCATTTGCAAGAGAAACACGAACAGCTATGATTGCTGCATCCACATCCTCCAAATTGTACTCGACTAGTTCTGCCATCCTGATGCAATAGTCCACTTCTTTCCTCAATGTATGAACACGATTCTCCTGCATAACAGAACAGATGGATGGACTATCAGGTCATCATATATCATGTATCTGTAACAAAGCAAAGTAGTCCTCCAAATAGAAGAAAGCTTGAGCAAATTATGAGCAATGTGATTGCAAACATGTGTTCAAGGTTGGGTTGGAGGTACCTGGTCCAATTTTATTTTATTAAGCCTTTGAGCCACCGATTCCTCTTTCGCTTTATGCTGTTGATTCACCCTTTGACTTTCTATTTTGCTGTAAAACTCATCTAGTGCAGCATCAAATGTCGCAAATGCATCATGTTCCCTTGACTTAAATTGATTGAGAAGAATAGGGCAATATTCATCATATATCTGCGCATAGGAACAATAAAAAAATTGATTGCTCTGTTCTTTTACAGTTTCATAACAGATATTAATTGCGCTTTGAACAAAATCTTGCAGTAACTCTCACAACAGTATGAAAGAAATATAGGAGTAACAACACACATACCTTCTGGTTAGTAGAAGACCCTTCTGATGGTGTGATGCTCTTTTTTGCAGGCATCTTATTCTGCATAAGAATGTAGCCCTCAGGAATCCTTTGGCCAGATATGATATCTAAAAGCCAGTCCTCAAACCTTGTAATAGATTCTACTAAAGACTGAATAGTATTGTCTTTGATGCTGCTCTCTGGATCTTTCCCAACCTTTGTACTTGGAAGCAACCCAGCATCCAATATGATATGTTCTGCTAGTGCTGGACCATAAGCCAGTGTCTCCCCAAGAAGTGTCTTCAGAGTAGCTTTATTTGATTGAGCAGCATTACTGACTTTTGCATTTGAAGCTGACTTATTAATTTTGGCAGCAGACTTCTTTTCTGTTCTATTAGATGGTTCTTCAGATTTATCTGTAAGAGGTATCACATCATTGGTAGATTCAGCAAGCTCCTGAGCATCGGCTGAACTAGATGTAACTTGAGAAGATTCGTTATCATCAACTGTGTTAGAAAGTGTCAGTGTGTCCTTTAACTTCATAAAGTCAGTCCTTTCGAAAACACGGCAAGCTTCTACTGGATAGCGATGGCGTGACATGATAGCCAATCCTTTGTTGTCGTCTCTGCAATTTACAGCACAAATAAGTATAATGAACAAGCTTTGACAACAAAGAGAAATATATAGGAGCATGCACATATTGTATGGAATCAACATTATTTTCTTGCCCTTAATCCTACTTGCTGCAGCTAAACATGTTAGAACATAATCATCATCATCATCATACCCCCAATGTTTCAAAAAAGCTACCGCAAAAGCGGGGTAAGGGGGTCGGTGTATGCAACCTTACCCCTGAGATTAAAAATCATAGAGAGGTTGTTTCTGTTTAACCCTTGGTGATACTAGAGGACTATCTATAACTTCATGACAAAAGAAGTACACATAGTTTGATATGCCATTTTGCTTTAGTCCATAATAATCTAAAGCCAAAGAATAAAAGATCATTTGGCTCCATTTGATTAATAATAATAGAACATAACATACAATGAAAATAGAACTAAACAAATTAGGCAATAACCTGTGTGAACGCAGTAGCGTCATCACTGTGTACTCTGAATCAGTGAGAAGGATATTTCCTTGTGCAAATAGCTCCAGAATTATGAAATGTGCATTACTGCCAATTCCAAATTGGAAAAGGATAATCTGCGTCGTTAAATGAAAATATCATTATATGAATCGACAATCAACAGTACAAAGCTGATGAGTTAAAATAACTGTCTGACAGAAAGAGAAATGGGGAGAGTACCCTATCATATCCAAGCATACGGACATCTTCAAGCCTCTTGCTGCGTATGTGTTTGCGTAGCTTGAGAGTGAATCCAGAAGGTGTGGTGCTCTTGTCACTACAGAAGTGCATAACCTTGGTGGTTTGAGCATTAATGTTGTCATATTACAGAAAAAAATGCAAAAAACACAACGGTGAGTAGTATCTACCGGACATATTGAGTGGTATGCAGCCTTACACCACTTTCCATCAGCAACAGAACCTTCTCGCTTTCTCCCGACTCGGTGATTCCACTGCTGTTCATCAGCTTGAAAAGATAAGTCTGTCCAGGCAAAAAAAGGATTTTAGAAAAACAAATTACCAAAAAGCAAGCCCATAACTCCATAAGTGTGTAAGAATCATCATATCATTTCAACCCATTTAAGTAAATAATAAAACCAATATTTCCCCAAACAAACACGCAGCAGTTACATTTCACTGAATTGCCTGGATTGCATCGCATAATGTAGGCAATCACTGCAGCAATTCTGCAGGATGGGAGACACCCCCGCAGAACACAAGGCGATTCCAAAGCACACCTAGTCGCCATGAGCGCAGCTCACTAGAAGAAGGCTACACCCTACCCCCAAATTCGCTTGCTCTTCTCAAAATGGTACCAGCGCCGCCGGCGCTCTAAGAAACCACGCAGTCCTTCTCGTGCCAATCCAAATTACACCCGATTCCACAACAACAGAGCTGCTGCTACCGCCGCCGCCGCCGCCAAATCAACCGGTTAAAAATCGGCAGCAGTATCTAACGGAGGTCCCGGCGGGCAGCTAGGGTTCCGCGCGCGCGCGCGCGCGCGAGCGAGAGAGGGCAGTACTGGGCGACCTTGGGGTTGATGTCGTAGACGTTGGAGAGGCGCATGCCGATGAGGCGGCGGAGGCACTTCACCTCCGCCGCCACGTCCGCCGTCGTCATCCGCGCCTTCACCATCTCCGGCCGCTGCGGCGCTGCCTCCGCCGCCGCCGCCGCCGAGGTCGAGGTGCGCGGATTTCTTCCTTTGTTCCTTCCTTCCTTCCTGTCTTCCGCTTCCGGGGTCCTCTCTCTACTGCCCCCAGCCTTCCAGTCGGGACTCGGGAGGTCCGACCGTCCGAGCCCTCAGCCCTGTGCCTGGTTAGTGGTCTTCCAAAAAAAAAAAACAAGCTTATTTTCCCCATTTCAACCATTACCAAAGTTTAATTTTATCTCCGAATTTAAAATCAGACGAGCAACCTACCCTTGCTATCGATATCGGACAAAATACCCCTTCATCTCAAACAACCCAGTTTTGGATTATGTGTAGCATGGCTTTCCTAAAAATAAATTTCAGATATATATAGAAAATCATAGAAAGTTAAAAAAAAAAAAGAATCAGAACAATGTGTAGAATCCAAATATGCAATATTTTATGTTTGTTTTATAAAGTATTTTATCGATCAATTAAATAAAGTATTTAGGCAAAGCTAGCTTGGCTCGTGAGAAAATTGGATGAAACTAAGAAGAATAGAAGGACGTTAGTTTTATCTTTCCATTTGAATTTATAAATTCAAATTTAAAGATAGTTTGACCTTTTAATTGTAATTTAAAATTTCTAAATTTAAAGGTTAAAACAACATCCTTATATTTTTATTAATTTCTCCAGCATTTCAGAGGATAAAGTATTTTCCCCTTTTTATAGAAGTCAAACAAAATTTTTCTAAGAGCAGTTGCAATGCAAGATTTCTAAATATTATTTCTATAGATGTCATGTCACCTAGAAACTATAGAAAACGGTAGCTCCATTTTACTGTATCTTAACATTGTTTCTATCATTAACATTTTATTCTTTCTCCAAAGCTACCTTCTCTCTACGCATTAATTTTAAAGCTTTGCAACAAGCGTACAAATGGTTTCTTAAAGAAGAAACGATCTCCTTCTCTCCCTACATTATCTGCTTGGCATAGTAAGAAACAAGTGAAAAAACTACATTGTAAGTGCCCCCAAATACTTGATTCATGTAATAAATAAAAGATGTTCTAAGACAAAAGCAATTTTATCATATAAGTACACATAAAAACATTTTTTTATTGCATATTTGAATTCTACACATTTTATGATTTTGTAGCTATTTTATTTTATCTTTCTAATCATCTTATGATTTCATCTTCTCTCAAAGAACTTTGAAGCATCAATAATACTATTTCATCTTCTCTCAAAAATGACTTTATTTTTTTGTTTAGCGATGGATATACCGATACTTTTTTTGTTTCTAGCGCCACGCCTGGTGTAACCATCATCAGTCGAAAGATCTTATATATACCACTTAGCAACCAATTACAGCATTTGTCAATTATCTGAGAACAGTGTCAAAAGTGGCACCTACAGAGACCAGCTACAGAGCTCAGCTGGCACCCAATTTCTGCGCTGCTACGTACCAAGGGGGAGAGGAGAGGAAAATTTAACCAAGGAAAAAAGAAAAGTTGCAGATGATCCATCAGAGTGATCTGAAGCTTTCTATGGGGTCTGAATCCTCGAGCATTGAGGCTGCTTGGAAGCAATCAGCAGCATCAGCTAGCCTGCCGTCATGCTTGTGGACCTTTCCTAGGTAGAGCCAAGCCATTCGGTTCGTTGGCTCAAGCCTTAGGGCGTCTGAGAGGAAGCCCCTTGCCACTGGAAGGTACTTGGGCCCCTGTTTGTAGAGGAGAGCACCAATGGATACCTTGGATGGCACATGATCTAGCTCTGTCGAGAGCGCATTGAAGTACGCAGCCAGCGCTTCCCGTGTCTGCTCACGCACCTCATGCATGTAACCTGGTAAAACAAGGAAATGTCATGGCGGCACCAGAATATATGAAAGCACAAAAAAGTCAAAAAGAACTTTAGATGCTTTCAACTTCTCAGTTTTACGAATATCTGCCTATGTGAACATCACAATCCAAAAAGAAGTGATTCGAAAATTACTGCACTTCACCCATCGTCACATGCTTTTTTATACACTTGATTGTCAACTATAATTTGTATACATGTATGATATAAACCCAATAAAGCAAGCAGCATGAAGATGGATTTCATTCTTTCCAAATAGCCAGATATCATACATGTATGACTTGTGAGACAAAAATCTGTGACCAAGTTTCCCTCACCTTCTGCATGAAGTGTTGTGGCAGAGTATGCTTTCAGGGATTTAGCCTTCTGTAAACATACATCGGCATCTCTCCGATAAGAAAGACTAGCATACAGGTTGGCAAGACCTTGCCAAACTTCAAACTCGCTCACTTTATCCTCATCTTCCTGAAAGAATTTCCAAAGAATAAGATGGATAAGAAAAATGAAAAACTAAATAGACTGATCGAAAATGAAATGGGAATCATCAACAGGGTGTGTTGTTAAAAAAATGGTTGTAGTCCAATTCAGTAGTAAATACAAATATAAAAATAGTCTGAAGAATGTTTCTATAAGGTGACATTGTTCTATGTGGAGAACTAGGGACCCAATTATTCTAATCCCACTTCACACTAAGGATAAAATGTAGAATTTTTTATCTAGAGAATTTCAGTGGCCAAATTTCAGTGAAGGATCAAACATGTCTAGCAGAAACCAATTTTTAAATCATCTTACACAAAGATACACTTATTCATATTTGAGAATACAAACCTCTTTGCCATTTTTGATAGATCCATAAGCCATTCGCTGTGCCTGAACAAGAGCAAGAAGGGTACGAAATGATTCAATTGCTTCCATGGGCAATGACTGCGCAATCTTCAGTTTAGCCCTTATTCTAAGCAATGGTCCTTGCTCCCACTTCGTAGTCTCATCTAATGCAGCATCAGTCACCACCTCGGCTTCCGAATATCGTTGTTGTGCTGAAAGAACCAAAGATAGTAATCTCCAACCTTTTGAAACAGATCCACCAGTTGTATCAATGAATTGTTTTGCACATTTCAAGGCAGCATGCATGTTTCGTTGCTCAGCATATTCAATTGCCAAGTCAAATATTAAATCTGGGTTGTAGCAGTCAAGAGAAACTGCCTCACTAAGTGACTTCAAAGCCTTGGCTTGCAAGAGGGATCTTTCTTGATCAGATGAAGCAATTTTAGCCGTCTTGGCCAGGCAACTCCCCAGGAAGTGAAGGGCAACACTCTTTAGATGACCAGCTGATGATTCGGCAACTGTTACTGCTCTTGTTGCATACTCCACACCCTCAGAAGCAAGACAATAATCCAAACTGCATATCTTAGCAGCCAACAGCAGGGCCATTATGTCATTGGGACTCTCGTTCTTATTTAAAGGCTTCCTCAACAAATTTAACGCAGTACCATTATTAGAAGATGCAAAATAGCAAAGTGCTAGACTATACCATCTCTCAGTTCTAGGGTATATTCCAGGTAAAACCTCTTCGAGATGCTTTGCAAGAACAGATGTTTGGCCACAGAGTGACAATGCAAAGGTTAAATGCTCCATCACTGAGGGATCCCAGTGAGTCTTCCCAAGGTACCACTTCTTCAATAGTATCATGAGCAGAAGGATTGCCTCTTCCAAATTATTCTTAGGAACAAATGAACCTTCAGTTTGCGAAGCCAAGCTTGGGGGGCTTGCCTCTACGCCACCATACAACAGAAATATGGCAAAATTCTTCTGAATCCGCATGCAACACTCATCATCAAGATTCCACTGACTAAGAAGAGCGCGCCGGTAAGAACTTAGTGCTTCTTGATAAGCCCCGGCTTGCTTCCAAAGTTCTGGGAGTAGCTCAACCGATTTACTGACAGTTTCCTGCAACTTTTGTTCAACCATGACATCAGGTATGCCACGTTGGAAGATACTTTCAACAGCATCAAGAACACTTTTACACTGTTGAGCTGCCTCTGCAATCAAATGACTTCAAAAAGTCAATACAAGCATAACAAGACAATAAGATAGTGAAATTTTAGCAATTCATACCCATTGCTTTCCCTAACTTTTGAAGAGACATGGACTTCAAGTAAATGGCCTCAAGAACAAGGCTAGCAGCATGCTGTGATCCTGAATTTGATGAATCTGGCCGTAATTTGTTATTCCGTTTTGAGGATGGTTTTTCTGAAAGTGATGGTTGAAAGCGCTTAATAGCAGCTTGAAGGTCTATTCCATCAAATACTCGAAGAGCAGCTTCTACATTGCCTCTCTGATATTCCAGTCTCCCGAGGAGAGCTCTTGCCTCCTAATATTGAATGCATATAAATAAATCTCACACTTAGCAACAATAAGACCATGAAATTTACAGGAAATGCTGAGAAAAATCCTTTCTTTTTGCTACTGGCCAACCGTCCTTATGTACAAATATATTGTATAATAGACCTAGACTACAAGCTTCTATCAAACAACATATAGTAAAAGTTCCAAATTCTCTAGGGGCTAATGATCACAATCATAGTAAATACAGCTATGCAAAGTGAAATAAAATAAATGAAGATTCTAGTCACAAAAAGGTGATATCTAGAGGATTTGGCAAGCAAAAAAATAAAGGGATTTCAGCTACTAAAAAAAATAGAATGCTAGAATGTGCAATGTGCAATTTAAAGGAATTTCATCTGGTCAAGCATAAATGACATTTCAGCATGAATCTGTACTCAGAATCAAATGATTTTAGGTAATACCGTATCCAACGATCAAAGTGGCCAGGGAAGTTAAAAGTAAAAAAGAATTTAAACCTACAACTCACGTTCATGTCTTCCATTATTAAAACACACTGTTTATTTAGGTATGGCCTAATATAGCACCACACGAATCTACGTGCATCTAAGATCGAAGGCAAACTTTAAACCAACCGAAGGTTTTGAATTCTACGTCACCAATGTCCTACAAAGTAAATGCCAAGATTCTAGTTTATTTTCTCCCAGGCGGTTGACTAGGAAAACCCAAGATTCTTTGATGCTTTCCAATTCCACCAAGAAAAGAAGTTGCACCAACATTGGAATCCGACATGAAAACACAGACACACTTGAATCCCATATGATTTTTTTTTTATGCAAAGTGCTTCCAAATCAAACCAGCCTTGCACTACACTTTCTGATAAACCAGATATAAATTGTCCAAATCCCTTGTTGATACCAGAATAGTTCAACAGCACTCACTGACCGTCCGAACCTTGATCATTAGCGTTAAACCATCGGTGGCCCACATTATCTCCAAATGCAAGATCATTTTCCCATAAAGCTCTTTATTTCACAACCTTCAATTTCTAGATGCTTCTGGATTTGAATACCGCAGCATACCCTCATCAGTGCTTGACTAGATGAGGAAGCTCACCTTCGGAACTCTTGGTTGGAAACTGCAGAACCATTTCTACAGAGAATCGAGTCCGATCCCACATCTCCCAAAGGTTTCAAAACAAATTCTTGTTTTTAGATCGAAACGCTGCTTATTTTTAGGTCGAAACGCTGCTCAGTTCGACAAAGTCAGTGCCTTGTAATGAACAAAATTGTGGCACAACTGCCCACATTAAAAACGAAGACAAGCCTGGGGGTGGTGTGTCGGTCGGTACAGAAAGATCACCATTTGACACTACCGCGCCCTATGATTCCTTCACCCCGATCTCGCCTAAACGCACAAAACAAGCTCGCATTGACCAAAAGACTCCGCCTTTTCATCCCATTACGCCCAAACGCGCCGCCAATAGTTCGTGCCCCCAACCAGATCAAGCCAGGAAGCCCAAGAACGAGAGCCAGAGGCGAAGATTCGAGACCTCGTAGTTGAGGGAGAGGCCCTCGCGGAGCGACGACTCGGCCTCCTGGATGTTGCCCTCGTCGACCCTCGCCTCCGACGACTCCGACGCGGCCGCCTCCGAGGTGCCGGCGTCCGACTCCGGCGCCCTAGCCCTCGCCCTCGCCCTAGCCTTCGCCTTCGCCGGCGAAGCGAACGCCGCCGAGTCCCCGGCGCCCGCGTCGCTCCCGTTGTCCGACTCCGCCGCGGCGGCCATCTCCGCTGCCTCACCGCCGCCGCGCTACCCCTCCGCCTCCGGCGAGCATTCTACGGCAATGCTGGCGAGGAGACGCTCTTGGCTAGGAGATGGAGGAGGCGTGATCCATGGATTTGGTCTCCCTGCCCTTTCTATTCTTGGGAGGAGCTCTCGCCATCTTTTACCTTCGATTTATTTTCATTTTACAAATTAAAAAAAAATCCCTTCAATCTCGGCCGGCACGACGGCACGTTGCTTTACTTGTTCGTCGCTGTTTGGTCAAGCCGGCATCTCCGGTAAGAATACATCTTTATTTCGATTTGTAAAATAAAAACTTTGCTATGACTTTGCTGTTTTTGATATATGGGCCCCTTTTTACATGCTTCAATTCAACATAATTTTTTTGTTCAACATAATCCATCCAAACACGGCCCATCTGCTTTCTCCAGTGTTTTTTTATAAATGCTTTCTCCAGTGTCCAGGCAATCTCAAACACACTCTGTCAAGATTGGCTATGGTAGAAAGGACATTGGGACCTCAATGCAAGTAGGTTGACATGGCACAATTATTGCAATAACCAAATCATTAGCAACAACATCATTCATCTATACAAAGCGCTAGCAGCGAGGATCCTCGTGGCGATGCGTGGCTTCGTCCAGAGCCGTCCCATCGTTTTAAGAATCAATCCCATCCATCCATATCAAACGAACCTTTAAAAACGTTTTCCTCCATACTTCGACAACACGGCGCACGGTTTGGTGAGTTGGCTAGGTGGGCGAGCGCTCGCTCAGCAGATCAGGGATCGAACCCCCGCTCCGCTATTTTCCTGCCTTTTCCCGCTCACGCGCGCGGCTGCTGCACTACTCGCGGTGGCTGTACGCTCGCGTACACGCGCGTGTGTACGCGTACAGGGTTGTACCCCTCACCTAAAAATTCAAACTTAAATTTATTTCCAAAATAGCAAACCTTTAAGGATATTTTGTATTTTAGAATTTGTTAGATTCGCTTTTATTTTTAAAATTTTTGAAAAAGAAATCTAAATTTAATTTTCCTTTTTTTGTATTGTATGATTTGTTTACTTCTTTGTGAATCTTACAGTTTTCTAGATAATTCTTTTTTAAAATTTACGAACTCCCAACCCGACGTAATAACTTCGTATAGCATACATTATACGAAGTTATACGAAAACTTGTATGAGACCTGTTGAAGCCATCTCCGCTGCCTCACCGCCGCCGCGCTACCCCTCCGCCTCCGGCGAGCATCCTACGGCAATGCTGGCGAGGAGACGCTCTTGGCTAGGCGAGGGAGGAGGCGTGATCCATGGATTTGGTCTCACTGCCCTTTCTATTCTTGGGAGGAGCTCTCGCCATCTTTTACCTTCGATTTATTTTGATTTTACAAATTAAAAAAAAATCCCTTCAATCTCGGCCGGCACGACGGCACGTTGCTTTACTTGTTCGTCGCTGTTTGGTCAAGCCGGCATCTCCGGTAAGAATACATCTTTATTTCGATTTGTAAAATAAAAACTTTGCTATGACTTTGCTGTTTTTGATACATGGGCCGCTTTTTACATGCTTCGATTCAACATAATTTTTTGTTCAGCTTGAGGAACATCCATCCAAGCCCATCTGCTTTCTCCAGTGTTTTTTTTAGAAATGCTTTCTCCAGTGTTAAGGCAATCTCAAACACTCTCTCTGTCAAGATTGGCTATGGTAGAAAGGACGTTGGGACCTCAATGCAAGTAGGTTGACATGGCACAATTTTTGCAGTAACCAAATCATTAGCAACAACATGTCAAACATAGGCATAGAAACTATTGAACAACACGTACAAAACCCTGATAAAAAAGGGTGGAATAACATAGTTATAAGATAATTATACTATGGCCCTTTTAATTGTAGGAAATCTCACTTTTGCACCTAAAAATTTAAAAACTTTACAACATATTTCACTTGCTCCCTTTTTATTCAAGTGCTCTACGCCGCTTTGAAGCTGCAAATAAGTTATGAGGGAACAAAGACAACTCTTTGAGGCAAAAAATAAGACAATATAGCATAGCTTTGATTTTATTGTGCTAGACAATAAATCCTTGAACCTTTATTTTTCTTTTGTCTTCCGTCACGCCACATGCCAGCTATACCAATAAGACCATACCAACACCTCAACCCCTCTTTGATCATTGCTAGTTTAGTTTTGGTTGTAGTTGAAAAAAATTGATGACATTTTAAAGAGGTATAGAAATGTTAAACAAATTGTTAAAAATTATTTTGAGATATATGAAAAAAACCTACAAAGTCCTGAAAATTTTATTCCAAAAATATTGCATCGAATGGTATATATAAAAAAAAATTAAACTGAAGTAGAACTAAATTAAAATAATGAATCAAACAGGACCTATGTCAATAGCTAATGGAAGATTTTAATGGCGCATGGACTCGGATGCAAACAGGAAAAAAAAAGTTAACAGGAAAAAGATACTCCAAAAATAAGCTCGCAATTTTACGGTGTAAAGTATGATCGCGTTGCAACTTTTAAACTCTGTTACAATAAACTACATAAGTTAAATTAGATGAGGCAAAGAGAACGATGCCTTATGCCTGTTTCTTTTTTCTTAAAATAAAAGTAGAAGTAAACTTAGGCCATGTTCTTTTGAGCTGATCTGGATGGCTGAATAACTGAACGGCTGAAATAACTGAATTTCGAGAACTTTTCAAGGTACCCTCGAGATTTAGATTCGTTTTGTTCGTTTGACTTGCTTATTAAATCGTTAGGACCCACCATCAAAACAACGAAAAAACAAACCCAAAAAACTTAAATTATATATCATTTTCGAAACATAGATAAGTCGTTTAGCTGTTAAGCCGTTAAACTGTTGGCCGAAAAGAACATGCCCTTGAAGCCTGAGAACGGGACCAAGCACCATCACGAATGTGCCGCGATGTTTGGCGGCACCCGCATAAAACGTGCGCTCACGCCAACCTAAACCCTGTGCATTTGGTCTGGTCCTCTGCTTCAGACTTCCCAGGCAGGAGGTGAAGCAGCGAACAAATTGTCGCGGGCCCGCCTGCAAATCACAGACGGGAAGTGCAAAGCTGGAGCTTCCTGGGAGGTGGGTCCCACCTGCCAACGGTCCTCGCGCTTTATTGGTCACCGGGACGCTGTCTCGTGGGTCCCAAGACCTCTTTTTCAGGGACTGGGCCCCTTCTTTCGTAAAG
This sequence comes from Raddia distichophylla, assembly GCA_005191435.1. NCBI lineage: Eukaryota > Viridiplantae > Streptophyta > Magnoliopsida > Poales > Poaceae > Raddia > Raddia distichophylla. The sequence continues at coordinate 350,152 of SPJY01001677.1, forward strand.
GTCGCCACTTGCGTTTGGTCGGGCTGAGCTGATGATCCGCTGATGGTGTGGTAAAGCATGGCACTATGGGAGGGTGAATTCATGATGATCACATGTCGTGAGATGCACAAATCTTTTCTTAAAGCAAGTAACATATTTCATTCCGACACCAACTTTCATCTTGCAAAGATGTTCCTAGCAAAATTACATCGTCACCGTTGCGAGGGCGAACGATGAGTCCATAAAACAGCCCTTCCCTCCCTACACGCCGACTCCGAAGATGACACCACCGAAATATATCGAAATATGGTCAAAATGGCCATAATGTTGTATATCGGGTCAAAAAAAAAATTAGCGCTGATATGCAGTGCTAATCCATGTGTGAACCCCCTTGATAAAAAAATCGTGAACCCCTGTGTAGCCCAATGAAAAGAACTAAGTCACAGACCAGCGCAATATCCATCAAATTAGCCTTTTCTATATCCCGACCTAATATTCAACAAAAACTCACGAGTCCAATAAAAATGAGTTCTTTGTTCTACGAGTTATTTTTCTTTCTTGTTTCACTTTGTTTAGGATGTAGCCTTGTAAGGCTCAATAATGCCATATAAGTAACCACGAGTCTTTATCAAGAAATTAATAACATTAAAAAACAGGCTGTGACCTAGCTGCCACCGCAATCTTCAGAAGTGAAAAAAGGGGGGAGTTCAACACCGGTGTCGATCTGTCCGCCGTCTTCGCTCCTGCTGGCCTTCGGGCTACCGACGAGCAAGGACGCTGCCGAATGATTAGCCATTAGATTTAGGGTTTTGAGTCTAGTCAACAAAGGTCTTGTTGCAGCGACGCAAAGGAGGAAGATGCAAAGTTTCGGCTTGGGGCTAGGTCGGCGCAGGGGTACTAGTGGTCGGCTTGGTGATTTGGGTCGAAAACAGGGCTTCTCTTTCGGGTATCAATAGCCTCAAATCCTTAATGAACTAATGTTTGCGCTTTGGCTCTTTAAATTTTAATTTAATCATTATGTTCTCCTTTTCCAGGCTATGGATCTGGATGATATATTATTATGCTAGTGCACCCTTTTTCCCTTGATTTCACTTTTGATGCACTGTGGTTTTGATGGTATTGAATTATTGATACCTTGTAATTATATATGGTATAATATAATATATAATCACTCTGTGTAGAAATATAAGGCATATATTTTATTTCTTTAGGAAAAAAAATTGACAAACAAATACTCTACTAATATATAATTTTTCTGAGACAAAATTAATGTTAGCAGATTTGTATTCAAAAGTACTTATTGGTCACATATATGATATATTAATGAAGTAATTATTGGTCAAAATCTTGTCCTAACGAAACAAAATGTGTCTTATATTTCTGAACGAAAGAAATACGTTATATATAGTACAAACACATCCCTGTATATGTCTATGAACGGTGAACCAGGGTAGTTTTTGCTCTAGTTCCGCCCCTGCATGCAGCGAATAAACCGTTTGTCTGTTTGGTAATGGCATATCTCAGAAACCGACACTTTATAATAGTATATGTATCAAATTTTAACTTTAAGAAAAATAGATGCCCACCACACGCTCCGGCACATCGACGACGGCGTCCTGCACCGTCAAGTGTACGCCGTGCATGCGGCCCATGCATGCTGCGTGCTGCACCTGCAGCTCCGACGACCGAAGCGCCACCATCAGCCACGAGCGCCGCCACCGCGTCCCGCCCCGCCACTGTATATGTTGCTCCATTGCCTTCGGACTTCTTCTTCCCTTTCGACAAATTTTTGTTCACCCAACCGAAATACCTTTTCCGGGTTGGATTGAATTTTTCTCAGTCTTTACAACGTTCGGAATGTTTCTGGGATGATTTTCCATAATTTTGGAGGTTCATGGTGTTGCTTCCCTTCTGCCAATGATTTGTTATGGAGTTGTGATGGCGGAAGAAAAAAAAAACAAATCGCCCGTTCCTCTGGCGATAGATAGGCCCGTTTCTACTGTAACACTTAAGTCCAGTGCATCGTGTAGCAGTAATGCATGCCACTGGACCATCGCCCGAGTGCAGGGTGATATGATAGGTGGCTGCTCGCCCGGCCCAGTGATGATGGGCACCCATTACCGCCAAAACCGTTAGTTGGGCCCCCATTTGAACGAAAATACTCCATTTAGAGAAAAAAATGTAAAAGCAAAAAATGTTCGGGCAAGCTGCGTGCTGGATAGTGCTGTCTCCTCTCCTCTCATGTTGCTGTTATGAGTTTAGTTTAAGAGTCTGGAACAAATTTTTTTTGTGTTATTTTTACTGAGAAATGTTTCGAGTTTCCAATGGTAAACTATACGTTGTTTAATAGTGATTTTTTTGGTTTCTTCTTCTGCTAATTATTTCTGATCTAGGTTTGCAAAATATTAAAGAAGAGAACAATAAGACACGCGGTTCTTATTTTACTTTTACGCAGAGTAAAAGGGAGAAAGATGACCGATGAAATATTTTACCGCCGTAGCTTATCGATTCACTACATGTGAGCTCTCATTCGTTTGATGCCCAGAAACCTTGCTACATGAAAAATCTTGCCTTAGTGGATCTCTGGTTCACTTTATCTTTGTGAGCGCTCATTCGTTTGGTGCCAATAAAAATAAGATTGTGTTTTGTCAGAAACAAGTTGTATGACCTGAACCTCTTCTAAATCTCTTCAAAACTAAAACATTTGTTAAGATAGTTTTCTCTTTTGGTAACTAATTGCTTGCTTAGTGACCAACGATCGAGTAGATATTTTGATGTGAGATACTGGAGTGAATACAAAACTTTCGATAACATGTATTGATTTAAAAGAAATTTCCACGTCTCCATTGAGAGAATAGGTTAGCTCTAGACATCTCGTCCATTACATTAGTTTTGAAAATTAAGCATATGATGAAGATTAAGGTTGATGGAGATGTCTTTATAGAACTAGCTGTAGTACTTCTTGTTCTCGGCAATATCAAAGAAGAGCAAAATAGAATTCTCGATGTGGTTCTTAATATGAAGTTCTGACGATAGATGTTGACAGGAAGGTTCTCAAAATCAATACTCTCTTCAACTAAGCATGTAATTCAATGGGCAGTTCCTCATAGTTATTTATAATGAATATTCGGTACACTACATCAATTTGATACCTTTTCTGTATGGAATTGTTTTATTTTATTGATTAGACAGGGGATTATAAACGTATTTTCTTCTCTAGATCGAGAAGTTGTTAGAAGATATCATGCAACGGTCCTAGTCCTATATAAGAAGTGACAGCTCTATTCAATAAATTGGCTAAGAGAATATATCCTTATTTTTACTGAAATGTGGAGTTTGGTGTCTTTTCTATGTATGAAAAGAGGACCACCTGAACTCAAGTTGATGCATATAAAAATGCATGTTAGTAAGAAGCCAAGGACTTCATTAATCTAAAACTCACTTTTTTAGATTGGTTAATAGTTGTATGAGCTGGCGACCAAACTATGACGAAAGAATGATTATAGGTTGTGCAATGATATGGGGTTATGCAGTTTTTACGTGTTCTAATTCATAAACTAACTTTGAAATTTTGTTCTAGTTTCTAAACTAACTTTGAAATTTTGTTCTACGAAACATTGCCCCATTAAAATTGAAATTTTGTTCTATGAAACATTGCCCCATTAAATTCTAGCATAATATTCTACACTGCTAAAAGATTAAGCCTAACAAAGAGGCTCAACAAACGTCCTTTTTTGAATGGTTCGGTTTTATTGTTGTTTCTTGAAAATTTTAAATCCATGATATGATAAACATTCTTCAAAGCCACTGGTCAAAGTAGTTGAAATTTTAGTTTCAACGAAAATTATCTGATAATTCAACGCCGCATAGCACAACCTAAAGTGGTTATCTTATAACAAAATAATGTAAATATCTACAAAGTAACTAGTTGGAAAGCAACATGGAATAACTTTCAGCATTAATTTGGACTGACAAGTTTGTCGTGACTGGCAAGCACCCGGCCTGATCGATGATTGAGCTTGTATTTTTAGGGGGGAACGTCGCTAGAGAATTTTTTGTGAATTTCGATGTAAAGAGGACTTTAAAATGATTTTGCAAGATTTGTACTATGCATTTGGCGCGCGCTAGAAGTGATAAGTCTTTGGTCTGTGCCAAACACCATGGCTAAGGAGCTTTTTTTAGATAAATGGTAGGGGTATGTTTAATAAGTTAACATATGCAACTCCATAACTTGCACTTTGGAGCTTAGGATATGGCATTACGGTTGAGGGAAGATGGTTGGAGGATCGTGGGGAGGCAAGCCAGAGCTTAGGACAACACATTGTTGTTGAGAAAGATGGCCATAGAAGCCTAGGGAGTGGGTCAGATGTTAGGACAGTGCACCACTGTTGGAGGAGATGGCTGAAGCATCTTGGGGAGGCGGTGTGTGTCCGTAATAACTTCGTATAGCATACATTATACGAAGTTATACGAATGTATGAAAAGAGGACCAATTGAGGGAGCCTATGGAAGATGTGCCCAAAGCTTAGGGAGGTGGTAGCAGCAGAGGAGGGATGAGGAAGAAGAGAAGAATGGCAACTGCATGGAAAAATTAAATATAGAATAGGGGTAAAATTATTCATAATGACATATTTCTAGGAATTAGCAGAGGGACGACATGGGGGTATGTTCACCGTTTTATAATAACATATATTGAAAATACAAACTTAGGAATGACGTGCATATAATTAATCCTTGTTTATTTAATTATAAAGAAGAAATGATTGAGCCAGCGGGCATGTGCAATAGGGGTTATCATTGGGCTAGTTAATTTGCTAAAATTGTTGGTTTGTTAAAATGCTTATGTTTCAATAGTCTCTAGAAGCGAATTTGAAAAGCTAGTCCACTTCATTGACTTATGCTTCAGATCTTTGAGAGGCAATTTTAAGATTTAAAAAGGCTCCATAAACAAAACAACAATAAGTGATGAACCATGCATCTCAAGTGCAACGACTGCAAGTGAATAATCGGTAGTGTTATCATTGAGGCCATGTAAAAAAAAATATACTGGTAAAAAAAATTATGCATCTAGCTAGCAAACTATTTTGACGAAAATGTCGGCAGCTTTATACAATTGAAAATTGCAAATTCAAAATTTTGACTAGAAAATAAAAAAAAGTTCTAATATCATCCAGTCAATGCCGCGAATTATATATATACATATATATTGATCGCTCGTACAGCTGCCCTGGGAGAATTTCCCCATTGTTCGATCTAGCATGCCAAAGTTGATCATGCATGGATATAGGTTCCCTCTATTCCTCTCTGCGCGAGCCTGCGTAAAGTCCAAAATCTATTGAGAAAAAAACATAAACCAAATAAGTATACAGCTCGTCAGCACTTGGAAATTAACAACTGTATACTTACTAGTTGAGTTGGCGCGCCCATGGCGCGCCGTGCAGCCAAGACGATAGCCTCTGTTTTTGGAAGCCGCCATGGAAGGAAGCAACTATTTACATCTTCGTTTTAAGGAAAAAAGCAGGGACTCTATAATAGGAAAGTGCTGGCTACGAATACCCATCTCTCGTATAAATAAAAAACCTTCAGAATGAAGAAGACCTCAATCAAATAAAACAAAGCCATTCCTGCGCAGGAAACAATTGACGCCTTCTCATACCATCAATACGGCCCAAAAGCAATCCATCAAGAACAGAAAACTACCAATAGTAGAGAGTAGATGACAAATCGTCGATACAACTTCGTTAGCATGCAGCTCTAGCACAAAACGATCCTATCCTTTTTATTAGACTTATCTTGTAAATTCAATCTATGAACCCTCTTTCGGTATATATGTGGCATGCATAGGTTTCAAATGTTTAATAAAAAATAGACAGATCAAAAATATTGGGCGTTGAGGCATATAATAATAATTCAATAACAGGGATGCATACTATTCACTGCCCATTAGATCACGTATCAATATTGGATTAGTAAATTTTTGCTGGACTAAGAGTGCTGAAATTAGTAGGACTTCATTATTATAATGGCTAATTCATGTATTAACTTCGTATAATGTATGCTATACGAAGTTATTACGATTATAGGTTGTGCAATGATATGGGGTTATGCAGTTTTTACGTGTTCTAATTCATAAACTAACTTTGAAATTTTGTTCTAGTTTCTAAACTAACTTTGAAATTTTGTTCTACGAAACATTGCCCCATTAAAATTGAAATTTTGTTCTATGAAACATTGCCCCATTAAATTCTAGCATAATATTCTACATTGCTAAAAGATTAAGCCTAACAAAGAGCATGCATGCTCAACAAACGTCCTTTTTTGAATGGTTCGGTTTTATTGTTGTTTCTTGAAAATTTTAAATCCATGATATGATAAACATTCTTCAAAGCCACTGGTCAAAGTAGTTGAAATTTTAGTTTCAACGAAAATTATCTGATAATTCAACGCCGCATAACACAACCTAAAGTGGTTATCTTACAACACAATAATGTAAATATCTACAAAGTAACTAGTTGCAA
>SPJY01001677.1:370782-392234 GCA_005191435.1 Raddia distichophylla
GGGCCCATGTCCCCACATCTATTGGCCCAACTGGAAGCACAACCCAGGTCCTGGCCCAACTCAGCCCAAAAGACTAGCCTGGTGGGAGAGGGGTGCCTCCACCTTTTAAGTTGTTCTCCCCCATCACCAATAACCGATGTGGGACTAAACCCAACAATCTCCCCCATCACACATTGGACCATCTGTCCTACACCGTGCGATCTCATGGAGACGTACCGGGTTACCGACTATGGCTCTGATACCACTTGTTGGAGCCCGCTGTGATCCTGCCATCTCATGGCCCGCCGGGGATCCGGCTCCCCCCAAGACCAACACCTGGTCTCGGGCCCATGTCCCCACATCTATTGGCCCAACTGGAAGCACAACCCAGGTCCTGGCCCAACTCAGCCCAAAAGACTAGCCTGGTGGGAGAGGGGTGCCTCTACCTTTTAAGTTGTTCTCCCTCATCACCAATAACCGATGTGGGACTAAACCCAACAGTGCTCAAATCAATTTCTTCCACGGAAGTTTAGGCAATGAAATTGAATGCGTTCTCATGAATTTGTGAGGATTGGTTGTAGGGGGAGATTGACCCGAGTGATACCCAATTCGAACGCCTCGTTTCAAATGACATTAAGTCCGATCGCCTTGACACGTATGACACCGTACACATGAATTTGTGATATCAGTGACATTCTTCCTATATTTCTCAATTTATTGTTGATTTACCCTTTTAAACCCGTGTGGCTTTACTGTTTTGCCCCTACGTGTGGTGTGGTGCAGTTTGCACGTGATTTCGAGCAGGTGTGGGAAACAAAAATTTCAAACTCTACCAGATTTCAAAAAATAGTCAGATTTTAAAATTTTGAATTTTACCAAATTTCAAAAATTTTAAATTTTGCCCAAATTTTGAAAATATGAAATTCGGCCAAATTCAAAATTTTGAAATCTGACAATTTTGATGGATACAACGTATTTTCATGATAGTATCAAATTTTGTCCAAAATAAAAAACGTGCATATTGATGGCAGTTCGGCGTTTTGATCCAAGGGCAATTTGCTCGATGCAGGTGGAGAAAAATAGGAAATAGTTAAAAAAGGAAGTAAATGGGTATAATGTCACTGGAATCATAAATTCGTATGTTCGGTGTCATATAGGTTAATGCTATCGAACTTAATGTCATTTAGAACGAGGTCAATGAACTGAGTGTCGTTTAGGGTATTCCCCCCTTGCAAGAGGTGAAGTTTTAGTAGATTTGTTTTGTGTGTAGAAGATTCAAGTTTTGACCTAGGTTATAATTCTAGAATTGGTCATATTAAAAAAAAACTATGCGTCTATATCTTAGCTTCATTTTGAGTATAATAGTACAAAAATTGGATAAGTTGATTATGAGATATAATGAATTTAGCGCTTGCCGTATAGAAATGAAATTCCAAATTTTCATATCGAGCTCGAGGGAAAAATTAGCCAAGCTCGAGTGCAATTTAAGATCAGCTCATGAACACTCTATTTTTTTCTTTTGGCAAAATGCAAAGGCTTCCAAATTGTATGCACCCGGGAATAAAAAAAAAAGCAAATTTAAAGCCTTCAATGCAAGTTAGCAAAAAAACCCAAATTTGGATTCCCAAGCTCACTTAATTTACCTTCGAACAAGTATTCCACTTCAATTTCAAACTGCAATATTAAAAAATTCAAAAGGGGAGATCAAATTCTTAGCACACCTTGACAAGTTCACCCAAATTGGCAATGTCCAAATTTAGCATTTGAACCCAATTTGGGCTTGCATCTCCCCCCTACACCTATGATCACTCCTCTTTGTCATAGCTTAGCTCGGTTTCGCAAGGCACCAGAGTGGCCAGAGCACATGTGCATGTGTGTGTGGTCGATCCCCCATCGCCTGCCAACACCCCTTCTTTGGTAAAACCCTAACTTTTCATTCCTAGTCATGCCGCCTCTCTCTTCGTCCTTCATATGCTCCGCTTCTACTGTGATAGTGGTCTGGTGGAGCAGTCTCTCATCCCTAATTCCCCACTATGGTTTGAATCCATCATAAAATCCTAATGGTTTTCCCTAGAGTCACTGACTTTTGGGTCCCATAGGTGACAAACCCACAAATCCAATTAATGTATATGCATATTTCGTTAGAATACGCCTCCGATTAGTGGTTGCATATTTAGCCTCTCTACGTTATTAGGGTATTGACATGTGGGCTTAAAGGCCGACCTATCATTGTTAGGATACAACGGCACATGTGCTTGACTGGCCCACACATTAGCCCCATTGTGCCACCAGCTAGTCTAGAGCCCACCTAATAGTGCATGAGCATAGATAGGCCGCATTTGTGAGTTATGGGCTACATAATATCGAGTTCGGTCACAATAATGCTAGGCTTGGCTATTCACATAGGTGGGAGCCTAGTCTTGCATAGTTGCTAGCTCTGCTACAAAGATTTTTTTTTTATAGAATCAATCATAAAATGCCAGTTTCTTTTTTTTTGAATCGACATAACTATTTGTAGGATTCATTCCAACCTCTTCTATTTTATGTTCCCTTAATTCTAAAATTGATGTCGAATACTACTTGTTCCTTAACTATACGTAAAGAAAGGGATCATTTTTTATTTACAACAATAAGATTCAACTATCTTGTTTGTAGGTTTTTATGGATTATGTGTATTTCATATTTAAGAGTGGTTAGGAGAGAGAATCAACGTTTAGTAGTAACTTGGTTCACCATGTTCTACGTTAATTTTGGCCCAATCATAGTCAAGATTTGAGTTTGATCTTGGTTCAAAAAGAACGCTAGCCATATGCTTAGCATAAGAGAGTCAACATTGTTCTTGGGTAGCTGGCAGTAGAAGGAAAAGGGCTCCTAGCTAAAGTTGTCTCTCCTTATTTCAAAACTATCTTGCACACACTATGGCTTTGATCTGGTCTTTGTTTGTTGGAATCAGAATAGTTAAGAACAAAGTGATGAATGGATGTGTAACTTGCGGCAATTTACCGAATAATTCACTCCAAATTGTGAAGAAAGCTTAAAAGTGTTGTTTTGATGAGCATGTGTAAGTATTAGGTAGTTGGTCAGGTAAAGGCTAACAAAGCCAATGATGCTTAAGCTTAACTTGTCTTTTCAGATGATCGGGCACACTAGGAGTGAGATACGGCCCGGAATCCCATTGGAGGAAGAACCGGGGAATCTTGAACTGAGCATGAAGATCACAACAATAATGGGAGTGAATTTAGGCTTACAAGACTAGTTCCTATTCCCTCCAGTTTCATAATACTTGTTGTTTTAAGTTTGTGCTAAGTCAAAGTTTTAAAACTTTATCCATAAACATCTTTCAAACTATTTGGATTGTGTACATAAAAACTATACATATAAATTCGTCTTAAAAAATACTTTCATAATATCATATTTTCAAGGATTTTGTAAATAAATTTTATTAGTAATTGATGGTCAAAGCTGCATTTTGAAGATCATGTCAATATTAAAAACGATAAGTATTATGGAACTGGAAGGAGTACATCGTTGATCTCAGATCGGATCTTTAGAGAAGGGCAAAGGAGAGCTCGGGGATAAGGTCAACCACTGACAACGATCGACAGAAAAGAATCTGGCAACTTGGGCTCAGTAAGGTAGGTAGCGGAGGTGAACCGTGTTGGAAAAAGCAACGACGAGTTTTATGCTTATGTTTGGGCGAGGATGCGACCAGGTCGAGAGGAGGGCAAAACAAAATAAAAGTGAGAGTGCTACTAGACCAAAGGTCCGCCGCACTGGACCACTTGTCAATTGTCTGAGAACTATTGAAGAAAAGAAGCCCATGTATTTTAAACTGCTCGATGAATTAATGATCTAATGATGCGACAGCCTTACTGGACCAAAGACCCGCTATACACTGGACTACGCATCGGACTGTGCAGCAACCACCTAGGCTACTCGACCAATCTATCAGTCCAACATTTCGGATCATGCGCGCCGGATCATCCGAGAGACGGGATAGCATACTCAATCAACATTCTAAACCGACTACCTGACTTCTCCAGACCTCAAATAGAGATAGAATGTTTTGAATGGATTCACAATTGAACTCAACACTGAAAAGATCAAATTGGTCCTAACACCTATCAATAACATGGCTGCATACTAAGATTAGCTCCACTCGACACGTTAGACACCCACTAAACAACTACCCTTAGAGCATCACCAACATCTCTAAATTTTGATTTCTATATATCCATCTCAAAACCACTATTTATTCCCTATATTTTCATTCTCTTAGCAGAGCCTCTATCGTCGAAGAGAGACTCTCAATTTAAAGATTAACATAGACTCTGTTAAAGCGCTACCGTGAAGTCATCGACACCATAACAATTTATTCACAGCCTTACCTAATTACCGGTTCCCTCTAGTCAGAAATCAACTAGCGCCGACATACATCTATAGCAATCTCGGCGGTTCCGATAAGGCCGCCGATATTAATCTATATACCGCCGATACTAAGTTTATTTACGTTGGCGGTTCCGATACGACCGCCGATATTACTATATAAGCCGCCGATATAACTTAATGCCAGAGGGGCCTAGGAGCTCAGCGGAAGGAGCTATGTCGGCGGTATTTAAAATGGCCGCCGATATAGATTCTGACACGTGTCGCGATCTCGATCGTGACGTGGACCCCACAAGTCAAAGCGTCGTGAGAGGATCGGGCCCGTTTGCCAAAGGCTATATCGGCGGCTCAAAATACCGCCGACATAGACGACCGCACAAAAGCCTTCCCCAGGTTTCCGTTTTGTCGGCGGGGCCGCCGACATAGTTAACCTATGTCGGCCACGCAGCGTCGGCGAGGTTGTGCCGCCGACACAGGTCAATATCGGCGGTATTTGGACCTGTGTCGGCGGCTTTAGCCACCGATACTAATACTGATTCCTGTAGCGAGAGAGGCGCATGGAAGGGAAGAATGCTTTTGCAGGAGTAGCCAGGGCATGCATGCAGCTAGCTAGGTTTTACTTTGACCAACCATGCATATGCATGGATGCATATATATATCCATGACCATGAGGGATCGAGTGTCGAGCTCACGTGGTGCCGCGTTATTCTATGCGCCTGGCTCTGCATCTTTGTCCCTCGTCGAGTCGTCTCGTCTCTCGATCGTCACTGGCGGTCGAGCACCTGGCACTTGCATGCTCCCTCCTCCATGGATCGCAGCTTAATTGATCGAGCTATGGCCATGTGCATGCCGCATGCGGGCATGTGCGTGCGTGCACTCGTACATATATACATGAGCTAGTGAGCGAGCAGAGCATTGCGAAAGCTAGCTGTACAGTGAACTCGTCGTTCAGCTTCAGCATCCAATCAGCTGACAAGTGTATATGATCAGATGTTCATATATAAGGCGCAGAGAAGTACGTACATTCGTATTGGCTGCAGAGTTGACTCGGATTTTCCCTTTGATTTATAGCTCCATTCGTCGTTGTATCCAAAAGGTTAGGGCCTGTTTGGTTGCTCTACTGAGCCAGGCAGCAGCGGCCAGGCAACGATCTGAGCCCCAGGCGGACGAAATCCAACGCCTGGGGACTCTGCCTGGCCAGACAACTTTTCCACACTCACAACCAAACAAACCCTTAGAAACTGGCTGGACAAGTAGAAACAACTTCGCTAACTGGTGGGTCAATGACAATATCCTACGGAATAGGCCATTCCGTGGTGCCCTATCAATCATCTTTTCCACTATTTGGTACCTTTGGTTGGAGAAAAACAATCGAGTCTTCCGTCTGGTAGATAAGCCCAGGATAGTCTTTTTAAATTTGTTGTTGGAAGTCTTGCGGTTTTAGGTAGCTGCAGGAGCGTGTTTTGTAATTAGTTAGTCTTACTAGTGCCGGCCCTTGGGGAATTCTCTTAGCAGAGTCCCTATCCTCAAAAAGATATAGAGATTGAATTGAGTCTCTAAATATAGATGCTCGAAGAGAGAGTCTAAATTTAAAGACTGATATAGACCGTTAAAACGCTACCAAGGAGTCATCGACACCACACAACAATTTATTCACAGGCTTACCGAGTTACTGGTTCCCTCTGGTCAGAAATCAACCAGGGATTTGTTGTTGTTGTGTTTTTTTTTTGGTCATTTCTTTTCCGCGCTGTAATATGATTCGAACCTGTGTTTTAACCTTCTCTTTTGTTCTGCCTGGCAGTTTTTTTTTTAAAAAAAAGAATGTAAAGTCAGACTGACGACACACAGTGAATACAGGTTTTCAAGCGTTGTTTTCACATATTCTGCGGAAAAAATATGCATAAGTATAACGTCAACCCTTTATTCCAATATTCTGCAAAATCGTGCAGAAGAGTAACTAGCATATTCATTCCTTGATTCAAATATACTGCAAAAATGATTCCTGAAACTAAGCCAGGAGACTGGTCGTTAATTTTTCTCACGAGACCAGGAGACAAATTGCTCCATCTTACATCCACGACTAGCTCCTCAAACTGTGCAGGATGTATTCAGCGTATAGGTCCCTGAAACAGCAACAAGATAGTTTGCTTCAGCTAGAAATTTTATCTTCAAATAGGTCAGATAAATGGACAGAAAGAAAGGGCAGGAATGCTGGCTTTCATATTTACAGCAAAATTGGCAGATTTGGGAAAAGCAGAAAGGAAGTGAAATCAGCTAGCTGAAGATTGGTCATCTCTGATTGATCACAGAAATATCTCGTTACAAAGCTATTTCTGGAAGAACTCACATGGAATGCTTAAGGGCCTCCTGGGCAGTGGTTGGTGGCAAGAATTCGTTCACAGCAACCTCCTTGTTCTCATTCTTCTTGTCTGCAAACACACAATGCCAAATAAACACCAGCGCTTTAGGAATTATCACGGTGCAATCTTTTGCACAAGATCTTGTAGATGAGGAAGAAATGGAATGTACAGTCTTCAAAGAAGCGGCGGATTTCAGCTAGGCGGTGGGGAGAGAGTTCCTTGAGATCGTTGAAGTGGCGGTACTCAGGATCGTCGATGCAAACCGCGATGATCTTATCGTCTTTCTCGCCCTTTTTGTCCCAAAAGCAAGTATGCCATGATGCCGAACAATGTGATCAGTATGACAAAGAGATGATTTTGCAATTGAACACCGTTAAAAAGGAAATTGTCTTGCCTGATCAATCATAGGCATGAGGCCAATGGCCCTAGCTCGAAGAAAGCAACCAGGTATAACTGGTTCCTGGTCAGGGTGTAAGCTAAGTTAGACTAAGAAGGCAACAACAAACACAAGCTACAACACTGAGTTGGATAATCTGAAATCTGAACATGCATGGTCATGTTCACCTGCATCAGGACCAACACATCCATTGGATCCCCATCTTCGCACAGTGTCCGTGGAATGAAACCGTAGTTGTGTGGGTAAACTACTGATGAGTACAGAACCCTGTCAACCTACAGAGACAGCTTGTCATATCCTCAAATTGTCGGAAAGAAAGTTCCAGGTTTTTCTTTTTCGCCTTCCTTGATAGTAATACACTGCCAAGCTGAAACTTCAGTGGAGGAAGTGTACCTTGATCAGCCCAGTCTTCTTGTCAAGCTCATACTTAACCTTACTCCCCTTTGTGATCTCAACAACCTACAAGCATGCATGTTTTTTCATCTATCTGAAAGCAATGTTTTCTCTCTGCTTCCCCAAGGATGACAATTGACAAGGCATTGCGTATATCATGCTTACAGCATTGAAGACCTGAGGAGCTCCAGGTCCTAGCATATGGTGAGAGTTAGCGTTCAGAGATCAAACCTAAAGAAGAACACTATGGACAACAACTTGACATGTGTTCTTTACCTATCTCAAGATCATGCCAGGTATGCGCGGCGACGGACCGCTTTGAGAGGGACGAAAGGATCCGCTCGTTCAGCCGCGGATGGCCTTTCTTGCCTTCAGCCATTCTCCTACAGCCACGAATTTCCTTGCAATGACCCAAACAATAGAAAGGTTGAGGCAGTCAGCTACAGCAACGAGAACCGTCCTTGCTTACAGCCAAGAAGGCAGTGAATAATGAGGTAATAAAAGACCCGATAATCTCAATGTAATAGCTCATGAAAAAAAAGATCATCTAAGAAGAAACAGAGCTTGATGTTTACCAGATGCAGATGAGGCTTTAATCGCGACGTGACAACCAGGAAAAAAAGCAAGAACACAAGAACAGGGGTCCTGGTCATATATAGGGCGGTTTGAAGCGGTTGGGTTGGAGATCCTGGAGATGTGGCGGGAGCAGCGGCCGCTCAGACACCTCCCGGCATGCACTCCGGAATTAGGCAAGGAAACATGCAATGCAATCCTCAGAAGTGTAGTTTGCAGCACAGCCAAGAATTGCAACCATATAAACGCGCGAAAAATTTTGCATCTTTCAGCCTTGGGCTCTACACACAGCACAGGTACAGTCCAAACTTCAAGAGAGTTCAGGTTTGAGGTTACGCATACGATTCAAATGATTTGAACAAGAAAACTGGATGAAAACGGAAGATCTCGCATGCATCCATCGCACGTCATTTTTTTGTGTGTGGAAGACGAGGCATTCATCACATAATTGCATTACAACATCGCAACAAAAAAAAAAGTACGGAGCTAGTTGCGGTAATTTCATGGATCCTCATGGATGGTTACAGAAATCAGCGCATCTGCTGATTATCTCTTATCATGTGAAGCACATAAAACTTCACAAAGAAGAATTTTGAGCGCGCACACAAGAATATGGAATGATCTACGACCTTTATGCACAAGGAGCAACCCTGATAATTGATAATTGTAGATTTTAGTCAGCTACATAGGCACATCTATGTCATTTTCTAGCCGGACCACTAAACCATGGAAACATGTGAGTTGATACACATTGACCTTGCAAGCACAAGAGTACGACGACCATAATACAAGGCCATGGCCTACAAGTACCCAAGGCAAGGCGCAACGGAGCTACATGCAAGCATTTCTTGATGTCTCAGCCCAGTCTTTGCCAGAATCTCCCTTCGAGGCATGCTTCTTGTGACCATTCCGACTCAACAGTGTGATGCTACTTGACCTCGGTATCTGGACAGCCCCAGTTACACAATCACCAGCCTGAGCACAGCTCCAAACTCTTGAAGGTCCTTCTCCCAACGATCTTAATCTTGGGAATCCATTTTTCAACCTGCAAATTGACCAATGCTCAGTATCTTTACCAGCCAGCTTGTCGCACAAAGGACAAGGAGGATCATGCTTCTGGCCCTTCGGAGTGGTCCGCTCCAAGCACTCAGCATGGTAGACATGGCAGCATGGAAGCACACCGGCAACTGGTAAATCTCCAGTACGGACAATTCGACGAGAACCCCAAGGTGATCTCTTGGACAAGAGCCTCTCACAAAAGTCACACCTTGTTCTCTCCATTATATTATTAGAACGCAGTGGTCCAGAGCGTTCAGCTTCAGGTCGTTCTGACAAATCAGTAAGATCCATGCTACTGGCAGCACTCCAATTTCCAGACTCCCCATGACTACCAATGGCACATTCCACAAGACCTGAAGAGCGGAGATCTCCTATTCCCTTGAGCTCAGAGCGCAAAGGATTGCTAGAGCTTGCACTGGCAACAGGACTATGGATTTCCTGCTCTTCTAGTGCATGTTCTGGGAATGATAGAGGGTGAACTGGCTTTGATAAAAATGACCGTCGACTTGGGAAGTTGCGTGGCGTAGACGAATATGACTTGGGCACTATGTCATATTCACTCCCATCAGAGCGAGAGGAGGTGGAACCACCACTGATCTGCTGCCCTGACATTCCCTACACACCAAAGAGAAAAAAGAGTCAAGTCCTCTGAAGCCTGGAGGAATGAGGTAAGCTAAAAATAAAGCTGGCATAGGCCATACCTCTGACAATAACAATCCACCTGTCGGCTCAGCCACCGAGACTGCATAACAATACATCCAGTTAATATAACTGATCTTGTTGCAAAGCTCATTGGAAAAGGTTGCAAAAACATGCCCATGCCTCCATGAACAGCGAAAAAATGGTGATAGATACACAAAAACTTTGCTAAGAAATCAAACAATATATATGTCCATCCAGAAGAAACTAACAGCACAATAGTCATGCAGAAAGCATTTTACTATGTATTCAAATAAATAAAAAAACCAAAGAATATTGCTAACAAAAAGAAACAAAGAAGAGATACGAACATAATTTAAATGGTGTAGCAAATGCTATGTCATGCACTCATGCTGTCCATAAATCTGTAGAATAATTGTAAAACTACAACCATAATAGCATTAAGATTGCACCACAATCCTAAATAGCCTGAAGATTCGCATGTGGTAAAGCATAGGTTGCTTTTTACTGTTTGCCGTATAAATACAAGAAGGCCTTGTCTATGATCAAGTGGTCTTCAGATGGACTAAATGGTACAACCAAACAAATGAAAGGGTACAAAAGAAGAACAGAAAGAGACTTGTAAAGAGAAAATTCCAATTTCCAACAAATATTATCTGAAATGATCAGCAAGACAGAAACATTTCATACCACCTAGTGGTGGTAACACGAGAGAAGTGAGATTATTGTGAAATGCTAGAAATATCATAACAATGAAGTGCCATAAATATAACTGGCACAAGCGAACCTACAGCTGTCAGGTACCAAAGCAGTTCAACATGATTCAAAGCTGAAAGGTTTGTGTTTTGTGTGTTGGCAAACCAAGAGCCCACAGGCCACAACAGCCTCAGCAATAGGAAAGCACCAGATTAGTTATTCACTTATTCTTTTCCACCAGTCAG
Source organism: Raddia distichophylla (assembly GCA_005191435.1). Classification (NCBI taxonomy): domain Eukaryota; kingdom Viridiplantae; phylum Streptophyta; class Magnoliopsida; order Poales; family Poaceae; genus Raddia; species Raddia distichophylla. The sequence continues at coordinate 381,531 of SPJY01001677.1, forward strand.
TGGTTTGTTTCTGTGTGTTAGTTGTTACAATTTTTTATACTAAGAGGCAGCAGTATAACATGTAAAGGCATGCATTTTTAATGTAGCATTCAGAAAGAAAATAAAGCCTCTCTTCCACAACTCTTCTCTCCAACATCCATCAAGTCACATGGGAGATCTAGACAGAGCACCACACTTAGTAATCTACACTCCAGAACCCACACACAATACTACAATAGAATGACAAACGATTAAAAAGGATTGCTAGTATAGACAGAGATAACATGATCACATTCTTGCCAGGAAGAGGCTTACCGATAAATAATGAATCCTGAAACAAGTCAATTGTGGATAGCAGATAGCTAGCCTATATACCTAAGACATACAACAAGAGATTCGATACAAGACAGACATCTTAATATAAAAAACTTATTATTTCTCATACAAGGAGCCATCATAAAAAAACCTAATCAACAAGCAATCTGGAACTACATGCGCAAACATAAATACATGATCAAAGTGTGGCAATAAGTTTATGCAAACAAAATGATGAAGTCCATGTCATTTGCACTCACCATTTTTAAATCCGAACTCAGCTTCATGTATTAATCATGCATTTACGATGAAGTGCATGCGCAGCAAATGGGAACATTTAAAATGGACATGGAAGAACGGCTATTTGTGTAGGTGGTCAACTCATCTTAATATAATTTCTTGTATATGTCATGAATTTGTTTGGATTAAATGTACACAGGTAATGATTATCACTAGAGCCGATGGTAAATCCAAATCAGTGCTATAGAATCGACAAGGAGGCAATGACTGTAACAAAAAAATAATCCACCAGTTGATCATCGTGAAATTGAACATGTGTATCTTATGAATTAATAATCATAACTATCTGAAAATAATTCACACCCGGCAATCCAATATATCAGCTAGTTCAGGAGTTAATTCTACATTCAAACTAGCAAGACTCTTGTTTCACTAAAACACTAAAATATATCAATGTAGTAATGTACCAGTTTTGCTATGTGGAACAGGTTAAAGGTTATATAATTTCACACACAAGATCTAAAAGGATCAGCTAATAATTTATCATCCTGCCTGTACTTTACAGAAAGAATCCTGACATATGTAGTAAATTTTAAAAAAATGTTTATGCTCAACGCAGCACTTGATATTTGATGGAAAACAACTTGTCCTATTGATCCAAAACACCAGTGCAACTACAAGGTTTCTATAAAAACAAAAAATACAACTGTCTTCTTCTTGCCGACGTCCTATATAGCTGCCGCACATGAGATTATGAGAATCAGAATCAAATAGCAGTTAAGGGCAAAGTGGTACATAGTAAATCTTTGACATGATGCATACTTAATAGTCAATATGATAGGTGGAAACACCCTATGGATGTTTAAGTTTGAATTTTGAAATAATTTGAGTGTGCTTAAACCTAGAAAACATTAATACAAAAGCAGCTGAAACATCATAGAGCATTAAAAAAAGTCTGCTACTCCAAGAACAAATACCTCTCATGTATTCATCGATGCTAGAATCTTGCAGGATAGGGAGCATTATGTGGTGGTTCTGGAAGCTAACATCAGGACTGTTGAGATATGAAAAGGCACCCTCTGAGGTAGAATAACGATGATCCGCTTGTAGCTCGCTCCTCTCCCAGCCCCTACTAGCCTCCTTGCTATTCGAGGACAGCGATGAACCATAATTTGCAGCAACCCCACTGTCACCAAGGGACCCATAAGACAGCCCCTCAGAATTGATCCGGTACTCCCACCTCCTTGACAGTGGCGGTGGCGAGAAGCCGGCATTTGTCCGCCAGAGCGGGTCACTCCGGCCAATAGAGGACCATTCTCGGCTAGCGGTGCCAGTGCCATGGGGTCGTGCCGCCACGCAGCACAGCGACCCCATCACGGTTAACCTGTACCACAGCGCCCCGAGTAGCCCCTACATCCCACTCATTTCCAGTTCTTTTCTTGCTTCCCACACCAACTCGGCCAGCTTGAGGTTCACAGGAATCCTTGCAGGAATAAATACCACAAGCTACCTGAAACGACGCAGAGCTAAATTCAGAACGCAGCATTGCACAAAGAAAATACACAAATCTACGAAGGAAAACAAAAACAAAAGGTTAAGTACAACTGCCGCCTAGGCATAGGGTTCCCGTGGATGTCCTAAGGATTACCGAACGATTTAGGGTTTCGAACTCAAAAATTGAGGGGAAATCCAGAAAAAAAATCGTAAAAAATAGTACCAATGTTTCTGAAGTGTTTGCCATGGGAAATTATCGAAGAAAAGGGCAAACCATTCGGTCGAAACGGATCAAATCGGGCTTCAGAACATAGCGGAACCAGGAGAGCGAGGGAGGAAGGAAGAGCTGAGGGTGGTGGGAGGGGGAGAACCAGAATGGGCGTGGCATCCGCAGGAGGAGGCGGCGCAGCGGTCGCCGACTCGCCGGAGGGGAGCGGCGGCACGACGGCGGCGAGGGGAGGGGGGCGACAGCGACAGGTAGCGTGGGGTCTGCCGCTCTGGGTCTGGGGCTCTGGGGAGGCTGCGAAATTGGGCGGCCCGGTTATACTATGCGAATGGGGCCTATTGCCTTCCTTTTGCTAGCCAAGGAACACTTTCAAAATTTGTATTTACTAATATTTGAATGAACAGATTCTGAATCGACGAAATATAATTATACGTTGCCATAGAGCAGAATGGACTTGTAGATATATAATTACTGTTTGGTTTTATTAATTTGTTACGTAGCAGCGAAGCAAATCGACTTTAAGAGCCGCTCGATTTTAGTCGGTCCAGTAAGAGTATTCCGGTGCTACCCCTTTCCTCCCTCTATTTTTTCTCAAATTGCTGCAGCAATATAGGTAATAAAATATAGGAGAGAAAAATATAGCGGATGATTAAAAAGTGGATGAATATGGATAAGATAGGAAAAACATTGAGGTGCCAACATGCTTGTTAGAGCATCCAACAACCCCTCTATCTCACCACTAAAACACTATTAACACACATGAATAGTGTTTTATAATATGGGATAGGGGGCTATTGAGGATGCTCTTACACCCATTTAGTCAGCTCTATGAGTGATGTGCATACCAAGGGTTCGAGGGGTCATAATCCATCGGTTATAAAAAGCCTATTGACTTCCAAAATTAGAAGCTGAAACTTTTCTATTTCCTTCCAAACGTTTCTAATCTACATTTACAATTATATTAAGATAAAAAACTATATTATCCATATTTTGGATCATGCGTTTAAATTTTAATTTTCCTTGGACTATATTTTCCAAAAAAATGATCGAGCAATGGTAGGGATGGAAACGAGTCGGGCTCGGCTCGGTCGAGCTCGGCCAGGTACAAGGGCTCGGTGGTCCTGGCGAGCTACAATTTCAGCTCGGCTCGGCTCGGCTCGTCAGTGGTTTGCGAGCAGCTTGTTTGGCTCGTCGAGTCTACACTCAATGACAACTGGCATGACTTTATTTTGAGGCTTTCGCTAGGTCATGCTGGGTCACGAGTCATGCATGATTGATGATTCATGTACTATTCGCGTGGGCCAGGGGCGGTGGTCTAATCTACTTGGTCGGAGCCGGCTTGCCTATCTTGCCGAGCTTGTTTGACTCGCCAAGCCGCTCGATGATCGAGCCGAGCCAGCTTGGCATTTACCTTAGCTAGAGAAACAGGCTTGGCTCGAGCTCGTTCCCACCTCCGAGCTGAGCCCAGCTCGTGCGAGCCTGAGCTGAGCTTCGAGTTACGAGTTTTTTTTCCAACCTTAAGCGATGATCGAGCTACCTCTATTACCCCTCCATATCATAAAAAGTTAACATTTTAGACATGTCCCAAGCCAACGTTTCAAAATAAAAATTTATGTATGCAAATATTTTGAATTATCTTGAAAAGTCACTTTCATTAATTTTGTGGATTTATTAAAAAAAATTGATATGGTAATTAGTGATCAAAGTTGCATTTTGAAAACCATGTCAATGTCCAAAGCATCATTTTTTGTGATATGGAGGAATTATTAAAAAGTGCATAGTGGTGAGTGAAAGGGCCGAATATATGTATTCTACCTATATTTTTTCCTTATATATACAAATATGGGTAGTGCGAAAATCGGGTAGGACGTATACGAAGGTCAATTATTTGCGAATTGGTATAAAACCATGGATTTAAATAGCGTGCTATATCGCCGCTATAGCGTTTGGGAGACACTAGCGCTACGCTATTGACCATTTTGACGCTACGGATGCTAAGACTGCTATAGCGCGAAATAGCGCGCTAAACCACTCCGCGAACAGGCCAATTTAGCATCACTATAGCACTTGGGACCAAAATTTGGTGCAGAGCTAAATTCAGCGGCTGGCGGCCCAAATCCAAATTTGGTGGGCTGTTTGTGTGCTGTACGCCTGTACTGCTGTTACCTATTGCCTTGTTGTTGGACTTGTTAAGTACTTAAGTTGTTAGACTGTTAGACTAATATGCAAGAGAGCTGCAGAACTAATTTATGTTGGCTTGTTGGATTTAAATAGCTGCTGTGATTCCCTGCATTTTGTATGTTTTTTTTGGAAAAACGCTAAATGTCTTAGCGTCGCTATAGCACGTCTTAGCGTTTCTGGGAGGCCTTGGCTAAAGTGTTTAGCGCGCTATTTAAAACACTGTATAAAACAGATCAAATTTTGATCAGATATTAATGGTTACTCCCTCTTGATCTAAAAACATGATGCTTTGATATTGACACGGTTTTGAAAACACATCTTCGACTAATAATTACCATTGCCATTTATTTATAAAATTCACAAAATTTATCATATTATAGTTTTTAGTTTTCATGTCCAGTTCTTTCATTACTCTTTTTAGTTGGAGTGAACCATGATTTCATCCTAAGCTATATTACACGCAATATATTCCTCGTCCATCTTGCACCTTTTACTTTGCCAAAGGTAGATTTTGCTTTCTCCTTTTTTCACACTCACTTAACTTTTTATAGTGAGAAGGAGAAAAGAAAAAGATGATATGCCCTCCATCAAGAGAATTTGAAGTTAAAAGCAGCATCTATGCATGTCCTTGTATGCATGTGTCGCACGTAGTACGATTGGAGATCAAAATAGCTAAGCCAACTTGGGTGATCCATGGTGGAGACTGCTGCTAAATGTTGCTAAATTCATAAAATAAGTATCAAAAGAAATCTTAAAAATGTAGATATACGTAGGGCACATTAATGTAAGATGAAGATTTGTTCAATCACACAACTCAATTTGTCTAATCAAAAAAAGTAGCAAAGAAATTAAAAGAAAGATTGCTAATCTAAAATGATACCTTTTTAAGGCAGATTCGCTTCTTCCAAGATTATGTCTTCATCAATAGTAGCGCTAGATCTCAAACCTAGAAATTTTAAAAAAATCAATATTAACGGTATGAAATGGACAAATAAACAAGTTAATTGTAAACAAAATTTAAAACAAGCATTTTTATATGCCACTAGAAAGAGATAGCTTCATCTTGCGGGTTCTCTTATCTTGAAAATGTTTCAATAACTTGCCATCCTCGATGCTTGAAAATACATCTCTCTCAATATAGCATACCATGCGATGATTTAGCCACTCATCATTCATCTTGTTTCTTAACTCGGTTTTGATGATATTCATAGCTGAGAAAGCTCTTTCTACAGTTGCGGTTGCCACTGGTAAAACCAAAGCCAACTCGATAAGGCGACATACTAAAGGGAAAACAGTATGTCTATCACTTTGAACCATTCTCACAGCAAGATTTCCGTAGGCACTATAACTTAAGAAATCTAGGTCCGCCCTCACATCAGCAATGAATGTCTCAAGTTGATCTTTCAAGACTATGCAATCATAGTGAGAGAAGTCTGTCTCATATAATTTTGCAAGCTCAACAAGCTTATTTTCATCAAAATTGGCAAAATTATTTTTAGGATCAAGACAGGCAATGCATCTCAACAATTAAGTGGATCTTTCAGCAAAGCGATTGTTTAACTCCACAATAAGTTGGTCGAGCACCACAATAAAGACTTAATGATTCAGATGATGGTAGTAAGTAATCAACTGGCCTCCACGACCCCTAGCAGCTGTAGTATCCGCCATGTTTGGCACAACAATATTATATTTGAGACAAAATGATTTTGCATCTTCGAATAGCTCTTCCCAACCATGTTGCCTAATGTCATTAACTTTCTGTAATGTTGTTCCAATGAATCCTATAGCACGAACGATATTTTGGTCTTTCTTTTGCAAGCATTGTGGCAAATCATTAGTTTTACCCAATAATTTAATCATGAGATGCATTATAAGCACAAACTCAAAGCTCTCTATTTGTTTTAGTGGACCTGTTGCAGTTGTTTTCTGTGTTTTGGTAGGACCATCTTCACATATGTTCTCTAATACCTCTAAGACCGCTTTCCACATGAATTGAAGACGACACAAAGTTTTATGATGTGAACCCCACCAAGTATCCCCAGGTCTTGCAAGGTTAGTTGCTTGGTTTTTCCCTCTTCCAGAAAAATTTCACCGGTTTCCAAACTATGCACAAGATTATCATGATATTCTTGAGCCAATTGATCGTGTCTCTTACAAGAAGCATTAACAGTATTAACAATCAAGGTGATGTAGTTAAAGAAATCCGTGATAGAAGCACAACATTTCGCAACAGAGACAACCACTAGTTGCAACTGATGAGCAAATCAGTCGATGTAAAAGGCATAGGGATTTTCATATAGTACCCGTTTTTGCAGACCATGAAATTCACCCCTCATGTTTGATGCCCCATCATATCCTTGTCCTCGTATTTTATGTATAGATAAATCATGACTAATAATCATAGCATCTAAAGCTTTTTTTATTGCAACTGATGTTGTGTCAGGAACATGTTGAACCCCAAGAAATCTCTCAATCACCTCACCTTTGTTGTTTACATACCTACATGACATAAAGCAAAAAACAATAGTAAATTAGCATGTTCACATAATGTTGACATAAACCAACAAACAGTATTAATAAAAACTAACCTCACAATAACAACCATTTGCTCTTTAATAAATGCATCTCGAGACTCATCAACAAGAATGAAGAAATACTTATCGCCAATATCATTTAGGATGGCCTTAGTTGTCTCTTTTGCACAAGCCTCACACAATTGCTTCTGTATTTTTTGTGAAGTCCATAAATGGTTCGCAGGAGAATTGCCAAGTATGTTTTGAGCATTGAGACTCATCTTTTTAAATCAATCAACCATCTACAAAAAGTTTCCCTTATTAACAGAAGTGCGAGACTCATCATGGCCACGAAAAACGTGAGCTTGCAATAAAAGAAATCTCACAACACCCAATATCAAAGTGAGACGGCCTAAATATTCATCTTCTTGCTTCTTGGATCCTCTGGACATCACATGTGCCACGCTTTGCCTTTTGGTTTTTAAAATCCTCACAATGTTTTCTAGCTTTATTATGCAAGCTATCTACTTTACCAACATGCTCATTAAAACTCGTGGTTGCATTCTTCCAATTAGTAAACCTCCTTATCTGTGAACGACTCAACACCAAAATTATCAGTTCTTTGTTGCTTGAAAAGGTAGTAATAAAAACAAAAGACGGCATCTTTAGCAACACTATATTCCAACCAATTGTGGCTTTTAAACCAAGAGTCATGAAAGCTTCTAGGTCGATTTTCCATCATCTTTTTTGGATATGCATGACCAATTGGTTGACATGGACCCCTTACCAAGTACTCTCTTCTAACAACATCCCTAATGTTTATATGAAATGCATCAATTGGTTACCGAAGTCCAGGATCTGCAACTATGTCAGCCGGATTAAGATCTAATACCACACGGTCACTGGTAGGAGTTTCTTGAGTGATACTAGTTCCAATTCCCTCTGTCTCAACGGTAGCTTCTTGCTTGTTACTAGCACCAGTTCCCACTGTTTCTTGAAGATTTTCATTGGAACTTGGCTGTGGTGTAACTGGTGTTATTGCCGATTGATTAAAACATTCCAATGTTCGAGCTCTCTTCATCCTCTACCCACCACAGGAATCGCGCAAAATCTCGACGGCCAAACTTAATATCGACGGCCAAATAAACGCCATCGATATTCGTCACCTAATATCGACGGCCATGAAGTAGCTGTCATAATAAAGAATCTGTCTCGACGGCCGGGCATCAGCCGTCGAGATAAGGTTGCCCAAGCTCCCGCTCGCACCTTTCTCTGGGTTTCGCGGTGGCGGGAAAACATCTATCTCGACGGCTGTACACAAGCCGTCGAGAATAGTTATGGGCCGGCCCGTTTAGCATCTCGACAGTAGATATTATCTCGACGGCCAAAGCATGGCCGTCGAGATAGAGGGCTCCTCAAGACGACCCCAGACTTGCTGGACTGGCCCATTTGATGTTTTCATTATTTAAACTTTTCTTTAATAATTTGCAAACATCTTTACTCCCTTTGTTAATTTTCCAAAAATGTATGAAATTTGTAAAAATAGGTCCAAAAATTTTAGTTGTCCATAAAAAAACTTAAAGAGTAAATAAAGTTTTTTTTTTCAAAATATATACATATTTCATGGTTGCATGTTATGTGTTGTACAACCGTAATAACTTCGTATAGCATACATTATACGAAGTTATACGAGAGAAGCTAGAACTATCCGTCAACATATAATACTATCCAACTTTCCGGCAACTGCTCGAGCGAAAGCCCATATGTAGCCAAACATTAGTTTGAGTAAGTTGGCCGCGGGAGAGAAACACAAGTACTAAATGAATTTTGGTGGCTTTAATTTGCTGCACCTCCAAAGAACCTTCACGTACATACATCTTTCAGTTACGAATGATGTTAATGTGGATGAGCAGTATAAGACTATTTGCAATGTTTTCTTTGGAAAACTTTATTTGGAATGTTTTGATCGCATGCTTGATCACGATATATAGATAAACTACACACACATATATATTAGTTTTCTATGGTAGATTTTTTAAATGGAATGATTTTTTTTTGGCATATTTCTGCATAATTGCTCAGCCCCATCATTGCTATATCACGGCGTTCCCATGATGGACACTGCAGTTAACTTCGTTAACTATAGTTGGAAGGTCTACATGATGCATAGACCCCCTATCTCCGCTTGTGGCTGACAGAAGACCCACAGGTCAGTGATACGCTACGATTAATAGATGAATCCCGCACGCACTACAGGAAACGATTTCTGTATCGGCGGCCAAATAAATCTATGTCGGCGGCCAACGAACCGACGACAATCATTGTCGGCGGCAAAACAAAAACCATCGACAGTGAGAGTCATAGGCCACCAATGTCGTCTGCTTCTAAACACCCGCTGACATATCCTGTGCTGCCGAGCACCCGCCTACCGAATTTTGAAATTCGTTTCCCGCCAAACAAGTTTTGTCTGCGGCCATAATACTTGTATCGTCGGCAGAACACCCGACGACAGGCGATGTCGACAGCTTACTATAGGCCACCGACATAAATTGTCGTCGGGTAAACGGCCGTCGACACAGATATGTGCGGTTGAAATTTTTGAACCGGCAGTTCCACCAAGGCCCACATGGCAGACGCGGTTATTCTCTGTTATGTGGGGCAGTACGTTTGAGAATTGTAATATGCACGCGCGCACTACAGGAAACGCGCAAAATCTCGACGGCCAAAATTAATATCGACGGCCAAATAAAAGCCGTCGATATTAGTCACCTAATATCGACGGCCATGTAGCAGCCGTCGTAATCAAGAGTTTTTCTCGACGGCCGGGCATCAGCCGTCGAGATAGGGTTGCCCAAGCTCCCGCTCGCACCTTTTTCTGGGTTTCGCGGTGGCGGGAAAACATCTATCTCGACGGCTGTACACAAGCCGTCATGGAGTAGCAATCCAATGGAAGGAGAATTATGCCTAGTTGATAGTGGCACCACAAATACAATTCTTAGGGAGACAAAATATTTTCAAACTCTATCTAAGAGTAGTGGAAATATTATGACAATTGCTGGTAGTATAACTTCGTATAATGTATGCTATACGAAGTTATTACGAAATATCATATCTCTAAAAAATAATAGAATTCATGTACTAGTAGAAAAATAGCCAAAATCCAATCAAAATAAAGACTATTTAAAAATGGTCATATCTATTTTTTATAGAAAGTTTACATCTAATTAATAGAATTCATAAAATATGCTAGCAAATATTCTAGAAAACACATAAAGTACATGGGTAATAAAATGCTAATACCTATTTATTCAATTATTTACAACATTTTATGCAACATCACAAGTATATTGATGCACTTGCATGATAACATTGTAGGATATGGCTGATATAAATAAAAAAGAGTTTGCTGAGCTTGCTGTAGATGGTACAAACTATTTGACTTGGGCTATGGATGTTAAAATTAATTTGGCATCTAGAAGTATAGTAAATACTATTCAAGATCCTGTTGAAAATGCTCCAGCAATTCCTGAAGCATACAAATTTACCGCTCTGCATTTTTTTAGGCATCACCTCCATCCAGAAAATACAGAATACAAATGGTAAATTCAATGGCAAAGGAAAATTCAAGAAGAATTTTTCTAAAGGCAAAACTGGCCATTGCCATAGATGTGGATGTGTTGGACATTGGGCAAAGGAATGCCGTACCGCCAAGCATCTAGTTGAATTGTACCTCAAGCATGGCAACAAAGAAAGGAA
>SPJY01001677.1:395521-517737 GCA_005191435.1 Raddia distichophylla
CGGCCGCCCCCCCAAAGGGGGGGGGGGGGGGAAGAAGATGGGCTAGACAGGCTCTTATATATTTAGTTTTTATTTAGTTGTTGTTATGTGTCTAAATTGCCACACCACTAACCATGTGACGAAAACCACCTCTAAAACCACTCTCAGGAGTTATGTGCTCCGGTTATACATAGTTATGGGTTAGAAATACATGGTTTCATAGTTTAGGAGTTACGTAGACGAAACATAATAGTTCAGAGTGTAGAATAGACTTTTTTCTACGACAAATAAAATCAATTTGGGTCGTTACATAGAGAGGAATGGATGATTTACACTTTTTTCATAAAAAATTATCTTTTCTGTACCTAAACTCGACTTGAAATTTGACTTGTGAGCCTGTTCTTGATCAAGCCCAGCCGACCAGATTATATCGTTGAATTCTAGTGAAATTTCACTAAGACGCTAGCATGACGTCTAGTTGCCTGTAATTTTCTTGATGCACGGACTAATCTTGACCACACTTTTATTTTTATTTTTACAATCACCTATTAGCAAAGACTGGAGCAGCTTGTATGATTGCAAACAACTCACCGGCGCACATCAGATATGCGTCATTTACAGGGCATATTACCTTCACCTTTTATTTCTCCTGCCCCCTTTTTGAGAAGGACGTGCTTAAAAATCTCTGCGTGTCTATGGTGGGTTGGTTGGAACCTCACTTTCTCCCCTCTTTCTCCTATGCTCTTTTGTTATTTAACCTTAACCTTGTATAAAAATACACATTCAAAACAAGCATGATAAGATTGTTTAGTGTTTGATGTGAACCAGGAAGTTAGAATTCTCCCAAGTGACTCGTGAGTCCGCTCCTATGGCTGCTTTTCCTTTACTTGCCTTTGATGGGAAAGCACTACTCAAAGCTATCCTTTTCTTTCTTTCTTTCTTTGTTTCTTTCTTCTTTCAAAGTTCATAGTTTTCTTAAAATCTTTTTTGTGGTGAATCGATCACTTTGGAAAAGCGCGAGAAGGCCCTAATGATGGCTGATGCGCGCTTAGGCCGCAACGCGGCGATTTCTTATTGGGTTTGACCTCCAAATGTCAAAAAGGATAATAGTACTCGTTACATGGCCGAAAGCTACTGAAGATGAACGTCACTACACGAGAATTGAGAAAGCATGGCTTTCTTCTTAAACAGCCAACTGTATTTGATTGTTTTTTCTGGGCCGCTCAGCTCACTAAATATATGCTTAGTATCGTTATGCCATCAGCTGAAACACAGCTCAAAGAGGTAGTGAGGACCAAAAGATTAATCTTTTCAGTAGATATACACACTGTTCAAGTGTTCGACTTTATTTTTTAGTTTTCTTTGGAATTCTATTTTCAGTACACTCTGACTTGACTGAGTTGCGCTTACAGTGTGCATGCACTGAATAATGTCCCAGAAAGCTGTTTAAGTGGCACCTGAAGTGTAATTAAACATGCCCCTCTGGTATTTACTTTTGGATAATCATGCTTAACAAGTTACCATTAAGGCATGAAGTGGTCAGCACTTAAGCAGTAGTGTTCTAGTGTCTAGTTATCGCTTATCACTCTTTAGAACGTTGGTTCTGAATTCTGATCAATATATTGACAGTGTGACATGTAGGTGGACTTTGGGGAGTTCAAGTCAAAATAATATTGTATTAAACTGTTGACAGTGGTGTTAATGGAGATGGCACCAACCAAGTGTCAACGGGCAAAAAAGCTGTATGAATGGTGCTAATTATTGATGTTTTGAAGCGTTTCAAAGCTGGGCGATTACCTAACAAAGAAGTCCTGTTGTAGAACCGCGGTATGGTGTGGCTAAAGGGGATGAGTACACACCAAAATGGATCTTGATATTCTTTTCAACAACACACCCAAAATTCAAACCAAAAGATGAACCTTGACTCAAATAGCTACAGGAGCTATCAAGAACAAAGGCCAACCAATAATTTATAAACAAAGTATGAATCTTAACTCAAATAGCTATAAGAGCTACCAAGAATGAAGGCCAACCAAAAGGTCCAAACACAAGTTAAAGAATGAATCTTGTTTCCCGATATCTATTGGAGCGACTAGAACTAAGACTGATCAAGAAACGGGAAAATTGCTCAAACACACCCAATTCATTGACCAAATACAAAACGACACTCAATTCGTCACCGTTTCCTAAAATAACACCAGGACAACGAAATTTGTTTTCAAATGACATTTTAACATTTTTTAAACCTTTTTTCATCTTTTTCATCTTTTCACCTTTTTTACCCTTTTCCAACTCCCGCCGCCGCGGCCATTCCTGCTGCCGCCCGTCGCAGTTGTCGTCGCGGCTGCTGCAGCTCCCGTCGCCGTCGCCCTCACCACGCCGCGTCGTCGCCGTCACCGCAGTCGTGGTCGCCGCCGCCGTAGCTCCCTTGCCGCAGCGTCGTCTCGGGCGTCGCCGCCACCCATTGTCGCAGTCACATCCACCGCCGTGGCTTCCGTCGTCTGCCCGTCGCCGCCGCCGTCGCCGTCGCCGGAGATGAGGGAGATGGCTGCGGACGGGGAGCAAAGAGAAAAAAGGGACAGAAAATGCTAAAATGTCATTTGGGAAGAAAGTTCGTTGTCCCGATGTTATTTTAGAAAGCGATGACGAATTGAGTGTCGTTTTGTGTTTTAGCGACGAATTAGGTGTCGTTTGAGCAATTTTCCCTCAAGAAACACAACAAAAAAGCAAATTTTGACTACAGAACAGAGCCTTCTATGGTCCTGCGATTTTTACTAGGAGCTAGATGTGGAAATCAGGAAAGAAATAGACATATTTTTCAGTATAAGAATCTTCCTTCTAGAACGCTGGTTGATAGAATTTTAGAGAAGGTGAGGGGATGGAGCATGGGGCTCCTTGCTGCCCCAATGTAATTCCTTTTTGTTTTTCTAACCGTGGCTAGATCTTTGCACAGTGTACAGTTCTCTTTTCTTAATGAAATGGCAGAGCGCCTGCCCCGTTTGTTAAAAAAAAAAGGAAACCAGCAAATCAAGAATCACCTTCATAGCATCATCGAGTAAAAAAATGAAAATCACAAGAAATACTGCTCAAGAACCATGATAAAACCTTTAGACCCTATGAAAATTTAACTGAAGGAAGACCTGAAAGTCACAAGCTAAGTCAACAAGAATCACCTGCATCCAATATATGAGCGAAATTGAACAACAATCATAAGCTCCGCTACACAATAATTCTAGACTACAAGCAGAGGGTTGGGAAAACTTCCATGTACATATGTTGCTCAAAACCCTATAATTTTTTTTTATCACAATAGACCCAAAAGTTAGAAATCTAACCAGAAAAGAACTACATATTTTGAATCCTTTTGCTTCGTTTGACATGTTTTTTTATAGCTTTGGGGCTCACCTTTGAGAAAAAAAAAGAAGCAAAAGGTAAAGCTTTTGACTTTTTGATTCCAAGATAAATAGATAAAATAAAATATCATTGACTTAAAACAAATTTGTTTTCTTGAAATATGGTGTTTCCTTTGGAGCAACATTCAATCATCTTCAGTTTATTCATGGGACTATCAGTACTCTAGTTTAAGTAAACACTTGGATCTAACTCCCTTAAACAAATGCACAAATGTCCCTCTCCAATCTATAACTACGCCTAGCATTTCTATACATATTATTTGTTTTGTTGCCGGTATCCTTTTCTCATTGATTGGACTGTTTGCAGGACTGAGCTGGCATTATGTAAAGGAGCAGCCTTCAGTTGTCAAGAGGGGAGCAATTGGACAAGTTTCCTTTCTTTTGGCCATCCCTGCCTCCACTTTTTGCACCACTTTCATGGTCCGATAATCACAACAAAAAAAGGGATAAATAAAGAAAATGCAAAAAGGAATGATGCAGAGAAAACAAGAAAGAAATCAGATATTGTTTCCTGTTGTCCATGCCAACCCTCGTATAATACGCAGAAAATTGGAAAAATAGAAAGTGTTATCAGAATACAGTGGGCTAGTGTATGTCCTACAGAGAATCTGCCACACCAACATAATTGTTAGACAATCTGCTGATAATAAATGAAATGCCTTAAGGCAAATCTGAAATATTCCATCTATATAATCTTTATTTATCTACAACCAGGGGCCTTATCTCCTGGCCATTTTCTTGTCTCCAACACAAATAGCTATTTCCTATTTACATGCTACCTGGCTACAACTACAGGCCTTTTACAAACAGCTATGTTATACTCTCCATTGCCTGATTGCCCCAATACCTAGTTTTTACAAATCCTCTGATGAAGGTGAGTAGTGTCAGGCTAAAGCTCAATGTTTTTTCAGTTCAGAAGGCAGCACGAGAGAAAAATCTCGCAAGAATGGCTCTCAAGATCCCTCCTGGAATGTCGCCGAGCGCGTAAGCGCGACCGGGTTGGCGTGCAAGAGCGGCAGCGTCGTCGTCGCCGCGTGCTTCGCCGTCTTGGCGTCGAGCTTCGGGTCGAACACCGTCGCGCGCTTGTGCCCGCCGGCGGCGCCCGCCTCCTTATCTCCGGCGTTGATCCCGACGAGCGACCAGATCGAGCTCCTGGCCACCTCGTCAGCGTCGTCGATCCGGGTCGTCTTCGGCACCCACACCTTGCCTCCGCCATGGCGTCTCTCCCCCTCGTCGCCTTCCCTGGGGTGCTTGCCGAGGACGAAGGGGGCAGCGGTGGGCGGTGAGAGGGCCTGCGCGGGGGACTGGACCGGCCATGGGAGGCCCCAGGCTCCGGGCACCATGCAGCCCCAGTACGGCGGCGGCGGCGCGGGGTAGATCGGGATGGCGATGCCGGAGGCGTAGTACGCGGGCGGCGGCGCACAGGTGTACGGCGGCCACATGGCTGGATTCTGCACTCCATTGGGGGATTTCTCGCTGCTGCTATTGCTGTTGCTGGATGGTGCTTCGCTGAGAGAGGTCGTCGACGGCTTGTCGCCGGCGGCGTCAGGGATGGGCTTCTCCTTCAGGACGGGCGGCGCGGCGTGGGCGAAGCTGAGCACCGTGGCGCCGTTGGGCTTCACCGGCGGGTCGGCGGCGGCGGCGCGGACCCTGTGGAGGAAGTGCGCGGCGGCGTGGGCGTGCTTGTTCTTGCGGCGTCCGGCGCCCACCGGGACGTTCCGCATGGCGCCGCCGGCGGTCCAGTAGCGCTGGCAATTCTTGCAGAAGTGGCGCGGCTGGTTGACGTTGTAGTTGTTGAAGTAGCAGAACTTGGTGTCCATGCTGCTGCACCGCGGGCACGCCAGGATCTTGTCGGGCTTCCGAAGCTTCTCCCTCTGGCTCGCCGCGTCGTCGCCGCCGGGCGACGCCGCCGGCTCCTCGGCGTCCACGACCTCCGGCTGCGGGGAGGGCTCCCCGCCGTCCTGCGGCGTGCTCTCTCGGCCGTCCGATTCAGTCGACACGCTGCCGCTGTGCTCGAGATCCTGGAACGACACAACAGATGATACCTCCTGTTTAGTTGACAGAATCAATCACTGTGGCTCTCGATAAACAGCTGCGAATTTGCAGCGTTCTTTGCCTGGATTTGTAACATGACGAAAAGAAGAAGTCTGCTTCGCATGGGTGCAAGTTTGGGAAACAAAAAAAAACAGAGATGATTTGACCATTGTTGCTGTTAATTATAGTACTAATTCAGTTTCCATTTCCCCCAGAGTATTACATGTTGTTGCCTTATGGAGTATTTGGAATTTGTTTCCCATACTCAACTCTGCCTTGAGGAAAACGTTTAGACAAGGAGGGTGGGTTCTAGAGGATAAGTCTCTGGGTAAGTGAAGAGGCTGACACGTCCATAAAACCAGTTTTTAAGAGCTCAGACTTGTAAAATATTCCAAGAATATGAACCATTAGCTTTCTGCTCATATAGTTCACCAGGACACTGGAAAAGTACTATCATTCAATGGAATTAAGGGTGAAAGACGGTGGCCAATTCATTTTCACCCAACCAATACTGAAACTAAGCATGGATTATTATACTATTTCACCTGGGGCTCAAAGATGGCACCTTTAAGGTATTCAGACTCAAAACCCAATGGGAATCAAACAGCTTCACGATCAGATGAGCTATTAAGAAGCTTGTAATCCATTTCACAAATTTGATCCCACAAGAGAGTGACGAGACATGCCAGCTCCCTAATCGCAAAAAGAAGGCATCTTTAACCAAGCAAATTTCCCAGCACAAGAACCTGATCCAACCAACCCCCATAGCCTCCCGGATCAGCGAGACCAACCGAACCCAACCAAGAAACGCGGGGAAACCAATCAAGAAACCAACCTTGCCGCCGCCGCCGCCGGCCTCCGGCACGGGGATCGTCTTCCCGAACAGCTTGATCAGGCCGTCCCCTGCTCCTCCCCTGCACTCCCCCATCTCACAACAACTTCAACAACTTCTTCCTCCTCCTCCTCTCGCCGATGAAGAAGGCCTCGGCAGAAAGCGCCTGGTTCTCTCTGTCTCTCGATGTCGGCGCCTAGCGCCGCCGCCGCAGCAGAAAGAGGACACGGCGAAGCGGTGGAGCTGTAGCAGCAGGCAAGTGTGGGGTGCCGGCTGCCATGGCGACGGATGGACGGGGTATAAGAGGGGATGGGGGAGGGGGGTGGGGGCCACGTAGGCATTGGGGGCCGTGGATCGAGAGCCACAAGCTGGGCTTGTGGCCTCAAGGAAGCGTTTTTTGATTCTCCTCCTGCGCTCCGGCCTTTATCCACATGGGCGACCGCGATTTGTTCCCGCCCTTTTTGCGGATACCACCCCCGAGCCCTCGACCAGTCGACCCTCCTCCCTCGTTGCCTTCGGCTCCCGGCGACGCGCCGTACGGCTCGCCACAGCCGCTTCTTCGGGTCTCAAGGAAACGATGCTATTTGTCAAGCGGTTTCTTATAGATTTTTGAGTTATTTATCAAAACTCTCCAAATTAAACTAAGGCCCTGTTCTTTTGAGCTGATCTTAACGGCTGATCTTAACGGCTGAATAGCTAAACGGCTGAAATGACTGAATTTCAAGCGATTTTTTAGGTAGTCTCGAGGTTCGGATTCATTTCGTTTGACTTGCTTTTTAAAGCGTTAGAAGCCACATTCAAAACAGTGAAAAAAGGACTCAAAAAACTCAAAACATATGCCTTTTTAAAACGTAGATAAGCCGTTAAGTTGTTAAGCTGAAAAGAATTGGGCCTTAATCAAAGCATTCTAGGCACATCCATTTCTAAGAAGGGTTGAAATTTACTGGCGTTCTATTTCATGCATGGCCTTAGGGTAAGGTTTTGGTGTACTATACCGTAAACGGTTCGGTGTGATAGGTTTACATTTTGTATACTTTTATGAGCTCAAATTAACTATGAATTCCAAACATTGCTAGCTAAAAATAGTTACAAAAGTAGCCTTCTTTGGAGTCGAAGATAAAAGATGAACTGCAACTCATGAAAAGAAACGTATATATATTTAAAAGGTTGGATTGAATTGTTCAATTACTAGCTGAACTTCGGAAGTTTCAAAAAACAAATTTTATAGTCTCTTTTTAGAGTATTCATTGATTTGAGATTTACATAAAACCTGGTTGAAAAATTGAAGGTGTGCCTTTCATAAATGTGTGGATTGAATCATTGAATTGCTGATAATTAATTTAGAATAGGTTGGATGACTAACTTTTGTACTTAAGTGGGCATCCATTGTTCTCATTGCTCAACATGGCAGCCAATTTGTGGCCGCGGTGAGCTCCGTTCTTTGCCTCGTTAACTTTTCATTGGACGCCTTACTTGGCAACCAATTCGTGGTTACCTTTAATTTAGTTCTATGTCCTTGTGAAAGGCTGTGTCCACGCCCAAAACCATGGAGACCTCATTTCGGAAACGTTGGTCGGTGAATTCCTAACCACACAACAATGTACTGTAGAGCAATAAAGTGGGGTTTTGACCATGTAAATGTACCGATGAGTGACGAGTTAGCACAGTTAATTAGTGCTAGGTTTCGTCCCTTGGCATGCATTTCCTCTCTTTCTTTTCTATTAGACCACCAGGTACTTTAAAATATTATAATTTCAAACGGAGTAGTCGATGGATGGAAGAAATTTTTTATTTTAAATGTAGTGTAAACTATGAGAAAATTTAGAGAAAAAGATAGAGAGAGAATTGAATAGTGAAATGGAGCGGAAAGAAGACGAAGTAGTTGGTGTAAATGCTCTTAGACTGCTGGCGTTGTTCCCTCTCTATCTCAGGGTCTTTTCTTATTCAAAGCAATTTCAAAGACATAGGAGAGAATCAATTAAAAAAAACCTATTTATAGGTGGTTGGCTTGTATGTTTACTTCAAACAAACTTGTAGGATAGACATTTTCTTTGCAAATTGTTGAGGATTGGTAGCGTTAGCTCTAGTCTAGTGTCAGGCTTCTCTGAGAATTCCAATTCAGCTTCACACTTCCTCTCTTCATTCTCTAATTAATAAATATTTATTTATTTAACCTCAAAATTTCTATATTTGTTTATAAAGTGGTCGAACACATCTTTTAAACTATTCACGTGGTTTTGGTTCCTGCGAGATTCGACACGTCATGACAAATTTTAACCATGCCTTTTGACGATTCTATGCTCTTAGAACCATGTAAATCAAAAATGTTTTTCTAAGGTATGTTTGGAAGAAAAAAGTGGTGAGTGGACATCTAGTTCTGAACTGCTGATACGTACATTCTGGTTTCAAAAGGGACACCAGGCACTAGGGACGAAATTGAAAAAAAATCGCCAAGGTGGTCCAATTAGTAGCATTCTCGTATTGAAGGGGGGCAAATACAAAAATGCTACAATTTTAACTAGAAAATACAGAATTGAGCTTGAGCATAGTGGGGGCCAAGGCTTCCACGGCCGCATCTCTTCCTGGCTCCTCTACCAAGCATGTTCAAAAAGGTTTCAGATATGGTTTTCTAAAAACCTCTTGAAAGTAATGATTTTGCTAAAAAATTAACCGAAAATCAGTGGAAAAATTTAAATTTTGTATGTGAAATTTTGCATCCAAAGTCACAACTTGCTGGTTTTTCTAACTAGTATGAACCCAAATGAAGGAACGACCGGGAAAAATATTAGAAATGACTCAAATGAGGAAGATTATGGAAAATTGATTAACGATATCATCGCACTACAACTACTGAGTTTAGTTAAATAGTGATATCCTCATTTTCAAAATTCAAAATTATTGCATGTGACATTTATTTAGCATGAAAAATTTGTTAAAAAAACTTTAAGATTTTATAAATGGCATGTATTCCTTCAAACATTTTCATTTTGGTGCTGTGCTTAGGAGTTTTAAGGGCAAATCACATTCTAAAACATTTCCAAATGCTCATACCATGTTCACACTATTTATCCCAAAAATTTCCAACATTAATTCATTTCATTTCTTAAAAAAATCAATTTCTCTAAACCTTTCTACTCTCGTACCATATTTAAGAACATTTCTAGTGCAAACATTGGTCAAAAATATTTTTAATACGCATCTCATGTTTAAACATTATTCATAATTTTTTGAAAATTGTTTGAATTATCTTGAAGGGTAAAAAATATTTTCTTTAAAACCTTACCTGTTATTCTCTATCCTTTTCTACTCTCTCACCTCAATATGAGTTGTATATGTCACTCCCTTCCATCATTTGCCTCCACATTGATCTCTCTTACAAGTGCCCCCTCCATTAATTAGGTCGGATGATAAGATTTCTTCTTTTCTCTCTCACCTCCAACTAGGTCCCACGTGTCATACCCAAAATACTTTCTCCTCCTTTTTTATCACTTACATGTGGGTCGCCATCTTACATGAGAATATTTATAGGTCCCATCTATCCATGATACTTGTGGCATTGTCCATAATGCCAACTTTGCCATTCTCCTATTTACCCTTCACTTTTTTCCTTTTTATCCCCATCCATAGCATGTTGATTCATATGAATTTACTCTCTTGCCCCCATAATTCCATGTCTACCCTTGGTTTTCCTTATCCCCATTGCCGCCTCACCTTCTAGCCTATTTCTTCCCTCCACAACGTGTCATCTTTCCACTTCCCTACTCAAATTCTTCCTCCCTATTCTCCTTCCTTCCAGCACCACTCAAGCAATAATGCGAGGGCTTCTCCCTCTCATTTCACTATTTCTCTTCCTTTGCAGCCACTGGTGAGCTCCTCTCCCCTCTTTCTTCAGTCGCGTCCTCGCCTTACCTCCGCTCACTCCATTTTTGTTGTGAGCACATGACCGTAGGACACCACCATCGAGCTTGCCAGAAAGCCGCCGTCGGAGCAACATCATTATTGTGCGCCACCCTCTTGCCCCGTTAGCATCACCAGTGATCTAGGAACCCCTTCCCATCGATGGCAAAACCTTCCCTTCGCCGCAACCGGCTGCTTACAACATCCTCCTCCCGCTTGACTACCATGATGCGGCCGCTTGATATGTAATAATTAGTTTTCTATATTCTGCGTGTGTGTTTTGAAAAGTGTAAATATAAACCATTGTATATTTCCATTGTAAGGGGGCCACGTTTACGCTAGCTTTGAGCAAAATTGAGAAAATTTCCCTTTGGAGGGGGTCATTGCTTGTGTGTGCTTTAAAGGTGAATTACCAAGAGGGATTTGATAGGTTGAATTCCCATTTGAGATGAATTTTATCTGTGTACAAGTTGAAAATTCTCTAATTCTTAAATAAGTGCGCTCTTGCAATTTGATCAAATCAGATCGGTTATGAGATCCTCGTTGTCGGTGTCTGGGAAACGAGCCTACTGAGGGTAGCGGGTCCACGGACCGGCAGACAAATTTGTAGTTGGAGTAAGGCCCAATGACAACCCTTCTCAGTAGCCCGGGGTGGCGGCCGAGCTCTCGGGGGCTCTGGCCGCGCGGTCTTCCCAGACCGTGTCTGGTGCGGCTTTGGATCCGGGTACAGATCTGTCGTGCGGTGAGAGTAAGAGGGGGTGAGAGGAGAGGCGAAGGAAATACAAACCGTGCGAGACAAGTATTTTTACCCTGGTTCGAGCCCCCACTGCCGGGTAACAGCTCTACTCCAGCACTCGTTGATTATATGGTGGAAACAGTACAGGGGCGCTGAGACCGGGCTAGGAGGCGCCGGCCCCGAGCTTACAAGGGAGTTTCGGACACTGAGGAGGCTAGTAACTGCTCTGCTAGACTACGGCTACTGCTAAGGAAGCTTCGGAGGTTGGTGTGGCTTGTCCTCTTAGACTTGGCTTCCACCTACCGCCCCATTATGCTGGGCGGGCTTCTCCTTTTATAGGCGCGACGAGCTGCCCGGAGCTTATACGGCTGGGCCCGCGCCTATTTCTGCTTTGTCCATTTGATATGTAATAATTAGCTTTCTATATTCTACGTGTGTGTTTTGAAAAGTGTAAATGTAAACCATTGTATATTTCCATTGTAAGGGGACCATATTTACGCTTTGAGTAAAATTGAGAAAATTACCCTTTGGACGGGATCATTGCTTGTGTGTGCTTTAGAGGTGAATTACCAAGTGGGATTTGATAGGTTGAAATCCCATTTGAGAAGAATTATATCTGTGTACAAGTTGAAAATTCTCTAATTCTTAAATTGCACAAGTGCGCTCTTGCAATTTGATCAAATCAGATCGGTTACGAGACCCTCATATTTGCTACCATGAAAAATCGGGCCACGGTCGCACCAATCGACGATCCTTGCTTGTTGATCTGCCTTCTGGAGGCATCGCGATGTTGTTCCCCTATTGGGCGAAAGCTCTGTGCAGTTTGCGGTGGCGACGGTTTCTTTCGTCGTTAGCTTGTTGAAGGCGTCTTAGTGGCTCTTGGTGGTCCCAGACTCGTCCTTCTTTGTTAGCCGTTTATCATTGTTTGGTATTATCCTGTGTGGCCAGTTGTGGCCAACGTTTCCCCTCCTCCCTCTCTCTTTCTCAGGTGGCAGCAGTTGTGCTGTATTCCCCTCTGTATGTACGTGTTCTGTCCCGGTGTTGGGCGGTGGTGTGCCTGACTTTGGCCAGGGTTGCAGCGGATGCACTATGGTGATACCCCGTGCTTGCATAGGTTTTTTTTGTTTATTTTCTTCTGCTTAATGAAATAGGACGACAATTCTTTAGTCCCTCTTAAAAAAAAAGTTTCGATCATACATAGTCTACAGTAACTCTTTACGCATGGCCATCGTCGTTTCTGACAATTTGTAGGCCTAGGGTGAGATAGAATGGGGCCTTGTGCCAATAAAGAATATAAGATTTTATGTTTAATTAGTCACGAAACTACAAAAGTATGCACTAATAAAAATGCCATTAAGTAATATGGCCATTGCCATTCCAAAAGTTGAGGGAGAGTAGATGAATATTAGCAATCGAGTGTTGGTTGGAGGCTGTAGTCCTATAGGATGAGAATGTTAGCTCATCGATGCCCAACTGCTCGCACTCATACATATGTGCACATTAGGGAGTTGAGAATGCTGATGATTCTCGTTCGTTTAGAACAATGCATGGGAAGTTAAAGGACAACACATGATTATATGAAATTGCATTATCAAAACTAGATCTAGAGTCTAGGGTGGCAGCATATATACTATGTTGTCTTTGACTTCATTTGTATCTAATTTAGCCCCCTAAGCAATAAATCATTACAATGATGCTGTAGTAAAAGAGGACTAGAGGAGATTTTAAGGAGCGCAGTCATAAATGGATGTATAGTTGGGAAAGAAACAACAACTTGAGAAGATAAATGAATTAGTGAATAGATAATTATAATTTTCATTGTCTATATCTATATAAATGTATGAACACAAAATGCTACATTAATCAATTCGCACCCTACTGTGTGGGGACCTCGGCGGTTGTCCCTCTCACCTTCCCAAGGAAAAGCCCTGCGTACATAGGATAATACCATGCATAATAGACAAATAAGCGTCATTCTTTTCAGCTGAAACGGACATAAATTATAATCCGAAAAAGTCATGGACTTTCCAATAAGAGGCTTCAACCGAAAAAAAAAGAGTTTAAAATATGATTTTAGAACATTTTAAAAAAGCTACTAAAAACTTTACAAAAATAACTATAAATTGCGACAATGTTTGGTTTTTACACAAATAAGAAATTTTTAGTGATGGTTTTTAGTTTTAACTTAAACCAGAAAGAACATGGTCATAATTATCCTGGTACTTCAAGCGAAGGGCAGACAAACTTCCGTCGGCCATGATAAAAAAATAGAAATGTTGCATTCATTCGTCTCTTTTCCTTTAGCACTTTTATTGCACACTACACCATTTGAACAAATGTGCACTCTTCAGATGTACAAGATAAGGCCCTCCCTTTGATTTGATTTGGTTTAATTGAGCCAAAAGTTTATATCCTTAAAAAAAAGACAAGAATACTTAAAAAATATTTTCATGATCTTTGAGTAAAATGCTGCAAAGTTCCAAAAAAAAAACTAAATATTACACTGAATAATCTATAAAAATAACAAATTTTGACTCAACGAATAAAATCAAACCAAAACACAAATCAAAGAGGGCTACGCTATTGGTCCAGTAAAATAAATAAATGTTCCACAATTGTTCACGTGTCTTACAAAAATCTTTTTTTTTCTTACCTTTTTTTCATGAATTAATTGAAGCAGCAAAGTAAGAAAGCAATCTTATTTTTCAAACCCAAACTGAATTGTTTTGCCATGAGATCCAAAAAAGAAATCAAAGCTAGACAGAATTCAGCTGCCACTATTATATAAACAGAGGGCCAAAATACTACATCAGTGCTTCAAAACCATGGCCTAGGCAAGTCAAACGTCGACATGTGTCCAACCCCACATTTCTGTTCTAGAAACTTCTTCCCTTTGAAATTTTATTCTTTAGAATCAACTTGCACTTGCTAAAAACTGCCTTTTTATCACATCCCATGGTGCATGAGTGGTGAACTCCTTTTGTTAGGTTTCTTTAAGAGGCCCCTTTGGACCATTAGGAATAAACAAGAACCTCAGCTCAAGCTGGCATGAAAGAGACCTCCAAAGTTCACACCTTTTAAAGACCAAATCACCGAAACTTTTTTAAAAAAATTTCTAATGGGTTTTTTTTATTAGTGTCCATGCAGTAGAACGCCGTAACCAAAATATTATCTTCACGCTGTCAAAATTTAAATAATTTTTATAGATTTAATTAAGGAAATACTTGAGCTAGTTTCTGTGTTTTTTTTCCAAAAAAAATTGTGCATTTTCAACTAGGAGCGCTCATGGTCAAATGTGTGTGTACGATGCAAAACCATTTTTAATTAGTATCTTATAAGAAACACAACATATTTCTTAGGGCTTCTTTGATTAAAAGGAATATAAAATAAAAAAGAAAAATCATATCACATATGTATCCCAAACATGGACTGTTCCTTCTCATTGGCGTCAGCATAATGACTATACATATTCGATCGCAAAGTTTGTACCAAAAAAGAACCAAAAAAAAAGCGACTAGATGGGTGGCAAAGTGAGGATGCAGGAATACGATCCATATTCTACTTTACATAACAAAAAAGGAAAATTTATCGATACTCATAAATGATAAAAACAAAAAAAAGGAGGATCAAAAGCAATAACGTCTAACACAAGCATGAAAGGCCCTAATAAAAAAAGAGAGGGAATGGAGAAAAAGCTGCCCCATGGATGTATCTCCAGCACAGCCGGGAAACTAGGATGATAGAGAAAATCAAACCGTATCCAAGAAAAAGTAAACGAGCTATATCTTTTTTTCTTGTCATGCAGCCGAAAGCAAAATTTTGCTTCTTCGCTGATTTGGGTATTTGTTGGTTGCGAAGAAATGGTTACATCTTCAGCTCAAACTTGCAAGCCTCATCAGTCATAGATATTAAAATTCGATCGTCGATTCTGCTTCGTGTGAAAGAGTGAATCCTTTGAGAATACCATCGTCCAGTGACTTTGTATGTTAAAAATCTAATTAATTTCATGTTGCTTGTTTTCTCTTTCAGTTCCCTTTCCTTTCTTTTTTCATTTATTTTATTTAATTTTGTTTTTGCAACGCCATGCACATAATTCTTTTGAGTAATATATATGCCTAACTTCCATAGTCTTTTTCTATAAAACATGACAAAGGACCCTCTGCGGTAAATATTATCTGTAATTGTTACAATCAACCGTCCATTAAAGATCCTATGCACACCCTTTTCTCCCTTCTCTCTCCTCCCTCCTCCACATCCGTGATTGCACCTCTGTTGTAATGACATAGCATGCAAGTCCCTCGTTCTATCTTGGGTCTTTCCATTATACAAAAAATCAAACTTGCGATTCAAGAGTTCATGTTATATTAATTCAATACCTTGTGATCAGACGACCTTCTTCCAAAATTTTGAAAACCGTCCCATAGGACTTTTTTTGGGAAACTGAGTGGTATCCAATGTGATGATGAATCGATACAGATCGTATGTCACCTTCTCCTCCTCGTGATCGTTCTCTAGGAGCGAGCGTGCTGGTAACTTATTGCAAATCCTTGCTACTGGGTGTAGTACAAGACGTAGATTAACAATCATGCAATCATAGAGAAAACAAAAAACACGAGACATTGGGGTGGGATTCTGCTTATTAATTTAAGACAATAATAAATTGAATCTCTGCCTCTATTTCAGATTCACGTTAGATGCTAAGGTAGCATCCACGTAGTCGTCAAGTGCTGTTGTGGCCATTAAATAATGACATGGTTAGCAACATATGCATCTATTTTATGTCCACTTCATCTTTTTTATCTCTCCCTCTCTCTCACAGGTGTGGTGTTTGGCGACGGCGGCCTGGGCCTTTCCCTTCCCTCTCCCGAGCTCACCGTTGTGCACCTCTGCCTCCTCGAGCTCGCCGCGTGCGTCGCCCTTCTCCTCTCCGAACCACGCCATCGTGCGCCTGCTCCTCACCGACTCTCCCCTCTCCCGAGCTTGCCGCAGTGCGCCTCTCTTTCCCAAGCTTGTTGATGCAGCGTAGGGATGGCACCGTCGCCGAGTGCCTCCCCCGAGCTCATCACTGTATCCGCTAGCGCATCGCAATCCTCACCGTCATGGGCCTCCCCTCCCCCAAGACACCAACATCGCCAAAGGTTGCGTCTTGCAGCGGATCACCTTTGTGGGGAATGTGCACACGTTCTTCTCCAGTGAGGTCACTGCCATCGGTCCTCGCCGCTAGCACCTCGCTGGCGCAGCCGGATGCCCCACTATTGGCGATTCTTATGCTTATTAGAATTAATCCGCAAGCGCACGGATATCGCAGTAGCTTTCACCCCGGAGTATTCCAAAGGTATTGATTTCCCACGAAGAACGAGAAGAGTCTAGTTTCTAGTATTAACTTGGCCGGATGGATATGGTGGAATGACGAAAGTGGGATAAGATATTTCGGGTCGAGAGGTCCTACTAAAGGTTTACACTAGTAAAGGGTACAAGGATAATCCATGCACAATTGCTACTCTGTATCGGAGCTCGGCCGATTCACTACCACCTGTTATCAGTTAAGAACACCGAATGATTACGATCACCCCCGATTGGGCTCTACTGGGCTGAGACTAACGGGGCGGATTCCACAAATTGCGACGTGGATAGCAGGGCTGTCACCACCTACTACCTACCGCTCAGCCATTGAATCAGGTGTTTACCGGGTACTAACTAGTCTAGACACCACGTCTATTCCTAGCAGTACTACGTAACAAGGACGTCACTCAATACGCACTCCCACTAAACCTGGCACTAATATCTATTGTGTCACCCAAGCATAGAGATTTAGCACTCAAGATCTAGCACAAGCCTAATACCAACAGAGACACAGTGTATATGAAATAAACTTGCTTTATAAATAAAGGATGGGACTAAGTGTTACCGAAAGAAGACGAAGCAAAACTCACACCCAAGTTCAGCTCCGGAGCTCTAGTGGAGGGATGCCGACACGCCGGCTTCTCCTCAACACTAACTCTCCTCTCTCACCTCCTCTACTTGATAAATGGGTAGCGTAACACTGCTTTGTGTTGTTCCCGCACTTCTCCATGCATTGCAAATGAGGAGAGGCTCCTTTTATAGCCAACTGCAACGAGTGAGAGTGTGCCACGTGTAGGGACAAGTGTCTTCTTCTCTCCAGCTGAAGGAGAATCCAAAGTGGATCCGAAGGGGGTCGGCCGGTCAAGCCGGTCAGCCGACCGGGCTTCGATCGATCCCGACCCTCGGTTTCGCATGGGATCCCTCTTTGACGGTGTAGATCATCCCCTTGAGGCGGTTTTGACAGTTGAGGCCGGTAAAACTAGCTTCCTTGTGAACCAAGTGATCCTCTCCAATGCAATGTCATCCCTAGGATCAAACCGACTTAATGTGAATGGTTGGGATGGTCTTCTTTTGTGTTTTTAGAATACTTGGAGAGAGGGCAACCCCGGCTTGGACTAGATGCCGGTCGGCTGGCCAGGGTTGGGTCGGCCGATCGGGGGTTTTCCTTGGTTTGGGTCCATTTTTGCTAAGTAGATCCCTAGAGACACAAAATTACCAAAACTTGTGGAACTTTGTTAATTTGCACATTTTTAGTCCATGTTCCTTCATTTGGGAGCTATGTTGACGGTCGGAAGTGTATGAAAAGTTGTCAAAAATTACCGTCAACACACCCCCACGCTTAGGTCTTTCGTCGTCCTCGAGTAAAGGTTAGTTCTAAGACTAATAACTCTGCGGAAATTAAATGACAAGCATAAAGGATATTCCAAGGTTTCACTCAAATTGCGGGGATTGAAAGTGGCTACTAACCTTATCTTATAAATGTTGGCAAATGGAACAGCAAGGAACGATGACAATGCTATCATACGTAATAACTTCGTATAGCATACATTATACGAAGTTATACGAGTTGTCCCTCTCACCTTCCCAAGGAAAAGCCCTGCGTACATAGGATAATACCATGCTTCTCCGTGAAGGTCACCGTGCTTCCCACGGTGCTTCCTCTCCGTTCGTCGGGGTGTGCAAAGCCCGCCATCGCGTCGGCGGCCACCTTGCTTCCCAAGGTGCTCTTCTCCATTGCGTCGGAGATGTGCTAAATCCTCGGTGTGCTCGAGGTCGGCTTCGCTTGTGAAGTCGGTGTTTCGGGGTCCTTCGCGTGTGGAGGCTAACGATTCGTGTGAAGGTTTGGAGCTCGCCTACCATGTGTTGGTGAAGAGCTACCACGAGTGGATTGAGGGTTAGGGACGAGAGAGTCCCGACTTCTCTGTGTGAGAAGTTTCCACAACGGAGACGTAGGTGTTCATGTGTTGAGCACCGAACTTTGGTAAAAAGATCGGTTTGCATCTCTCTGTCTTATTTACTTACCACATCTTGATATCCACTGCCTGCGAGTGCCTTCGTGCCTCCTACACTTGTGCTTTGAGTGCTTCCGCCTACTAGACTTGTGTAGGAATTCACGCGCTAGCTGTGTGCCTTAACATGCCTAAGTGACTAAGTGCAACAAAAGTAAAATTTGAAATAGTCCGATTCACCCCCCCTCTCGGCCTTAGGTTCCTTCAGAGGACCATCATATAGGTTGGTATGGTGGCACTAGAAAATATGAAGGTTTAATGTTTCAGGGTGGAATATCAGGCGAAGGTGTATGCTCAATTCCAAAGTTGAATTTGATGATACCAGATATGAAAAGACTAGCAATCCAAAAAGATATGCAAAGGAAAATGATTGGGATAGACAACACTTTCTTAAGAGGATTCAAGTTTTAACCCAACTTAGTTTGATCAAAACTACGAATGAAGGCTCAAATCATATGCTAAGATTTTGGTTGTGGTAGGTAATAAGATCATCTTAAGAAATGTACAGCCAGTTTTAAGATTTTTTATGAAAAACTTCTGGGTGAACTCAAATCTATGATAAGAAGGTCATGTTTCATGCTATATCCCATAAGCCAACAAATTAGATATGGTTAATCCTAATGAAGTGTATCCCACAATTATAGAGTTATAACCAAGGAATAAAATTTATGCATGTTAACATGATACCGAACAAGGTTATAGTTTAAAACAGTTTCAACTTGCTTTTGTCATTTTAGTGTTGTTTACTCATATTCGATATGAAATTGAGCAAGTGACATAGAAAATTGAAATGAGTGAGCCGTGAGGAGTGTAACAGACTTTTGCGGAGATCAACCGGTGCAGAAGGGGGGTCGGTCGGCTAGGGTTGGGTCGGCCGACCTGGCCTCGGTCGGCAGGCCTGGCTTTTGCCCGGTCAGGTTCAGTTTTTTTCATGTAGTGGTATCTTCTTTTTACTTTATTACTCAAGTGCACATGTTAGCAAATAAGGTCGACTGGTGCGGAAAATTGCACTGGTCGAGGCAAACAACACTTTATTCATTTCATTCCAACGCAAAGATGTACGCGCATGCAATGAAAGCAAAATTTTGCAAACAGAAATAAGCGCCTAATCCTTTATTCCACTCTAGCCTACCCCCTAAAGATCGGTCGGAGGGTCGTAGAGCTTCGGCTGACCCATCGCCTTAGAATAAGCTTCTTGGCCACGACCGTCTTGAGGCTAAGTTGCCCTGTGGCTGGTCTCGATAATGAAGGGGTACGTGCCGCCTTCCCCTTCCCGATGACACGGAGAGGAGAGAGTGGGCGTGCCGCACGTCGTGCGCCGCCACTACGCAGAGGGGAGGCTGGCCGACCAGGTGGGGTCAACCGACCGGCTTCCAGTTGCTCGGCATGCGGCCTGGCTTTTGGTGATGCCTCCGATGAGAATGCGAGATTTTTCGACTGCACCGGGGAAAGGTTAATATTCTGGGCGAAGCATGGCCCTCCGGAGTTGCTTTTCGATGGCTTGGTCACCGGTGGGCCGAACGAGACTATGTCATCGATGCTAGGAATGGATTTTGGGGTCTTATCGGCCATGGCTAAGTGTGGATCTCGAGTTGGCTCAAGGTGGTGGAAAGTTGCTAAGTGGGAGGAAAAAGAAGATGAATGAAGTGAATGGAAAAGCCTCCTCTTGTTGGTTTTCAAACGAGTGAAAACGTTCAGGAGCTACAAAATCGGATGAGACGATCCCTCTCGAAAGATTTCGAAAATGGACGAAAAGGGGGCCGGCTGTCGACGGGTGCTTAACCAGGGGTTATCATCGGTAATGATTATATATGGGGCGATGCACAAGATCCAAACTCGATGGTAGCACAAGACAGGGGGCTTTTTTATACAGGTTCGGGCCCTCATGGTGGAGGTAATACCCTAGTTCTGTGCTCTGAGATTATAATGGTAATCTGATGATCAATGTGGAGGGAGATGTCTCTCCATGGATGGGTATGGAGATGTGTATGTAGATGATGATGAAGATGACGATCATGATGTGGGATGATGGTGATGATGAAGATCTTGATGTGGGATGATGGTGATGATGACGATCATGATGTGGGATGATGGTGATGATGCCGAACCAGGGGCTCCCTGCCCGCCTTATATAGTGGGGGTGGGGGGGGCAGGGTTACAAGGTTGAGTCCTGGTCGGTTACGAGGCAGGAATCCTATCTCTAACCTCTAGCCAGATACGTAGTTATCCGGGATTACAATTGTATCTTCCTTGTTAGGGATAGACCTCTATCTTTATGTCTTTCCTTGCCGAGCAAGCCTTCTAGAGTCCGAGTGGTACATGTCCTTATCCACCTGACTTGGTCCATCCCCCGTCGGGTGTTCTCTTAGGCCCGCCATGTGGGTACCCGGGGTCTATGTTATCCACAGTAGCCCCCGAGTGCTTCATAGTTGAGTTGCTGCTCCTTTTTGTCACACCTTGGATAAGTCATGCTTCATGCCGAGTTCTTGTAAATTGTTTATGCTTCTTCTCGGCTGGCTTTTGCCCGCTATCTGCGAGGAGACTATGAAGGACTCATAGAGAGTTGTTAGTCATACCCAGCCTAGGATTGCCGGAGTTCTGGCAGTCTGCCCTTTGTAAGGCGCATCACTTTGATTTTGATGAAGCGGTACCTGTACTCGTCTTACGATGTATAGCTGGCGACCCAACATGGGTCATACCATTACTTTTGGCTGAAGAGCTGAGCGGTATCTGCATCCGACCGGAGTGGGATACAGTTGATGGCCCCAGAGGGCATACCGTCGTTTTGGCTGAAGAGCCGAGTGGTACCTGTGCCCAACCGAAGTGGGATACAGTTGGTGGCCCCAGAGGACATACCGTGGTTTTTAACCATCTGGT
Source organism: Raddia distichophylla (assembly GCA_005191435.1). Classification (NCBI taxonomy): domain Eukaryota; kingdom Viridiplantae; phylum Streptophyta; class Magnoliopsida; order Poales; family Poaceae; genus Raddia; species Raddia distichophylla. Next base: position 416,642 of record SPJY01001677.1, read on the forward strand.
ATCTATACTCGTAGAGTAAAGCGATTGGCCCAACATGGAGCATACCATCTGGATAGGATTTGGACCAATGATACCTGTATCCGACTGGTGCGGCACACAGCTAGTGTCCCAACATGGGGCATATCATTGTTGTCAGCCAAACGGTACCTGTACCCGACCGGAGTGGGATACAGCTGGCGGCCCCACCACAGGGCATACCTTAATGATAGAGTTTAGCCGTATGGTATCCATACCCGGGTTGCGGTGTACAGAGTCTGCCCCAGCTGGGGCGTACCATCGAAACTCAATCACGACATCACTGGTATCTGATCCTGACAGGCAGTGGCCAACTAGTGACCCAACATGAGGTATACCAAAAGATGGGTATTATTGTTTTGTAGCTCTACCGGTAGTCGACCCAGCATGGGGTGTACCGAGGCAGAATTTGGCTTAGCCCAGCTGCGCCTGTAGCCATTGGTTGTGACGCGCAGCTGGAAGGCTGTAGTTAGCGCTCGGAGCGCAGGGTGGCCTATGGCCAGAGGCGTATAGCCGTACCGAAATTGGCGTAGGTGTGTAGCTGTGCCATAGACTTGAACGCTCGAGGCACGGGCGTAGGCGCGTAGCCATGCCGGGCGCTCGTTGAGCTATATATTTGGATGGTCGAAGCGCGGGCGTAAGCGTGTAGCCGTACCAGGTGCTCGCCGAGTCATAGTTGTCGCTCATTGCGCAAGTCCTTCTTACTCGTATACGGAGTCGTAGAAGGTACTTGATGAGATAAAAACTCATGAACCCTGTAACATGTACATGTAGGATTATGGCAGTATCTGAATGAAAAAACAATCACTCGGATGTAAAGTCCGACTGCTTTATTTATGTAATTTTTATACTTTTGCTTCTTTTTCTTTTTGATATTAAATTCTTCCAAGTAATCTTCTTTTTGTTATGCACTCTGCCCGACTAGTCTAGCCCCCGGAAGTCGAGAATTGGCTCTGGCTCTTTTCCCAGGCACGCGTATCGAGTGACTAGAGTTCGCCATACATGGGGTCAGAGCTTCACTACTCGGAATAACCACTCAGATTCATTTGTAATCATTAAGAGAAAGAAACAAAAGTGCACGCAAGTGCACCTATTGGGTGTAACCCCGACTTACTGTTTAGTTGGAGACCGACTAAGTAGCAAGTCAAGAAACAACTTAGATTTATATGAAAAGATTATGTTAATGAGAACTTAGCTCCGATGTAGGCGTAGGCGTGTAGCCGAGTCGTAGACTTGGGCGCTTGTGATGCAAGCGTAGCAGTGTAGCCGAGTCGGGCGCTCATGGAGTGGGCGTAGGCGTGTAGCCGAGTAGCGTGTCGCCGAGCCGTAGACTTGAAAACGTAGGCATGTAGCCGTACCGGGCACTCGTGGCGAGCGACGGCGTACAGTCGAGATGAAAACTTAGAGCTGTAGGCGTGTAGCCGTACTGGGCGCTCGTGGCGCGCGATGGCGTACAGCCGAGCTGAAGACTTGGTGCCATAGGCGTGTAGCCGAGTAGCGTGTCGCCGAGTCGTAGACTTGGAGGCGTAGGCGTGTAGCCGAGTTGCTTGTCGCCGAGCCATAAACTGGTAGGTGTAAGCGTGTAGCCGTACCGGGCGCTCGTGGTGCACGATGGCATAGCTGAAAACTCGGATGCTCGTGGCGCAGGCGTAGGCGTGTCGCCGAGTGGCTTGTCGCCGAGCCGTAGAAGCCGTAGGCGTGCAACTGTACCGGGCGCTCGTGGCATGCGATGGCATACAGCCGAGCTGAAAACTTAGACTCTCATGACGCGGGCGTAGGTGTGTCGCCAAGTGGCTTATCGCCGAGCCGTAGACTTGGACCGTAGGCGTGTAGCAAAGTGGCGTGTCGCCGAACCATAGATTTAGATGAGTAGGCATGTAACCGTACCGGGTGCTCGTGACGCACGATGGCGTACAGCCAAACTGAACACTTGGGCACGTAGGTGTGTAGCCGAGTCAACGGAAGTAGTCATTCAAGTCTCGATCAACACCGAACAGCGCACGCCGTGGTCAACGTCGAACGGCACATGCTCGCCGAGGTCTCGGCCGTGGTCGTCGAAGTCGGCCGTAGTCGTAAATGATCTTCACGCGGTTGGTGTAGCTTGACGAAAGACAATAAAAGTCCTCGCTGGTCTTCAACATCTCACGAGATGTGGTACGATCAATCCTCACGCCGTGGCTGGCATCGACGAGCTTTACGAGCTCACCGAAATTCGCGACCTCTCCGCGCAGTCTGTCTTCAAACAGACGCCACGGTCGCATCTGAACTCGGATTTAAGCGTTCTTGGATTTATTGGAAAGATAAAGAGATAAGCTTTCCAACGCATCTTATGTCACCCCGAAATTCCTTCTAAGTCAATGGTAAATCATGATAAAAGTTCCGTCCAGATTATGAACGAGAACAGATCGCATCTTCTTCTCACGTTCGCCTCGCGGTTGATGAAGCCGGCGTCGTGTGACGGACACCATGATCGTCGAGTCCCATTGATTGGTTACTGATGACAGTCACCAGCCGAGATTCGTTCTCCATTGGGACCTCGCCGTATCCGAGTCGGGAATTAAGCCTTCGGCGCAGTACTCGTCAGTAGGCGGCGGTGGCGTTCCCCAACACGACCGGGAGTCCGAGTGAAGCGCCGTTGAACTTCCTCCCGGATCAGATCTTGTCCGAGTCCGTATGAGTGGATCTTGATGTGTTGGTGAAGTCTCTCCTAGATCGAATCTGAAGAGGTGTTTGAACCGGTCGTTGATGATGTTGCCCTCAGATCGGATCTGGTTCGACTCCAAAGGCATGATCTTGTCGAAGTTTGTCGGTGACGAAGATGTTGCTCCCGAAGCGAAAAGCCTTGGCGATGATGAAGGTGATGATAAATCTGTTAATCGTTGCGGTAGTCGCGGCCACCATCCGAGAATCTTCTGCCTGAGTCTATCCGTATCCAAGTCGGGAACCAATCCATGCGTAGGTAGCAGCGGCGTTCCATAGCCTGAATGGAAGCCCGACTGAAGCGATGTCGATTCCTTCCCCATGTCCGAAAGTGTTGTAGAAGCCCTTGGTTAAGTCCTCGCCGAATCCGAGTTGGGAATTGAGCCATGCGGCACACCACTCGAGAGTAGGTGCCGGTGGCATTTCTCAATCCGAACGGGAATTGAATTATAGTGATGACGAAGCTCTCTTTAGATCGGTTCTGGTCCGAGTCCAAAAGGGCGACTTAGTCGTCGAGTACGTGTGGTTTGCTGCAGAAAGCATCCACCATCTTGAACTTGTTCTTGGTTAGGTCCTTTTCGTATCCAAATCGAGAATTGAGCCCCCGACACACCACTCGGTAGTAGGTGGCGGAGACGTTTCTCGACCGAACCGAGAGTCCAGATGAAGCAATGTCAATGTCGATGTACTCCTCAGACTAGATCGGACCCGAGTCCGGAAGAAGTGTTGGTCGTCGATTGTTTGGAGAAGCTCCTTGCTGATCCTTGATATCCTTAGAGGTGTACCACGGCCTCTTCACATGCCGCAGCCTCTGCATATAAGTTTTACGATCTTGTTGAGATTTGCGACCTTTCCGCGCAGTCTGCCTTCAAATGAACACTCCGGACACATCCAGACTCCGTTTTGGGCGTTCTTAGGCTTCACGAAACTCTGACGAAATTATCTTTCCAACGCATCTGATCTCATCCCGAAATTCCTTCTGGATCAATGGGAATTAAAGAAACAAGATGACGTTCAGAATCTGTCTTCGAGCCATCGCCGTATCTGAGTCGGGAAGTGAGCTGTTGGCATACTACTCATAAGTAGATGGCAGTGGCGTTCCCCAACCCGAGTAGGAGGTGTTGTTATAGTTACCCCCAGATTGTATCTGATCTGAATCCGAGTGGTGGAGTTCACCGAAGTCGTTGCTAATGCAGTCGGCTCCCGAAGTGGAGAGCCTGGCCGAGGGCGGAGATGACGGCGACTCCGTTGATCGATGCCATCGAGCTTGACAAAATTGATCTTGACGCTGCCCCTACCTGGCGCGCCAACTGTCGACGGGTGCTTAACCGGGGGTTATCGTCAGCAATGATTATATCTGGGGCGATGCACAAGATCCAAACTCGATGGTAGCACAAGACATAGGGTCTTTTTATATAGGTTCAGGCCCTCATGGTGGAGGTAATACCCTAGTCCTGTGCTATGGGATTATAATGGTGATCTGATGATCAATGTGGAGGGAGATGTCTCTCCATGGATGGGTGTGGAGATGTGTATGTAGATGATGATGATGAAGATGACGATCATGATGTGGGATGATGGTGATGATCATGATCATGATGTGGGATGAAGGTGATGATGCCGAATCAGGGGCAACCTGCCCGCCTTATATAGTGTCGTATAACTTCGTATAATGTATGCTATACGAAGTTATTACGCAGGAATCCTATCTCTATCCTCTAGCCAGATACGTAGATTACAATTGTATCTTCCTTGTTATGGATAGACCTCTATCTTTATGTCTTTCCTTGCCGAGCAAGCCTTCTAGAGTTCGAGTGGTACATGTCCTTATCCACCCGACTTGGTCCATCCTCTGTCGGGTGGTCTTTTAGGCCCGCCGTGTGGGTACCCGGGGTCTATGTTATCCACACCGGCTAACCTGGATTGTGGCGGCCAACCTAGTTGGGTCGGCCGACCTAGCCTCGGTCGGCCGACTGGCTTTCGGTCTGGCTCGGGTGCAATTGTTTTAGGGAAGTTGGTGTACTTAGCGTATAGATTATTTTCACGAAATAAAATTTTATTCAAATGCTCATTTATTTATCGGTCGGAGCTATATCGCACTCAGGCAATCAGTCATCAAAGAATTCGAGGACATCAACATCCTCAAAAATAGGCATTTTCGGTTTTAGAAAGATTTTCAAGTGTTGCCCATTAACTTTGAAAACATTTCCATCATTTTCTTGGAGGGTGACGACACCAAAATCGAAAGCATTAAGTACAGTTAAAGGGTCTTCCCATTTACTACGAAGTTTGCCATGCCCAAACAACTTCAAATGAGAATGAAAGAGAAGCACCTTATTCCTGGTTTTAAACTGTTTCACCTTTATTCGCTTATCGTGCCATCTTTTAGTTCTATTCTTGTAAAGTTTTGAGTTATGGTAGGCCTTTTCCATCAATTCTTCTAATTCAGCCAATTGCATTTGTCTTTTAATTATGGCTGAATTAAGATCCATGTTCCAACGTTTTATTGCGTAATGGGCCTTATGTTACAACTCTACGGGTAGATGATATGTCTTCCCATAAACGAGCTGGTACGGGGTCATACCGATTGGAGTTTCAAAAGCAGTGCGGTATGCCCAAAGCGCATCACTTAGCTTATGCTTCCAAGCCTTCCCCATGGCATCTACGGTCTTTTGCAAAATGTTTTTTATTTGCTTATTTGACATTTCAACCTAACCGCTAGTCTGAGGATGGTAAGGTGTGGCTATCCTATGGTCAACCCCTAAGCTTTTCAGTGCAAACTTAAAGCTTCGGTAGATAAAATGTGAGCCGCCATCGCTGATGACAATCCTAGGGACGCCAAACCTAGGGAAAATAATTTCTTGGAATATCTTCTTAGCGTGAGTTGAGTTAGGCGCACGACAAGGGAGTGCCTCGACCCATTTGGAGACGTAATCGACCACTACTAGGTCGTACTCATAAAAGTCTGATTTAGGGAATGGGCCCATAAAATCTACCCCCAGCATCGAAAAGATCAATTTGTAAATTGCTTCTTAAGGGTATAGCATATCGAGAATTAATGTTCCCAACTCTTTGATATTTAGCACAACGTCTAACAAACTCCTTGGTGTCACTATACATGGAGGGCCAAAAGAAACCATTTGCCAAACTTTGGCATGGGTTCTAAAAGCCCCATAATAGCCCCCATATGGTGACGAATGACATTTTTTGAGGATCTCGTGCATTTCACCTGCGGGTATGCATCTACGAAGCAACCCGGCGGCACAGACTCGATACAGATAGGGCTCATCCTAAAGATGAGTCCTACTGTCGCGGATCAGCTTATTCTTATCCTCCCTGGAGGTATATACCCCGCTACCAAGTAGTTCACTATCTTAGCGTACCAAGGGTCGGCAGTTGAAACTACAAGCAGGATGTCATCCCGTAGGTAGTCATCTATAGGCATGTTTGTGGTTTCCTTGACTTCCATTCGGGAAAGGTGGTCAGCCACAGAGTTTTCTACTCCTTTATTATCCTTAATTTCTAGGTCAAATTCTTGGAGTAGAAGGATACAACGGATGAGTCGGGGTTTCGCGTCTTTCTTGGTAAGAAGGTATTTTAGGGCCACATAGTCCGTATAAACTATCACCTTCGTTCCTACCAAGTAAGATCGGAACTTCTCTATCGCAAAAACTATGGCTAGAAGTTCCTTCTCTGTGATGGCATAATTGAGCTGCGGCCCGGTTAAGGTTTTGCTAGCATACGCAATGATGTAATGCTTGATATCCTTACACTGGCCTAAGACTGCTCCTAGGGAAAAGTCGCTCGCATCACACATAATCTCAAAGGGCAGTTTCCAATCAGGTTGCTGAATTACAGACGCGGAGAATAGAGCTTGCTTCAAGGTTTTGAAAGAAACGAGGCAATCTTCGTCAAAGATATATGGAGCTTCTTTCGCCAGCAAGTTTGTTAAGGGATGGGCGACTTGGGAAAAGTTTTTTATGAATCTTCTATAGAAACCCGCATGACCCAAGAAGCTACGAATTCCTTTAACGTTCATTGGTGGCGGTAATCTCTCGATTACCTCGATCTTGGCTCTATCTACCTCAATCCCTCGTTCAGAAATGAAATGGCTGAGGACAATTCCTTCTCTCACCATGAAGTGGCATTTTTCCCAGTTTAAAACTAAGTCCACTTCTCGGCATCTTTTGAGGACCCTCTCTAAGTTTTTCAAACAGTCATCAAACGAGGTCCCATAGACAGAGAAGTCATCCATGAAAACTTCCATGATCTTTTCAATCATATCGGAAAAGATGGCCATCATGCACCTTTGGAAGGATGCAGGGGCATTGCAAAGCCCGAACGACATGCGTCGATAGGCGAAGGTGCTATAAGGGCATGTGAAGGTGGTCTTACTCTAGTCATCAGGATGGATGGGAATTTGATGAAAACCAGAGTAGCCATCCAAATAGCAAAAGAATGAGTGGTTGACCAAACGTTATAGCATCTTGTCTATGAAAGGCAGGGGGAAATGATCTTTCCTAGTGGCTTTGTTAAGCTTCATACGCCATCCAGTGACAGTGCATTGCGGGATGAGTTTGTCCTTCTCATTTTGCACTACTGTCATGCCTCCTTTCTTTGGAACTACTTGAACAGGGCTAACCCACTCGCTATCGGATACCAGGTAAATTATCCCGGTGTGAAGGAGTTTCAAAACTTCCTTCTTAACCACTACTCTCATTGCATTATTAAGCCTACGCTTGTGCTCCCGCTTGGGTTTATGGTCCGTTTCCATTGGGATGCGATGAGTGCACAAAGTCGGGCTTATCCCCTTGAGGTCCTTATGAAAGGATCGATATGCCGCCTAGAGGGGGTGAATAAGAGAATAAAACAAAATTGCGGAAATTACAAACTCAATACAGTAGCTAGCACGTCGGATGTTCCGATGTAGATCAGATGTTCCGATCTGGTCCAATACAGCTTACCTCGGATGTTCTGATCTGGGTCGGATGTTCTGATCTGCGTCGGATGTTCCGATGTGCGTCGGATGTTCTGATGGGGTAGGTTCTGTATATAGGGTATTTTGAGTGGAAACTCACACGAACTTCGAGGCACCTACTTTGAGCACTTAGGAACCTTTATATGCTTCTCCGTAGCATCCCCTTTATAGTACGGCATGCCTAGACTCAATAAATAAAGATTTACAATTTGCGACTAAATAGAGTCTTGATGCCATCTTCAATCTATAAAAGTTTGAGGGTTACTCCACCACTTTTAACCTGTGTATATCTCATCATTAAAAGCATTAGCCCAATAATTGTTAATCATAAATCACCAAAACCTACTTAGGGCCTAGATGCACTTTCAATCTCCCCCTTTTTGGTGTATTGATGACAACAATTATAGCTCACACAAGATTTATAAACAAGATTATAGCTGAGAGCTCCCTCTGAAATTATGCAAAGAATAACAACAAGAGCTACCCCTATATCTTGACAACAAGCACTAAATGCAATATGACAGGATATATCAAACAAAAGCATTAAGTTACTAAACGACCACCATTTCATCCGTTCATCACCACATTCATCCACACATTGGTTAACACATAGTCTAACACTTAAGTTTAAAACATAGTTTTGCACGTAAACATAATTAGGCATCCAAGTTTCACACAGAGGAATCTAAGAGGAATGGATAGATAAATGCAGATAGATATACTTTTCTCCCCCTTTGGCATCTTAGACTGACGGAAGTTCAAGACTTCCTTTCACAATTTTACGATTTTTGGGAGAGGAAAGAACGCGAAGCAGAATTTCTCCTGGAGAGTTTCTGTCACAACCCCGGCTTCACCGGGATCCACTCACAATCCATTGCTAGTCCCAGAGATCAATGCTAGCAACTTGCGAGCGACAGTTTGTTGAACATCATCACACAATCACTAATAACTAAGAGAAATAATATATTATGCAAAAGTAATTGTTATACAACTACTTATTACACTTGTTTGATTAAGGATGACATATCTTGTCCATAATATACCAGAGTGCGGAAATTCAAATATGCATCGGAGAAAGTATGATGATACTCCAATCCAACCCTTGAGCGCTAGCTAATCCTCATCGAAGTTCGGGACAAGATCCTCCTGATCCTGAAGATAGACCGAACCTAATCCTTCTCCTGAATACAAATTTATCCGTGGTTTTTGTATAGTGAGTACACGGCTACCCAGCAAGAGTCCTTATAAATGATGCAAGGGTATAACAAGAACAGGATGGTTAATTTGCATAAACACCTATTCTAGTCAATATTAATTAAAGTGTTGTAAAATCATTTGTTGAACAATTAATAAAGATGAACGAACTCCCCAAGGTAACAAACAGAGCTCGGTTTCGAAAGCCCCTCTGCAAAACTGCACAAGCCTCGAATACTCAAAACAAAACCAACCCATCAGGTTATTATTAACACGTGAGACTACCATGTACGACCTTCCTCCCCTCCCATAACCGTGGGAACGGCTATCATGATAGTTTTAACTCTGCAGAGTGTAGCACACTTTACCCATAAGCCGAGTGAAACTTTTGTGTCTTAGCTCTTCCTTAGGAGCCCAGACCAAGTAACAATACAAGGCGATTCATTAGTTCCCTCTGTTAACACCGATACCCCCTCTAAGGTTTAGCACTCGGGCCCCCTCTTGAGCCAACGGACCGCAGCCCGATCTTTTCAAAGTAAAGTGTGTTAACAGTCTTCCCTAACTACTAAGCCAGGACTAGCACATGAAGGCCTTACATGCTTAAGCTAGCACTTATGGTTGCGCTTGTATGGTTTGGCCGGATAAGCACACGCCCAAAGTCCTTAGACCAAGGTGACTACCTCCAACAATCCACAGTCCACAAAACCACCCGACTATGCCACCTTTAGTCAACACACGCCACGTAGGTTTTAGTTGATTAGGTTAAAGTAACTCAGCATCTCCAATCATACCAAGTCACAAGAAATAATTAAATGATGAACCTAAATCAACTACCAACCCACGAGCACTAGCAACTATGCACAAGGATAGGCTAGGAAAATAACTAAGGCAGCAATAAATGGCTAATTCACAGGGTCAATGACGCAGTGTGAATATATTAGGTTTCTACCCTTCCCATCAATTTATGCATGAGAAAATAAATAGAAACAATAAACGGGTGAGTTTTGCAAAGCGAACCGGGACGGCTCGGGCGCACGCGGGTGCACAGGGCGGGACATGCGGCGGCATGCGGCTGGTGCGTGCGGCGACGGCTGACGCGGCAGCGACACGCGGCGACGCGTGTCGGTGGCGGAACCGACCCCGGGCGCACGCGCGCGGGCGCGGCTGAGGCAGCGGGCGGGGACAGGTGTCGGCGCTGGGTGGCGCGCGGCTGATGCGGCGGAAGGGGCGCGGCTGACGAGGCGCCGGCGGCGAGGGCGACGGCGGCGCGGGCTGCAACTCCGGCGAGCTCTCCCCGGCTTAATTCTCCACCGAATTTGGCGATCCGGGTACCCATCTGGACCGTCTCGATGAGATCTACAATATGGCACCATCTAATCTTGAGTTTGGTCAAGGCACAGAGAGGGATCTGTAGAAAAGGGTTTCGGTGGGAAGGATTTTTGACGGCTAGGGTTTGGGACTTGAGGGATTTCGTGATGAGGGCTTGGGACAGGGGTCTTGGGGGGGTTTATATAGTGTCTTAGACGACCAGGGCTAGGCCTTGGGCTAAGAGATGTTGGATTAGGACTCGAATTCTAATCCGGGTAGAATTCGAATAGGATTTGGGCTTGTTTAACAAGAAAACAGAGCTTCCTTTGTTGGATTGGGCTGAAATTTGGAGGGTAATTCGGATTAGGCTTTAAAAAGATCCCCTCCAAATTTGAGCATGAGATTCCCTCGTTTTCTCATTATTTGATGGATTTGACGAGCTCCCGGCAGAACGGCAAAACTTCAAGGAATCACAAGCTAGCTTTGGAATTTGGACATGAAGTTTGGAGGGTTGCTTGGTGATGGCTCCAAAGAATTACTGGAATTTTTCCAGAATTTTCCTAAAGGGTCTTCTAGGGTTTTGGCTTAAACCTTAGTTTAAAGTAATTAAAACAGGGTTTCGTATATAACAATTCCCTTTTAATTTACTTTTAATGTTTTGAAAATACAAGTGACATACGACAAAATAGAGGATGTCACAGTTTCCCAACTACCGTTAAGGTTTTCTACGGTCAATTTGAACCACGATTTGACTGATCGCGTGAGGGAGAATGGAAACAATTTCCATTTCAGCGTTTGTCGAGCCATTCCTTGAATTTCAATGATCGAGCAGAGTTGATCAAATTCATGGACATGGCTATAAGGGTTCTCTCCTTCTGATATGGAGAAGGATTTCTCCCGGACCATAGCTATGAGGTCTGGTTGGAACTCAAAACTAGGTGTATGGATGGATGGGATGATGATGGAGGCTCTAAGTACGTGGCCTTAAGAGCGGAAAACTGATAGATAGATGTGTTGTCCATATGGAGGTACATATCCAGAAAATTGGCATGAGTGGGGCTAAAAGGATACCTCTAAAAGCCTTAGACCTTTAAAGACATAGACTAAGTCTAATATATATAATATAGATAGTATAGCTATATAATAAGCAAGACACTCAACACAGAACGGGATAATATATAATATAGAAATACATAAAATTATCTAAGTGTTGCATACAATGTAAGCACATATGTAACTATAGAAAGAGAAAAACATACCATTATTACTTCTCAAGAGTTGATGGTTGATATTTACGGGTTTTCATGTTCTGAAAACGCTACAAAATATCTTCCATATCTATCTTTAAAAATATGTCTCATTCCATGTAGCATACCATGAGATCATTTAACCAGTCATCACTTATCTTATTACGCAAATCTGTCTTGAGAATATTCATTGCCGAGAAAGCCCTTTCAACTGTAGCGGTGCCCACAGGTAAAATTAGTGCTAATTCAATAAGTCTATAGACCAATGGATAAACAACATGCTTCTTTCCTTCGACCATCATTACTGCAAGACTAGCAAGATCATGACAACATGAAAATTCTTCTCTTCTCATATCATCAATGAATAAATAAAGTTGTTCTTCCAAAACCACACGATCATATGGTGAGAAATCATCAGAATATATGTCTCAAAACCGAACAAGTTTGCCATGATCAAAGTTTGCAAATGAATCTCTTGGGTCTAGACAAGCAATTCATCTCAAAAGCTCCGTTGAAGATTCACTGAACCGACTAACTCAGTAGCTAGTGAATCAATCACAACAAGAAAAGTATCAACATAATAATAATGATGATAAGTAACAAATTTCTTTTCATGTCTCATGTGACCTCTAGCAGGCTTTCGATGTTCCATATTGAGCACTGGAATTTCTGATGCAACACAAAATTTCTTCACCTCTTCCAAAAGTGCTTCCCATCCAATTTTCCTAATCTTTTGTAACCGAGCTTTCACACTAGAAAGAAGCACCATTTTATTAACAATATTTTGATCCTTTTGCTGCAAGAGACTTGACAGATCATTAGTCATACTTAATACTTTGATCATGAGATGCAAGATAAAAACAAAATCAAATGATTCCATTGTTTCCATCAATTCATTTGCTCTTCCCCTTTGACTCAAGTCAAATCCATCTTCATTAACATTCTTCGACACTGTCAAAACCGAATCCCACATAGAATTTAAACGAACAAGGGTTGTAACATGTGACCCCCATCGAGTATCACACGGTCTTGCTAGAGATGTCTCCTGGTTCCTGCCTTTTCCTGTCGATATCTCACCCTTCTCCAATTTCTCGACCATACGCTCGTGGTGATCCTGCAACAATGCATCTTTCCTTTTGCAAGAAGCTCCAACAATGTTGACAATCATAGTGGTATAATTGAAAAAATCACTAACAACTCGACTGCTCTTGGAAGCAGAAACAACTACCAATTGTAGTTGATGTGCAAAGCAATGTACATAGTGAGCATATGGATTTTCATTCAAGATCAATGCCTTCAGACCATTAAATTGTCCCCTCATGTTTGATGCGCCATCGTAACCTTGTCCTCTTAGTTTAGACATGGACAAACCAAAACGAGCAAATAAGAAATCCAAGGCTGTTTTGAGTGAAGCAGAAGATGTATCCCTCACATGCTCAACACCAATAAACCTTTCAATTACTTGAAATAGAAACTAACCTTAAAATTACCGCCATTTGTTCCTTAACTAAGACATCACGGGACTCATCAATGAGTAAAGAGAAACAGCTATTCCCAATTTCATCCATAATGACCTTTGTGACCGCATCGGCGCATGATTTGATCAAGTCCTTTTGTATTAGTGGCGAAGTCATCATGTTATTTCTTGGAGCATTATCAAGTGCATGACAAACTTCTTCAACCTCATTTTTGTACCAGTCTAGCTACTCTTTAAAATTTCCTTTATTTGATGAGCCAAAATGATTCATCATGTCCACGAAAAGCAAGGCCTTGTGATAAGAGAAAACGAACGACCTTTGTTACAGCAGATAAACGAGCTCTATACTGAAGTCGCATGTCATTCGTGCATGTTTCCATCACTCGCCGGATATCTTGCTCTTGATTTTTGAAAGCATCACGAAGACCTCTTGCATTATTGTGACTACTATTCAGTCCACCGATATGCTTGTAAAATGCTTCTTTTGCCTTCTTCCAATTGGAAAAACCATCCTTCGTGAACACATCGTTAGCAAAATTGCAAAAACCATCCTTCGTGAACACATCAATAGCAAAATTATCAACTCCAGGTTGCTTAAAAAGATAGCAGTAAAAGCAAAAGGCTGCATCTTGTTCTATGCTATATTCTAACCAATCAAAGTTAACAAACCAATTCTTCTGAAAACATTTAGCAATCTCGCCTTGTTGTTTCCGAGGCCAACTGTCGACGGTTGGGATATCGGTCCTAAGTCAACTAAGGTTCTTGAGAAAGGAAGATAGAAGGCTTGCCGAGCAAGGTAAACAGCAATCAACGATCAACAGGGAGATACAGGGTTTTTATCCTGGTTCGGGCCTCTCCGAGGAGATAACAACCTTACGTCCAGCGCTTCTTTATACGAGAGAGGATTACAAGGAAGAACTCGACGGGACGAACAAGTCTCGGCGAGATTATGGGTGTACAAGAAGTAGTATTCTCTAAGTCTTGGCTTCAGGTCGTGCCCTCTATACGCCGTAGAGGCCTTGTTTATATAGTGTTAAACAACCGACCTACCGAGGGACAATCAGGCCGGGCTGACTGCAAAGATGTAACGAACTCGTCTACATGCCGAATACATCCCGAGGTAAATAAGGCATACTCTAATTCTTGGGGATCATGACGTCTGCTCCAATCCGGGAAACCACGTCCGGATCTTCACATAGCCGTGCAGAACTCTGTTCGAGTCGAACTCAAACATGAATCCTATGCCAGTACGCACCGTGCCAGCCAGGGAGCTGTTCGACAGGATGCACATGAGCCTGATAGAACCTTCTAGGAAGTCAGGCCCTAGGAGGCTGTTCGATTGAGCCGTCAGGAAGTAGGCCATGGCAATGGACCGTGATTTTATCCCCGACAAAAATTATGACCGCTTGGTTGACATGGACCCTTCAATAAAAAATCCCTTCTCAAATCATCTCTGACATTGAATTTATAATATTCAATTGGCTTGCGCAGCCCCAGATCAACAACAATGTCATATGAACTAAATACGATAGCAATGCGAGCTTTCTTTTGTGCTTGTGCGTCAGAAGGACTCGCATTCGGAGTAGGACTCACATTAGGAATTGTAGTGTGCTCTCGTTCATGTTCAACATCTTGCTGTCTAGGCTCGGATGGTGGCTCCTCCAATGGTATTGATTGTGACAAGGTTTTATAATATCTCTTCATGATATTCATCTTAGTCTACTCGACAAATATTGTTAATTATGAAAAAATAAAACAGAGCAATGATTGATCATACATAAAAAATATGAACTTCGAAGTCTCAGAATCAATAGACCAAAAAATTCAAAATATCAATTTACAACCTGTATACAACACTATCCATCCTATTTTGACTAGGAATCCTAAAATCTAAAATCCAACTAGCATTCCGCATAAATTAGAAATTTATACTTACGAAGAGGGCGACATCCCTCATATATGGGGAGACCAAATCAATTTCCCCCTTCCTTGCACACGTAATATTATTGCAACCCTATGAGCAGAATCTGAAATGGAATATGGTGAGGTTTCTGCTACGAACATGGAGTTTTGGTTCCAACAAAACCGAACCCCATTAATATGAATGCAAAGGCCTGGAGGTAGATGTACATGTAATATCTGTGGCTTCCAAGCACAAAATCATATGAGGCACATATCAGGAGGTAGAGTGAGAGCAAGAGCTCAGGAATGTAAATCCTGCAAAAGGCAAAGGCTGGAATCTGAAACATGTTCACATGCACGTCACAATTATTTAAATATTTAATGATTCAACGTAAATTATTATGCTATACAGTTTCCTCGCTTACCTCTCAACACATTCAGTGGGCTTCACCGGTTCAAGGAGTGGGACATCAAACTCATCCTTCAGCTGATCACCTACTTTTTCAGTAACTACCCAATCATTCGCATGTGCAGTCTCAAATAAACCGGATAGAGCAGCACTCATACGGTGCATGGACATGACATTCTCAAAAAGGATCCAGAGTGGCATCAGATGGAGAGACCTGACGTGTTAGTGTTACATAAGATCGTACAAAGATGTCAACATTAAGAAACACATAAAAGTTGTATTTTTGAGGAGATAAACATACCCAGGACTTCTGATGGCATTCATAACTGTAATGGCAGCAGGAATGTAGACCAATCCCCATATGGGGATACAGACTTCAGGAACCATGGCAGACAATGGGATCGCAACGCAGTAGAACAAGAATGCCAGGATTGGAGCAATGACCTTCCTCACGAAGAAAAAGCTATATAAAAGATGATGTTTCTTCCATATGGACACCCCCTGCATCATGTTTAGATGGCAATTATCACATGAAACTGGCAGACTTATATTTTGGAATGAGGTTCCAGAGGCACACCTTGTTTGCAATGATTTCCCATGCCATTTTTCTGAAGAGATTGGCAGCACCACAAGTCCACCTATGCTGTTGATGACGGTAGGCCTTGAAGGTACTTGGCAGTTCACTCTTGACCTATTTGAGAATTGAGATTTAAAACTGTAATACTAACACTCTGACAGGGCACAATGTTCATTGAAAAGCAATTGCTTGGGGGTGTGCAGAGTGTTAAACATACCCTTATATCACCAACATACAAGAACTCCCACCCTTTGAGGCTTGCCCGTACAGCCAAGTCCATGTCTTCCACGGTGGTGCGATCTTTCCATCCTCCAGACTGATTAATAGCAGATATACGCCACACGCCAGCTGTACCTGTGAACAAGACAATTAATATAATTCTACACATATTAAATTATAATTTTCAAGTGATCAACAGTATCAGGAAAATTTCAAGCTATGGCTTTGAGGTCAGCTCTCACCATTAAAACCAAAAAAAGCATGCAAAAATGAGCCTGATTCCTGCTCAACTTTGAAATGATAGTCTAGTGAGATCTTCTGTATCCTTGTCATCAGGCAAACATTGTGGTTCACTGCAAAATTGCCCGGCAAAGGCCAGGTCAGGAACATCCTGTAATCAGAATGAACAAAACCCCTCACTTCAAGTAATCATGTTACAATCATCATAGAGAAGGGGAAGACACCGCATCAGAACATCAGGTTTTTTTTTGACACAACAACCACAATGGTGAAGGCCCCCTTTATGGAATATATTGACAAAAGAAATAATAACAATATGTACAAGAGGCCAAAGGCCAAAACATTCTTAAGGATCATCTAAGACCTAATATCTGGCATCAGAACATCAGTAGTAATCAGAAATAAAATACAGCCTAAAATGATCATCTTCATTATTATCAAAGTGCTTAAAATGAAGTGTGTGAGAAAATTCTTGGTCATCTGTTCATGTCATAAATTTCTCAATGTTGTGTAACTGAAATCACCATATTGTTGTGTGTCAACCAAATTATAAAAAGACAACCTAGAAATAAACTTTACTTCGTTTCTGTGAAGTGAAAAGACTACATGATATTTCTCTGTATGGGGCAAAAGGATCAAATACTTCAAAATACATTGCCCCCAAACAGTAAGCATTTTGAACCAGTAATGAGAAATACCCATTTATTTTAGTGAGCATTGAAGATTTCAGGTGAAACATCAACTTGAAACATCTAAAGAACAACGATCTCATAATTTTACCAAGACAGATTTACGTCTTGTGGTGAGTTCAAAACATAATTAGCAATCACCTTATTTTAAATACTTATTGAGTTCTTGTGGCAGAAAAAAGAAAGACATGCCGACCCATCCTAGGTACTACCATGCAAATGCATGCACTAGCCATTATATGAGATTTAGATGGACTAGATTTTAAGGCACTTGACTACTTGAGTGCCATACGAATGAGCATGAGGCATGCCACCAACTCAAGATCCTTCAAATTCAGCCCATCCAAATCTCACATGACAGCCAACTTATGAGCTTACAATTACATGATGACAGGACATGTTTTTCCATTAGATATGCTCACTAGTCAAATATTAAGCATGCCAAAACAAGAGGAACCACATAGGTTGACAATACATTTTCCATCTCTTACTCCTGAATCTTCATGTTTCAAAATTACAGTTACTTTGACAATTGACTATGAATTTGACAATTGGTTTCTTGCTTCATTATTAAATACTCTCTCCAGTCACAAAAGACTGTTTTGGGGTACATGCAGCCTAACTTTCTAAACTTTCGTTATCAGTGTCTTTTAAAATATTCACTTTAAACAAATAAAAACAATGTCGTTCAGAACTTTAGTTAAAAATAATCGTCGCAGTGAGCAAGAACCGCAACAACCAATTGTATTATTAAGTCCATGCATAAAATAAAAATGATATCTTTATGCTTACCAAACTCCCAACGCGTTTGCACAAGTCCAATCTTCGGGTTATGCACAAGAAATGGTATAGTTTTTAAAAGGAAGTCAGATTCAGGTTGGAAATCTGCATCGAAGATAGCAACAAAGTCACACTGTTGAGCATATATATGTTCCATGCCTTTCTTCAAGGCTCCTGCTTTGTATCCCTTCCTGTTATTTCTAACCTCATACTTGATATTAATTTTCTTGCTAGCCCATTCCTGACATTCAAGCTCCACTAATTCCTGCACTTAACAAAAATTAATTAAAAATATGAAGACAACCATGAAATGAATGTTCACAACTGCAAATACTCATTTTTATTACGTGGGATTCAAGCCATCCTTAGCAGTGTGATTTACAAAGAAACAAACAAGAATCTTGGCTACTTCATAGAACTATGCATTATTCTATGGTCAACAAAAATTTATTTATTACCTTACTGAACGGAATAAAAAATGCTTGGATACCATATATAACTATACAACTATACAGATTATCAATCACCTTCTTCTCAAAATTCCAGTTCATTAATTGGTTTTGTCAAGAATTTGTGTTTTCCTTAGAGCAAGTGGTCAAATGGCTCTATTAATATAAACAAGGGGATTTATATATGCTGCACACATCAATTATCCTACATCATTGTGATTTGGTTGTCTTCATAAGACCAAAATCTAGGTCATAATCATGTATGCATGCTATGATTGATATGCTTTCATCAGCTGATTCAGTTCATGGAATCATGGTGTAATTTATTACATGGTCTATTCGCTGCATGAGTTTTATTATTTTAGTTCTGTACTTTTTGAACGTTTGTACTTTATGTGAAAATGGTGTTAGCTATTTTCCTTTTTAAACAATGAGGCAAATACCATATGGTACTATTTTCTCTGCTGGATCTAGGTGAAAAAATATGCTTATAAGCACAATTCCATTTAAGAATACAGATGAATTGATTATTTATGTATGACAATACAACCATTTCACACAAGCACCACATAACCATCTTTGATTCCAATGTTAACACAAAAACATTCATTTTTGGTCAATCAAGGTAAACCTTGTAACTGCAATCTAGGCTTACTTTAATAATTGGATCAGTGGAATCATCCAATACTTGGATTATAATACGGTCTGGTGGCCATGTGAGGGCACACGCAGATCCTATGGAGAGCTTGTACACCTGCAAAAGAAAATGCTATGAATAAACAAGATATAAAAAGAACAGTGTTCAGCCACCTTCCAAATTAAGAAAGAGAACTGTTTCCTTCCAAGTTCCAACATTTGTCATTGCAAGTCAATTGCCACATAATTTAAACAAAATGTAGAACTGCATTAGCGACAGTTCAGATATAGCAACAAAAACAAGAATGCCACTTATCCATCCCATTTTCTTACTCTACCAGGAAGGGCTGGAAGGCAATGCATCCACCAAATTCTGCCTGCCCCCACCTCAATGCCTCGGGAATACAGAAATTTCTTATTTGGAAATTGTAGGTGTCGATCTTTCAACAATGTTTCTTTGATAAACTAGAGTAATACTGTAAAATGTAAATTGTAATAGAGTAATTATTGATAACACCAAGACTATAAGTTCTTGATATAGAGTCTCTCAGCAGTAACTAACAGCACGAAGCATTCAAGCAGCAGGTGACCAAATTCGACATCCGAAACCTCCTAAATTCCAAAGGCCAAGCCTTTATAGATGTTCAGCGTCACCCTAGAGTCCCTGGATCGCAATCTCGTGGCCAAAGTTTGAGCCGAAAGGATCACGTAGCGAGAGAGGTTCCAGTCCAGGCGCCTCACCTCCTTCTCGTTGTACATGGGGATCTGCACGAGCACCATCGGGAAGCCTCCGGCATGCGCCGCCGGCGCCGGGGGATCCTCAGTGTCGCCGCCCGCGGCCCGGGGCATGGGCTCCCACCGATACCTCCGCCGCGGCCGCCGCCGCAGGAGCGCGACGGCGGCGAGGCTGGCGAGGCTCATGCAGGCGGCCTCCACGACGAGTATGGCCGACATCGCGAGGCACGCCCACACCGCCGCCCGCAGCGCCGGCGCCACGCAGCGCGCCCGCGCCCACTCCCACGCCGCCCCGGCGCCCCCGGAGTAGGAGGCCCTCGCGCCCCACGGCGGCGCCGCCGACATGGGCGTCACTTGCGTGGAGTGGAAGGGAGGGATCGCGGCGAGGAGGAGGAGACGCGCGGTGTGTGCTCTGCTTTTGGGGTTGGGTTTTGAAAATGTTGTAGTAGTGTACGCCGCGCGGTGAAGTCATGTGCACGCACGCGCGCGTGTGGTGGTACTGTGGTAGGTCTGGTGAGTGGTGAGTGGTGAGTGGCGGCGAGCGGACGCGACAGTCGACACGAGGAGGAAGAGGAAAGCTGGAAAGGACATTCGGATGCGGAGATTTTGCGGCGAGACCCTCATGTTTGTGAGGTAGGAGTATTACACGACGCGTACGCATGCATACTTTCTCTCTCTCTTTTTCAAGACCTTGGACAACATTTGCTAGATGAGATTTCTAATGCTATGAAAATAAAACCCCGGAACTTACATCAAGACCTTAATAAAAAAGAAAAATTACAAGCAAAGTCTTGTACAACAGCCACAATAACACCCAATTGTCCAAGCATTTTCCCCGCTTCTCACCCCCTCCCCTTCCACTTTGAAAACGAAGAAACCACGAACTATATGTTTCCAACCTTAACTTCGTCGGTCCACACCACAAAAGGCTACAAAAGAACAGGTCACCACCAATGGAAATCATCATAGCTTTCTATTTCGTCGAGGCAAATCTATAGAAAGTTGAGACGGTGAAAAGCGTCGAGGCCACATATTGACCTCGCCATCACCAACAACAGCATGAGAGAAAAAACAAAATCAACCTTTCTACTACTAGCGACAACAAGCAGCAAACACCAAGGTCTCTACTCTCCAAAATTAGAGTCTACAGAAACATTTTCCAAAACCCCAAATCGAGGAAGTGAACTCCGCCAAGGTGACAAGCACAAAAAGGAAGCAACCAACTTACCTCCCCTCAACGTCGCTCGAGCCAGCCACATCGCCTAGGAACCGCTAGAGCTCCACTTTATTTAGGAACAAATTCCTCTTATTCCCACTGCTACAAGTCCTAAAGTATCTATATTGTAATGATGTCTTTCCCTCCACTCCGACGACCCCTCCCACCGGCCATCACCAGCAAGAGGAAAGACTACTGCAACTAAAGCTTTTGGAGCACGGTTTAAAAACCCTCAAAACCTTCGTCAAGATTCGATGTCCAATTATATTTGTCAACTTTCCATTTTTCCAATGAAATCCATTGTTTGAAATTTAAATTTAATGGAACATGTAAAAACCATAAATCATTAGGGTTACTGTAAATCAAATAGGATCATTGAGAAATCCTTCAAGGAGACCAAGAAATAGCTTAAACCATGGAGATTGGGAAACAGCGGGAAAGAGACTAAATTCAAGAGGGAATAGTCATAATTCGCTCTCATAGACATGAAATTGTGGTTACCCAAAGAAATTGATAGAAAATTAGGAAAAGGATCAGAATAATAGGTTGAATTTTGATAAAATCATAAAATGCCTAAGGAATTAAGTTAATTAACTAAGTATTTAGGGAAATATATAAAAAATGAATAAAGGAAGGAAAATTTTCTTGAATTTTCGGCATGACATTTGTTAATCAATTCTATATAACAAAGGGCCTAACCAGCCCCTTGCTGGTTAGGCAACGTCTCCGCTCCCAAAACGCGTCACGTCGCCCAATTTTGCGTAGGCCACGTCGGCTGAAAAAACAACGGCCGTCCGATCTTCTCGCAAAATCAAATCCGACCGTCCATTCTAAAATAACACTTAAAAGAAAATGTGCTGCCTGCCTCGCTGGAGACCAACGAGGAGAGTGCCACTGCCAGGTAGTGTTGTGCCATTTCTTTTCCCACTCGCATTTCTTTTTTTTTGTGGGTTGAAAAAAGTTTAAAAAATTGAAAGTTTCCGAAAATGAAACCATGGCTGCACAAAGAACATCCATAAAAATTTTGGTGTTTTCCAAAATAAACACCAAAATTTTTCTGCTCCAAATTTATTTACAAATGGTTTGCCCTTTCTTATTAAGGGCATATTTCTTCTATATCTTCCGCTTTTGAATTTTGGTTATGGTAGGTCACAAAGAACATAAATTTGAAAGTTGTAGAACCATATGTCTGCAAAAGAACATCCGAAATTAAAATTTTTAAAGAACTAAGAGTTTTCATAATGCAAGATTTGACCTAAGGATTTTGTTTTCCCCATATCATAAAAAATTCATAAAAACTGAAGGTTTCCAAAAATTAAACTGAAGGTCAAAAAATATTATAAATTTGAAAGTTTCAGAAACGTGCCTTCAAAAGAATATATCAAATTAAAATATTTAAATATTAAACTTTTTTATAATGCAAGATTCGAGCTAAGGATTTTATCTTTGGCAGGACGCAAAAAAATATACAAAATTAAAAGTTTCCAAAAAAAATTAAACCATCATTCACAAAGAAAATCAATAAAAAAAGTTTGGTATTATCCAAAATTTCTTGAAGCCCAAATTTAAAAACAATTTGCGCTTTTTTATTAAGGGCATATTTCTTCTCTATTTTTCAGTTTTCAATTTTATTTATGGTAGATAAAAAAAGTATAAATTGAAACTTCCCTAAACATGTCGGGAAAAGAACATCCAAAATTACATTTTTCATAAATTAAAGGTTTTCATAATGCGAACTTCAAACTAAGGATTTTGTTATTGGTAGGACGCAAAAAAAATCATAAAAATTGAAAGTTCCTATAAAATTAAACCATCGCAGCAAAAAGAACATACATAAAAAAATAAATGTTTTTTAAAAAAATTTAAAGTCCAGGTTTACAAATAGTTTGATCTTTCTTACGAAGAACATATTTTTTTATCTATTTCCCACTTTTTAGTTTTATTTATGGTATGTCAAAAAAAACTAGAGTTTTCGAACTGGCTGCAAAAAGAACATCAATAAAAGTCACTCCCGGCTGCCATGATGGCAGTAGCGTAGATGGAAAGGAACTCCTCTGAGTTTTGGGTCCCATTGTACCTCTCCATGTGGCCAGGTTTGAACTTGGAAGGCCACCTGACGGCGCGGAGCTCATCAGAAAAGCCATGCAGCCCAAGGCGTATGACCGGCTACCTTCCCCTGCAGACCCTAGTCTTGAAAAAACGTTGGTCCTGTTGCATGGAGAAACTCTAGCTGAACGGGAGAACTCTGCCTGAAGGAACTCCCTCCGAGACAATCCTCCGCGTTCCTTCCTTGTGGTCGCTACGATGCGCTCTTCCCGAGGGGATCGCCCGTGATCGTCGCGCGCGCTTGCCCCTGTGATCGCGGTGACCACGAGGACTTGGCGAGCGTCGCCGACCACGGGTATCTGGCTCGTTGCGAGTCGCCCTTCGTCGGTGACGAGGGTCACACGATCGATCGGAGCGCTCGCTGTCCGAATCCACCCGGACAGGTTGACTGTGTTGCCCGGAGGTGTTAACTTCTCCTATGGACTTAAGACCTTCTGCCAGCCGCTCAAGGTGAGAAGCAACAGCATCGCCCATGAGGGCGAGGTTGTCCTGGTTAGCGGATCTGATCACCGTCGCCAGGGCCTGAAGTCGTTCCCGACTCTGCTCAAGGGGTCCTGGAATCCCTGAGGCATCCGCGTTTTGCCCGACCGGAGTCTGGTTGCGCGGGGATTCAACCCGAGCAGGTGGTACTTCTACTAGGGGACTTGGCGTAGGTACGCGAGGCGGATCGCGTCGCTGACGCTTGCGCTGATCGCGAATCTGCGCCAAGGTTTGATTGATGGAGGCATCTAGGCTACGGCGAACAACATCTTGCTCGCAAGCAGCTGGTGTAGCCCCATCTTGCTGCCGAGCAGAATTGATCCGCTCGATCTCTTCGGCCGCCGGGGCACGTGCAGGATCCTCCGAGGTTCCTGCGCCGGCCATATTAACGCTGCGACGACCGTGCGTTGGAGCGCTAGACGGTGTCATCACTGTGTCGCCACAGGAGGAATCGACCGACATAGCCTTGGAATCCGAGAGATCTAAACCATCGTAAAGATCGTCGGTTCCGTATTCATCGTCAATGACGGGAGCTTGATCTAAGACCATCTCCGGAACGTAGCTGGAGATTTCTGTCCCAGATCTGGAAGGTGATCGAGATCGAACAGATTGATCCGATCTGGCAGGGGATGTGACATCCTGCCCTTCTGAGTCGTAGCCCTCAGGAAGAGATCCCTGATCGCTGAGAGAATTCGACATGCTCGAACAGATTTGATCTACTTTCCCCACGGTCGGCGCCAACTGTCGACGGTTGGGATATCGGTCCCAAGTCAACTAAGGTTCTTGAGAAGGGGAGATAGAAGACTTGCCGAGCAAAGCGAACAACAATCAACGAGCAGAGGACAAACACAGGGTTTTTATCCTGGTTCAGGCCTCTCCGGGGAGATAATAACCCTACGTCCAGCGCTTCTTTATATGAAAGAGGATTGGAGAACTCGGCGAGACGAACAGGTCTCGGCGAGATTATGTGTGTACAGGAAGTAATATGCGATGATCTGATGCGTACGTGCCCTCTACACACCGTAGGGGGCCTGTTTATATAGTGTTGAACAACCGACCTACCGAGGGATAATCGGGTCGGGCTGACCACGAGATCGTAACAAGCTCGTATACATGCCAAATACATCCCGAGGTAGATAAGATATACTCCAATTCTTGGGGATCACGACGTCTGCTCCAATCCGGAAAACCACGTCCGGGTCTTCACGCAGCCGTGCAGAACTCTTGTTCGAGACGGACTCAAACACGAATCATTAGCCGTTACGCACCGTACCAACCAGGAAGCTGTTCGGCAGGATGCATATGGGCCAGATAGAACCTTCTAAGGAGTTAGGCCCTAGGAGGCTGTTCGATTGGGCCGTCAGGGAGTGGGCCATGGCAATGGGCCATGATTTTATCCCCGAAAGTACATAACACGAAAATCATATAAATTGAAATTTCTCAAAAATAAATATGGTAACGGTCCGTAAATGCAACAAAAAAAACATGGTGAGGGTCCATTAATGCATTTTTAGCTTTACAAATGTTGACTTTAATTTTATAAAATAAATTAAGGAAAAGTTTAAAAAATAATAAGAAATCCAAAAAACCGAAAAAACAAAAAAAATAACAGAATGTGACTGTGCCTTACGATACTAATGCCACGCGCCATGGGCGCGTAGCCGTCGCTAGTTTTTTAACATCCTCACAATGTAATGAAGATAATTGCACAATACATATCCACAAAATCCAAATATAGCAGCTGAATTCATATTATCTATAAATAATATATATATTCTCCACATTTGCACTTTACCAACTTAGTAAATCCATATTCATCGTCAACACTGAGCTCCCCAACCGAACTGCAACTAAACCCTAGGGACAAATCACCGTTTTCAATTAGGAAACCAACATTACCAAGAAGGAAATTACCATTTACGCCATGTTCAATGCACACAAACAGGGAATCAAAACAAAATTGACAGCAAATTAAAGTTTACAGTGGATTCCCAAACGGATGCAACAATTTCTTATGGGATGTTTGAAGCTTGGTTTCTCTACTTCCCTCCAACCAAATAGGATGAGGAAAAGACGTTTGGATTGAGTGATCTTGCAGGAAGAGCGTGAGATATGTATGGTATTACACGATGTACAAAACGATAAACCGGATTATTGTAGGGAGGAAAATGTATTTTTTTGGAGAACCCGATTTCTAGAATGAAGGGTATAAAATGATACACCACACAAACACTCAGACTAATACAAACATAAAAACGCGTGTGTGCCTCCACGAGGCCATCTTCGATGGCATCCTAAACTAGAAGTTCTTGACACTAATTCATCAACTATTCATTTTCTTTTAATTATTCATACATATTTTTTATATTTTATTTGTAAAGGTGTCTAGAATCAACTACCGTGCCTAGGACCTGATATCATTGGTGATGTCAATGTAAACTACTAGCACGGTTGACGCGCCCGTGGCGCGTTGCATAAGTTCTGCAAGGCACAAGCGTGTGTGATTCGTGAAAGGATTGTTACCAAATTGCCACACCACTCATAGATAAAATAAGTACCTTTAGGTTGCAATCACTAGGTCCTGTTCGATTCATGTTAAAATAGATTAATATCTATTGCTTGAAAAGCTGAGGGCTTAAAAAGCGGCTTCAAAAAGTTAAAAATATATTGAAATTATTTTAATATTTGTTAGAAATACTAAAAGCTCCATAAAAATAATTACAAAGTGTTACAGCATATGGTTCATTAAAAATTTCAAATTTTCAAGTGGTACATTTTAACTTGATTTAAATTGAATAGAAAAAACCTGAAATCGAGCATGAATTTCCAAAGGTTTACCTTATTCTCTCCTCCTCCAAAAACCTTGTTCATTTCTTCGTGTCAAAGATATCATATGGTTTACCATGCCTCTTCACGAGCGAATAGACTCGTCCTCGTCAATTTGTCACCACCCAGTAGGATCTTCGTATTCCGTTCTCTCTATATTTTCTCTAAATCACTATTCATTCTCTATATTTTCATCTTCGTCAGCGGAGTCTTTGTACTCAGAAAGATAGAAGGATCATAGAGTCTCTAAATACAGAGACCGGAAGGAAGAGTCTAAATTTAAAAACTAATATAGAAATTTTGTTGGATGGTATATAAAAACTGAGATTGATCGCAATAGTGTTTTAAAGAATATGCAAACATGGAGTATTTCTAAGTCAAAACACGTCCCAATCGACTCAGGTCCTCTTCAGTAGCTCGTTTTCAGCCAGTTTGTTGCGTTTTTGTTGACTATAACTCACACCTACTCGCCCAGCCCCGCAGCTACTCGCGCACTATGAACCATAAATACTGAACTACTTACGCAGTCCCACAGTCACGTTTGTTTTTTGGTTGTAGTCAACACGAACTAAACCGAACCAGTATAAACGGGATACCGAAGAGGACCCCAATCCTATGAGACAACATGCAAGAAAAAAAAAACCTGTTATTAGTATTATCTTTACAGCGACATCGCCAAGCTCACTGAAGACATTCTCGAGAAGTTCGAACAAAAAGACGATGAACTGTTTACCATCAAGGTTTGTGCAAAGACACGGTGATTCTAGTTGAAAGTTGAAACAAAATTATGAACT
Source organism: Raddia distichophylla (assembly GCA_005191435.1). NCBI lineage: Eukaryota > Viridiplantae > Streptophyta > Magnoliopsida > Poales > Poaceae > Raddia > Raddia distichophylla. Next base: position 443,619 of record SPJY01001677.1, read on the forward strand.
TTTTCTCGTGTTTTTACGAGAATTTATTATCCAAATTATGAACTTTTTCTCGTGTTTTTACGAGAATTTATTATCCCGAACTCATCAAAGTGGGCCTCACGTGTGTGTAGCTGACTAGCATGCTGCCACGGTTGTCGCCAAAGATAAATTCTCTGCACATCATCAATTCTATATATTAAAGCCCCTGCAGGCCATACCGCTTAGATCAATGTCATGTGTCTCTTTAAGATGGACATTCCAATAGGACGAGAGACGACAGCTATGTCAAGGTGGCACGGTGGCCCGATAGTAAAAGTGGCGACACGACGACCATATGGGAGGAGCGGCGACAACCTGGATCTCATGGTGGAGTATGTAGTGCCGGCGTCGGGTTCAATTTCTCGGAGTTTTTGCATTTCGGCCGTCCCTAATTGGGACAAGCAATTTTTTCATGCTCTTCGATCGATAGTGTCGATGAAGCACCATTTCTCCTTCATTGGGAGCACGTGCGTCGACGTTCGTCATGCATATGCTTAGCGCTTTGACATCCGCGGCCGGACATGCTTGGGCGTCGTCGAACTCGTCATGGCGTGGAGGAGGAGGCCATGACTGCGCGAACTCGGCGGCCTAGCGGGAAAAGCAGTGGGGAGGCACTAGGGGTGTAAAATGGATACAAATAATCCGAATTTTCCGACATCCGTATCCGAAAAATGGGCTATCCGTATTCGGACTATCCGTATCCGAATAGGAAACGGATACGGATACGGATACTATTCGGATTATTTTCCCGGATACGGATACGAATATGGTTTTGATAAAAGGACCGGATATGGATACGGATACGGATACATGGTGGTCATGCTAGAACGTGGAACAAATGTTAACTGTATTTCTAATTAAGTACTTATTGCTCGTTGTGTATCTAATGCTTGATATATATACATATATATATATATACCCTGTGCTCCTAAGCATCAGTGACTTGAAACTAATGTAAGGCCTAAGAGATAAATGTTGGCATGTTGGTTTGTTTTCTCGCTGATGTGCTGAAGTTGTAGGATATTCTTATCCGACCGAATTGAGTAGATATCCGGTCCGTATTCGTATTCGCTATGCTATCCGATTTGTATTCGTATCTGAGAGGTATCCGTATCCGTATCCGGAAAAAAATATGGATACGGATATGGTAATGGTGCTATCCGATCCGTTTTCACCCCTAGGAGGCACCGGGAGGAGAGAGAGCGACGCAGGAGTAGCGGGAACGCGTGGGACACCGTTGTTGGCGCTTGCCGGGTCGTCGCCGCTGCTGTCGTCACCAAGAGAGAGAAGCGAAGGGATCAGAGGATTGGAAGACCGCTGCTGTCGTCACCTAGAGAGAGAAGAGAAGGGATCAGAGGATTGGAAGAAGAGAGGAAGATGCTTTGAGATTGTGTGAAGAAACACCCCTCTTTGATAGCTAGTTTGGTTTTGTTTTGTTTTGTTGAGCCAAAATTTGTTATTTTTGTATAGACCAAACTTTAAAATATTTTATAGTAATTTTTCCGTGCTTTTGTTGAATATGCACAAAGATCTTAAAAATATTTTTAAATATTCTTCTAAGTCTTTTTGTGTCTCTTTTTAATAGCTCTTAATTTTGGTCCAACAAAACTAAACCTCACAAAAAAAAACTAGCTATCAAAGAGGGCTCGCTGTCTCCAACAGGGCTCTCTATACCTCATTGAACCTCTAATATAGAGGATTAACTTCCCCCCTAAGGCTCTCTACAACAGGAATCCCTAAAATTGAACCCTTATAGCATCATATATAGGCTTCCTTTTTAAAAAAATCTCTCCCTAAATTTCTCACATCTCCCAAAGCGTTCCCTATGTGGGGAGAAAATCTATATATAAGGGAATGGAGAGAAAATCTCTATTTTAGGAAACAAAATAGTGAATGCTGTTGGAGCACATAGGGGAATAATATGTCCCCTATTTTGGGATAGAGTGCGCTTTAGGGGACTCTCCAACAAGAATCCCTAAATTTGATCCCCTATTGATTGATACAGGGTTTGCTTTAAAAAATCCATTCCCTATAAACATGCACGCCTCCAACAGTAATCCCTAAAGTGGATCTCTACCTAACTGTGCAGTTGCAGCCGCTGTGCTGAAAAACGCATATTCGTTGTCTAGGTACCCAAATAGTGCCATCCAGAATAAAAGATTTGAGACATATATGAACTATTTTATGTCGGATTATCAACTAGCTTTCTGATGGATTATTTTGCCGATCGATTAATTTATTGTATCTTCTTTGTTATAAATTATACATGTGATTGATTCAGCTGCTCGGCCCGGCTTTGTAAGGTCAACATCCAGTTGTGCTCAATAAGGCCTAGCTTCAGTTAATGATGCATCGCACGGTCGTGAAGGCGATGGTGGGCGGCGATGAACTTATTCCTATCGTTTGTTCCTCTTGCGGACCTTTGCACTGGTTGCTTCATGTTGTCAAATATGCCTGGCAGACCTTGTCCCCTCTCGTCCTCGATGATCATGTTGTGCATTATTATGCAAACCATCATTATGTCCTTGAGCTGTGCACGATCCCATCCATATGTGGGACCGCGAGTGACTCCCCATCGGGCTTGCAGGACGCCAAATGCCCACTCGATGTCCTTACGAACCGATTCCTGCACATGTGCAAAGTGTTGTGTCTTCCTCTCAAGCGGCAAACATACGGTCTTGCCGAATCCCTGCCATTCGGGATAAATTCCATTGGCAAGGTAGTAGCCCATGTTGTAAGTGTGGCCGTTGATGGTGAACTCCACTTGTGGCGCCTCCCCTCTAGCATATCTGGCAAAAATAGGTGAGCGGTGCAAAACATTGATATCGTTGTTGCTGCCAGACATACCAAAATATGCATGCCAAATCCAGAGGTCATATGACGCAACCGCTTCTAAAATCATGGTAGGAAACTTCTCTCAAGCTTGGAACATGCCCCTCTAGGCTGTAGGGCAGTTCCTCCACACCCAATGCATACAGTCAATGCTACCGAGCATACCAGGGAAGCCTCGGGTAGCACCGACATCCACAAGTCGAGAAACATCGGTAGTAGAGTGGGGGCACGAAGGTAAACATCCCCAAAGACATCAATCACAGCGCGACAAAACTTTGAAAGAGCAAGCTTAGTAGTAGATTCACCAATCCTTATGCACTCATCAACGACATCAGCAGGGACACCGTACGCAAGGATTCTCATGGCAGCCACCATTTTTTGTAATGATGACAAACCAAGCTTGCCGGTAGCATTGTCCCCCAAACTTCGGTGAAACAAATACCGTGTCACTTTCTCTCATTTACTTTCCGCACTTACTTCCGTTGCATCGTTTGTGATAAATTGTGATGCCATGACTTAGTTTTTCAATTTACTCGTTTATCGCTTCCGCTTGCATGAAAATTGAAACTAGGATTGGGTCACCTTTAATGTGATGCTTAATCAACAATAATCAAAAAGTTTAAAATTGCCTATTCACCCCCCTAGGCCATAGGATTCTCTTTCAAAAGTAATCTGAAAAGATTTTGGCATGCTCTGCAGCATGATCACGGTCGATTACTTAATGACCTGGAATAGAGCCACGCCTACGTCTGGAGCTCTCCACCACAAATTGCATGTTCGTTGCGAAATGCATCTCATCCATGTAATCATCGTCGTCGTTTGAAGACGAATCTTTCACGAGCAGGTAGTGAAGTGCAAAGTTGTCTCCCACTATATGCTAAACAAAGATCAACACTCTGGTACAGAGCCGGGCCGAGCAACTGAATCAATCACACGTATAATTTATAACAAAGAAGAGACAAGAAATTAATCAATCGGCAAAATAATCCATCAGAAACTAGTTAATAATCCGAGATAAAATAGTTCATATATGTCTCAAATCTTTTATTCTGGATGGCATTATTTGGGTACCTAGACAACCAATATTAAGTCTATCCAATTATGTACCCAATACGTACATGACTAAAATTTGAGAATTTCATGGTCGTATAATAAAGAATACCTAATACATACATTAAAGGAATCAATCAATCATAGATTCATGCGTACAGGATTTAGGACTACATGATAAGAATTAAGCAATTTTGATAAAATAGGAAGATTGTTCAGAACACCCACGTGATGTGTCGCGTGTTGATGCTTCGTGCGCGAGACGTGTTGCCGTTGCTAGTTCTTCGTCTTGCTTAAAGAGAGAGAGGGATTTGCAAAGAGAGAGATAGATAGATATATATAGAGAGAGAGCGGTATATCGGCAGCTGCAGCGTAGATACGCAGAGAGTGTTTTGGCTGTTGGATAGAGATTGCGTTTTTCAGCGCAGCGGCGGCAACTGCACAGTTGGGCAGGGATCCACTTTAGGGATCACCGTTGGAGGCATGCATGTTTATTAGGAATGGATTTTTTCGAGGAAACCCTGTACAGTATCAATTAATACTTTAATAGGGATCAAATTTCGGCATGCCTGTTGGAGAGAGCCTTGGGGGTGCAAATGTGCTGCTTTCCAGTCTCCCTGCTTGCCACTGGCCAAATGATACGTATGACTGCGCAATATGTAAACGTAATCTGCTAAAAGTACGTCTTCTTGTGAGGAGCGCGTAAAAGGAGTCTCGTTGTCATCGGCTGACGAGACTGACGAACTCATTGAGTTCCTCTCTCCAATCGGGGATTCGGGGTAACCCAAGAAAGAGCCGCCGCCGCCGCCATGGCTGACGAGCTCGATGAACTCATCGACTTCCTCTCCAATGGCTCCCCTCAGGTGAGTGCCACGCCCCCGCCCCCGCCCTCCCGCGCCCGAATCCCAGCCTGCCTCGAACATAGCCCACGTCCGTAGGTCTTCACTGGCCACGCATCCTCCCTTGCTTCCTGCAGGTTCGGGGCGCGGCGGTGGATATCGTGAGGGGGCTCACCGGCGACTGGGACGGCCTGCGCGCCCTCACTGCGCGCGCCGACCGCGCGCTGCCGGCGCTGCTCCGGCTGCTTGCGTCCGCGGGGGGCGGTGCGGGCGAGGCGGCGGCGGACTCGCTCGTCAACCTCAGCCAGGACGACGCGCTCGCCACCCGCCTCGTCGCTCTCGGCGGCGTCCCGGCCGCCATGGATGTGATGGCCAAACGCGCCGGTGAGCAGCCGGGCCTCGCGCGCAGCCTCGTCATGCTGCTCGTCAACCTCACCCAGGCTGAGTCCGGCATCGCCGCCCTCCTCCAGGTCTGCCCCCGCCTCACTTCTCTGTATCTCTCAAATTGGCAGCATAGTTGCCGCCTTTCTTTTGTATTTCTGTTAACTCGAGTCTTTGGTATGTATGTCCATTCTTCAAATTGACTTGTGGCGCTTTGATCCATCCATTCAATTGGAATCACTTTTGTATGTCGATTAATATCAATATCACAATCAATCGGAGCCTCTGAAGATTCCCTGGAGAAAGGAAAAATAGTTTTTTCTCATCAAATACCATGTCATTGCGGCATAGCCAAATAGACGAAAACATTGCTGCAGTGCCAATCAAATTAATGCTTGCACATGTATCAGCTGGTGTAGGTCGCTTGATGTTTTGATCCTTTGGGTTAAATTCAATAATTGGTTCTTGTAAATCTTTACGTTAAGTGACTCATAAAGTTATTGTTAATATTATGATCCATGCTATTTGTAATACGTCCTTAAACAATGCAAATTTGCCGTATAGTCAGCTAAATTGATTTGCTGATAATGACCTCATAGTTACAACCTTCATTGTTTTTGATAATCAAGTTTCGGCCATACCTTTTGAGTGCCCCTTAGAGTGCAACAGAACTCCCTTTCATCCAACCCTTCAATTTTGAATTTTCTCAAGTGATGATATTGCTGTTACATTAGTTTAATGAATCATAATCTTTTTCATTGATTTGAGTGATTTCTGGTATTTAGATCGATAGGTTATTAAATCCTACAAGACTAAAGTATAGGAAAACATTTAGAATATAATACTTAAACACTTTCTATCCTGTTTTGTAACTAAAGCATGTATAGATGACTGAAATATAGCTCTGTTCTTTGAAAGGTGGGGGATGAAAAGGTGCAAGGGTTGTATATAGCAAAGCTTGTGCGGTCATTCTGTAGGTCATCCAGTGAGTCTGAAGGTAAATTTATTCTATTCCTATGCTCCTTGTTTTCATTGGTTGTGCTCCTTACCTTTACTTGCTAGCTGTTTTTCTTGCTTTATATTATTAATTTCAGCTGTCAAGTTCTACAATTGTGCAACCCTTTAGAGGTCGAAACTCCTGAAATTATCTCAACCAGGCATGAAAACCTGCAAATAATGCTAGTGACGGAATGCACTATTATTTGAGACTGGCTTTATGACGGTTTCCATATGTTATTGGCATCATTTTATTGACAAGAAGATATCTAGATTGGTCTTTTCTTTGTGAACTGATCTTTTTTTTTAAAACTTTGCAATCCCCTTTTTGATTATTTGGTTTGACAGAGGAAGTGATCATCCACTTCACCAGAAAATTGATTTATTTTTGCCATTTATATGCAGATGACGATATTTTTGATCATGCTGCCTCTATACTTGTGAACGTCTCAAAGGTTGAAGCTGGAAGGAGAATATTGATGGAACCTAAGAGAGGCCTTCTGAAGCAGATTATACGTCAATTTGATTCAACAAAACAACTTAGAAAGAAAGGGGTATGTGCCCCTCATTTGAATCTCGATGCTGATGTTAATGTAACATGGTATTTACATTACATGGCCTCTCTAGATTTATTTCTTGACATACTTTCACAAGCTAGCGTGCATGTCGGCCCTGACAAACATAGGATAGGATCAAATGGCGTATTGGGGGGGGGGGGCTGGAATTACTGCTAGCACGCATGGACCGTATGCCATTACTCTTTCACATGGTATTTAGTCGTTTAGATTTTCACTTAGATAAGATCTGCTTAGTGGATGTTCTGTTCAGCTTATCTTCTTATTGTATCTACTTATCTCTTGAGTCGAAAAGTCAAACTCCGTTTCTTTTTTCATCTCAAATATGCGTCCCAAAGCTGTAGAACACATGTCAAACGGAGTGGACTGGACTTTCCAAGCTTCCCCGGGAAGCTCTCAAAGTTCACTTATAAGCAAATAATTGAATAAGATAAACAGGTTTTTAATAGGTTTTCCTATATAAGGATGAGCGAGGATGCCGATCCATTTGGATTAAGAAAATAAAGAATCAAGCGCCTTGCGTTGCTTCTTCTGCGCCAATGCGCGGAAACACTGCCAGCGAGACTTCCTTGTCAGTGTTTCACTCTGCCAAATCTGAACATTACATTAGATTATCACGCGTTCTCAATTTGTTATCACATTTTGCTAGAAAATACCTATCACATACCAGCAAACATTATTGTAATTTGATGAGGAGCTGCTAAAGAGTGTCCAACAGTACAAGAGAGGGATCTTAGCAAATAAGTAGTAATCACAAATTCGCGATCGAATTTGTTGATCCGAATGCTGCATTATTTCATAACTCTTTAAAAACTTATTTTCTATACATTCTCCATCTCAAGATTCAGTAATAGTGTTTGTTGTTGTAATTGTATGTTTTCCCCACAGGATTCCACTCCTCTTTTTATATAGCCACAAAAGATTGTCCCTAATACATACCTTATCTCTCACAGAGTACACAAGTTATAAGCTGAACTTCGAGAGCTTCCCAAGGTAGCTTAGAAAGCCTTGTCCGCTTCGTTTGACTTGTTTTTATAGCTTTGGGACATACCTTTGAGACAAAAGAAAGAACAGGCTGCAAAAGCAGCGTTTGACTTTTTGATTCAGAGAAGTAGATAAGATAAGAAGATAAGCTGAAGTAAACAACCCCATAGGGGTTATGTAGGTGTCTCTAATAACCGACATTATCTCTAGTAGCCTTATATTTAATGACTGACATTATTTGTAATAACCTTATCTTTAATAACTGACAGCTTTCTTGAACTTTTTAATGTTTTTCAAGTTCTTTGCAAATATCTATACTTAGGGGGTACATAGGTATCTGTAAAATACATTTGCGTGCTAACTTCTCAGTCCATCTGTCTGGTATTGTTTACATGTTGATATTTCATTCAATGTAATATCTTGTTGGATTATTGTGTTTTGTACAAGGTTGTCAAGGCGGTAAAGCGACCCGCGGCGTGCTAGGACCTTTTTACCTCTTAAGCGCTTAAGGTGTAAAGCGAGGTGACTTCATAGACACATGTATAAGGCGAATAAAAGCAACCAAATTGCAACATAATAAGAGCATCGCATATAATCCCAATTTCCAATCACATCCCAATAGCCGTACTTCCAACCCGGATCACTGCTTTTTGGCTTTCGTTTAGGATCGGTCATAGGGTCATATCCATTGGCTTGAGAAGGTTGAACTTCGATGCTCGTCCCTTGACCATCACTTGCCATGTCCACTGCTTGAGTTCTGCACATTTGCAAATGGTAGATGACACAACTATACTAGCATACAAGATCGGGCAGCAGCAGCAACAGCTCGGGCAGCAGGCAGCAACAGCTCGGGCAGCAGCAGCAGATCGGGCAGCATGCCTCACACAGCCTCACACACGCACACAGCCTCACACACGCATGCCGCTCGGTGGACGGCTGGACGCACTAGGCGGCGGCGCGGCGTGGCCGGCAGCTGGCGGCGGCGGACGCAGATCGGGCGGCGAAGAAGGGAAGGAAGAAGAGGAGGACGCGAGATGACGAACCTGGCTGTGCCGGCGGCGGCGGCGGGCGGCGGACGGCGAGCAGCAGACGGTGCGGTACTCCTTCTAGCTCTCTTCCTAGCGAACGGTATGTTTCTAGCTCTGCTTCTAGGGTTTGGGCTTTGGCTTTGGGGAAGCGGTACCTTCCTTAATCCCTACCTCACCTTGCTGTATGGCGCCCGCTTCGCCTCGCATGGCGTCCAAGAGGACGCCATACCCGACGCCCCGGACACCTTAAGGACACCATAGGCTCAATTTCTAAAGCATCCGACGAGGCGTCCAGGGAAAACCTCTTTACCGCTTAAGCGACGCCTTAACAATCATGGTTTTGTAATGTGCATGTTTAACATGCTGCCATTAATGTTTCTGCATCTAATCCCTTTTTTGAATTTTTGCAGGTTGCTGGCACCATTCGCAACTGTTGCTTTGAAGCTGATACCCAAATACAAAATTTACTTTCTATTGCAGAATATCTTTGGCCAGCTCTTCTTTTGCCTGTAGCAGGAAAGAAGGTATAGTTCTTTTAATATGTGTGGGGATTTTATTGTTCATGTGAAAATTGTTTGAGCACGTTAACCCTTTCTTTGGTAACTATCATTTCTTTTTAATGGGATAATTTCTATTGCAATCACTTGGATGGACACTTTTCTTTGTGTTCATGATAAGTTGTAACTGTTTACCAATGATAACCATACATCTTCCTGCTTTGGGAAACTTTTTGTTCCATTTTTTAATATTATAGGTATATTCTTGTTATTTTTATATTGACTTTATCCCCCAAAAGATGTTGTACAGGAGTTAATTTCTCCCAACAATACTTCTTGTAGAACACTTTAGTTAAAATATTTTTATGTATGCGTGCTCTGGCATTTTGCATTATTCCTTTACTCGTGCAATCACTAGCAATCCATAATGAGAAAGGTGAATGTGCGGATTTGAATCATGTGAAAGGCATATCTGTTCCCCCCTCTAGAATAATTCATGAAAATACCTTGTTTGTTGCTTCTCTTGTTTTGTGTTAATAATGAATGCTCATATGTTAGCCTACCACTTATACAGTTGTTGGCTGAGATTGCAGATCTATAGGGAAGACGATAGATCAAAAATGCCACTTGAGCTGGCAAATGCACTCTCACATGAGCGAGAAGCTGTTGAGGATTCTGAAATTCGGCAACAAGCACTGGAGGCTATTTATATGATTGTGTTGCAGGTGAGTCTGACATTCCAATTTTCCAAGGCAATGATTTATGTTTTATTTTGCATGCTTGCTTCCAAGTATTTAAATTCCAGTGTTCTGAAGTATTCCAGTATTGAATAAGCTTTTTTCTTCCCCCTAACTATTGTAGAATACTAGAGAGCTATTACCATACTATATATAGGTGCTTGTGTTATGTGGTGTTTAGCAGCTCTTCTGAAACCCAGCAAACCAAAATAAAGATGTGATGCTGCCTGGTTATCTTGTGAAATACTCTCAACAATGCTGTTTATTATTATGGCTTAAACTGAAGTATTGAAAACTACATATTACGTATTTCCTTCCAATTCGCTATTTGGAGATAAAATTCTCAACGTGATCATCTGCACATTCAAATAAAATTACTTATTAACCAATCTAGATCATTTTCTGTACTTTTGCCAGGATGATGGACGAAGAGCCTTTTGGTCAGTCAATGGTCCACGAATACTGCAGGTTGGTTATGAAGATGAAGAGGACCCAAAAGTGATGGAAGCATATGAGTTAATTGGTTCTCTGGTATAACCACTAAACTTCTACTCTTTTGAGTATGTCTGTGGTTAATGCTTACTAGGCCTTAATGCTTAACACCTTGTGTGCAGAATAACATTTTCTTTTGCTCTTTTAGTCTTCCCAAGGTTCAACTTCAGTATTCGTTATTGTTATGACAAAACATAGATTTTGACAGAATTCTATTCAAGCTGCTCATACTAATCTTTTGGAAGAAATGCGGTATTTTGTGTGAAAGCTGCTTTTCTAGAAAAATGTGATAAGCACATGGTATAAACTTGTGTAGTAATTCTCAAATATTGGTGAATATAGTGGAGGGTGGTCCTGAGAACCTGCAACATTTCATGATCAAACACATTTCATGAATTTTTACAATCACAACATTCTTTCCCATCCACCAATGTATGCAGAGTTCAGAGATGTTTATACAAAAATGTATGCAGTTTCTGATGCATGACAACCATGATTTCTTGCAACTGTGTATCCTGTGGCATCTAACCACCTAGAGTCATCATGTGATGTGCTTGCTGTGTGACGGTTTATTTTTTACCTCGTGCTGCATTTATTCATCATGGTCTTGCGTGGTCTGAGATCATACCCATTTTTGGTGTCATTACAGCTCTTTATTTCTGCCTGTTGTTTGTGTGATAGGTCCCTGTGTCCTATTCATAGTTTCATTGGGAGTTGTTTGAACCCATGACATGCGAGCATGCAACAATTTGACATGACTTTGGAATATGCCTTTTAATGATTTAACGTTACATCTCGTCAGCTAGAGCATTGACATTCTGATATTTGTGTCTGAGAGTTAACATATAATTGTTGCTTTATTTGTATGTTAACAGCTTGTTGGCAAGGGTGAAGTTGAACAAGAACAAGAGCAAAGAGGAGAGAAGCCTTAATTAGACCCCCAAAAATCAAGTGTTGTAATTCCAAGTGTTTAGAAAACCATAATTTTAATAAGCTTTATTGGATTATCGGCAATCACCTAAAAGGAGAGATTGAAAGTAAAAGTGCATCTAGTTCCCTAAATTAATTTTGATGATTAATGACAAAATGACAACGGACTAACCGTTTAATTGAGCAAATGAGCAGATTTAATTATGTTATGGATGTGAGAGCATTGTGAATCCCTCCAAAGGAGAAAAGAAAAGAAGCTCGGATATTCCAAGACTTGTATTTTATGGCTTTTCATTTGAGTTGTAAGGATTGTCGTACTATTGCGTGAGATGTGATGAAAAACAACTTTTAGATGTCAAAAATGTGCATCGGATGAAATATACCCTAGGAGGCACTAATCACATCCCAATTTTTTAAAAAAAACACATAGTTTTGCACTTTTAGGGATCGGACTATCCGGTGTCAAGTATCGAAGTCTTCGGTATGAAGCATATCCACTGTTCAGGGTTTCAAGATTTGAGCCTCTTTATTTGATTTTCCAAATATTCATCAGAGTATCTGGTCAGAGTATCAGGTGTCTGTGTGATCAAAATGTCGAGAATTTCAAGATTTGAGGTTCTTTGTTTGCTCCCCTTATTTTATTTTATTTCACCGCAATTGCAGGTGATTGAATCATAGTATTCAGTAATAGGGAGATCGAAATGTCCAGAATATCAGGAATTCGGGTTCTTTGACTGTTGAGCGTATTTTATACTAGAGTCTCAGGTATTTGGATCGGAGCATCCGGTGTGTACAAAACTTTAGCCCAATAGCTACCCGAGCCCTTCACCTATTTATACCCCTTCCCACCAACCTAGCTAGGGTTAACACTTTGCTCACATTAATGCTCGGTTCTAGCAACCTCTTGGACTTTATCTTCTCCTCACCCCCAAATCTTCTTGCTTCAAGATTTGGTAGGGTTTGAAAAGTGTGATCTAGTGCCCATGTGAGCTATCTTCGTCCTTTAAGCAACCGATTCATCTTCAAGCTCGTTCTTTGCCACATGTATTACTCTTGGAGGCCGAGCACTCCTAAACGGCTTGGAGTCACCTTGAGGCACCGAAACTTTGTGTTGTGTGCTGAGGAAGTTTGCGAAGGTCGTTGTCGCCTTTGGAAGAGAAAGAATCGAGGAGTGAAGACGAGAAATCTTGGTGCAACCTCGATGAGGGAAAGGGTTGAAAAAGATCTAAATTCAAGTGTGGCCGAGCCTAGCTCAACGAAGACGTAGGATCCCCTCAACAATCTGAACTTCGGGAACAAACATCGACGTGCCTTCGCGTCACTTTTTTGTTTCCCTCTAATTTGCTCTTTAGCTTGATTTGCCTTGATTTGAGCTTGTAGTTGTGATTGATCGGCACCTTTGAGTCATGTTGCTCCTATTTGTGTTGTGGTTTGGTTCTTGATGCAGCTGGTAAATCAGATTTGTTGATCGAGCTTCTCTATTTGCAGGTCGGATTGTTCGGTGTTTTACATCGGATATTCTGATAACCATCGGACTATCCTGTGTTTGAGACCAGACTGTTCAGGATAATCGTGGGTTGAAATTTTATAACATCTATTCATCCCTCTAGGCGATATCTCGACCCTTCAGCTTAAAACCATAGTCATACTTACACCATTACGAGCTCAATATAAACTATCCAAAACCCTAAGCAAAGCACCACATAACGAGAGGATACCCATAGTAACAAATATGACCATGAATAATATAGAATTTGTCCCCTTCTATACCTTTGTGCTCATCTTCTTCTTTGTGTTTGCAATCCCTAAACTCAACATGGAACCCTGGACTATATCTGATAGCAAAGGTTATCCACTACGTTATTGGTGAGATGGAATCAAGCAATCGACAAACGCGAGGAGATAGGAACCACAAAGATGATCCACACAACTGACGACCATGAGAAGCAGAACGGAACCATGGAGATGGTCTGGACATGCAGTGAACGTACTGAAGCACCATCGCAACGTGTATTACTATTTTGACCACCTTCATGTGAGTATCCTCCTTCGAGTTAGGTATCTCCCCTATCATTCCCAACAATTCCTCTGTACCCACTCTAAAACACTATTTATGTGGTCTTGTTGGGGATGCTTACCCTTCAAACTGAAGAGTCACGACATCTCGTGGTGAACGAGGTTCTTGGAGAGGCCTCTAGCTGCCCACAACAATGTCTATGTGGTTGGCGGGGCGATGCCTAGCCCATCGAGGACAACAACAGCAAACAACATCCTTAGCATCGATACGATGATTATGATCATCCCTACCAGTATTAATCATTACCATGGCGATGAAAATGACGGCGATCAACACGATTGGAGAGGATATCAATGATATGCCCTAAAAACGATCATAGAGATGATTGTATCATATCCTGTTATGTACTCTTGAATAATGTGTTATCAGTTCCTTCCATGAATACATATCAACCACATTGTTCATCAAGTACGACTTGATTGTGAGACATTATTTCTATGATGCTATTCTTATTTCTATGATGCTATTCTAAATTATCTCTGGTCTCATATCATTACGTAGGGAAATAATGATTTGATCGGCACATATATTAATTGATAGTAATGTTTATACAAAGATGCTAGATCAATATAGCGCTGCGTAGACATATATTAGAGAACAAAGGTCTTGAACACACCCATCCCAAGGCACTGCTAAAATTGTTATATTACATGTGAACTCGTGAAATGCCGAGTAGGCACGAATTCCCCAATTTGTGACCTATCATAGGATTTGTTTTTTAAAAAATAGGTGCATGTTTCTTTCCATTATAAATCGCGCGATCGTATGACCAACCATTGCGAGCAGATGGCTAGATGCTCAGGACGCGATTGTATGACCAACCATTGCGAGTAGATGGCTAGATGCTCAGGACCACATTACTATTAATTTTACTCTCATTCATATTGACCTTTTCAATTTTTACCGATAAATTATAGCTACAAAAGATTTGTTTTTTTTTCACCACCAGTTTGTTAACATTTACGTCAATTATTGTCCTAAAAATTGAAATTTTTTACTTCAATTTTTCTATAAAATAAAATTGTTTCCGATTTACCAAATCAATTCTTCTCCCTTTCTGACAAATATAAAAAAATTAAATCATTTTACTTTCTATTCTTTTTCAATTTCTTTTGATTAAAATGAAGATGAAGCAACTCTTATGTTAATACCCATGCCACAACCGCATCATAGGCGATGACTTTGAGATCGTGGTCATCGCGCACGCGCGGTGCAAACTGGCTGTTACTCGCATTGGCTTGGTTGAGACAACAATTGTCGCTGTTTATTGTCATGTCATCTAGAGACAATACTAAAGATAGCACATACAATGGTAGAAATGGTTATACGTTTTTATATGTAATTTTACTCAAATACAAAGTTTCTTAATTCTCGTGTAGAGTCGACTCTTGCCTTGCAGACGACTCAAATATCTATCCATGCTTTTGTTCAAAAAAATATCTATCCATGTTTTCTTTTCTGCGTATCATCATATATCCTACGTGGTATAACCTAGAGATGACTTAGAACCTGTTGAGGTACACCGTTGTATATGCTCTAAGCACACACAAGTACAGTTTTACAGGGCTACTCCTTGGGCATGGCTTACAAGTGCATGTGTTGTTGTTTCAAGTCTATTAAGACCATCACAGAAATTATCCAGACCAAATTTATCGCAACTATTTTTAAAAACTATCTTGTTAGGTTTGTCGCTAACATTGTTTTGGTGATATTGTAAATTCAAATTGCGTGTTGGAGACCTGAAAATTCAAAAACACTGAACAATATGCTCAAGAAGAACATGTAACCAAAAACAAAAAAAACCAAGGCAGCACAATACTCTTTTAAACATCTCATATATGTTGCGGAAAACTAGGTGATTTTCAGTTTTTACCACTATTTACAATTGGTGTTTCAGTTTGTGTCACTCTAACCCACTGTCAGTGAGTCAGATGGTTCCACATGTCATATATAAGGGTGACAAAAACCGAAATGTGAATTTTAAAAAGTGGCAAAACTGAAAATTCCCCAAAAACTGAGCTCTATTTTCTCCTGTAACTGAGAGCGGCATACACGGCTGTGTTAGTGTGATGGATCATAAAATTTTGCACTAACTAGTACCCCCTGCTTCACGTTGTTCTTTCACATTCATGCAATTATTAGTAATTGACTGGTTAACACCACGTTCGACTAGATAGAGGAATTTTCAGCTTTATTGGAAAACACCTGGATCCCAGAAGTCTTCTCTTTTGTGCCAACAATATATGTCCCTACTTACACCTGGACCTGATGTTGGCTTGTCATACGAAATTTAGGGTGTGACTAATTATCAATTTGTTATCCTGATACCTGCTTGTCATATGAAATTTAGGGTGTAATTAATCATCAGATTGTTATCCTGATGTTTGCTTCTCACACGAAATCTAGGGGTGTAATTATCAAGTTGTTATTCTGATGTTTGCTTGTCATACGAAATGAAGGGTGTGATTATCAAGTTGTTATTACGTTGATGTGAGCAAATTCTTCTGTGGTGGCAATGTTTCGTGAAAGTTAAGCTGTGGCCTAGGCGTTCATGATACCTTCATAAAACGTCGTTCTCTGCACTCATCTCCAGGATTCCAGATGCTGGAAACTCACAAGAAAATGTGAGGGGGGCAAGAAAATGCTGGACTGGATTAGACCTGTTGGGTGATGGAATTTCCTAATCACTGAACAACCTGTGTGACTTCTGAAGAGCGTTTTGGCAGTTCTTTTCATGGATGGATAACCCCATATAACGTAGGGTCCATAATTGAACTTTATAGGATTAAACAAGAATATATAAAAGGCAGGATGTGGTCCACAAGTTTATACGTGTGTCTCCTCGTTACCTGAAATATTGCGTTGCATGGAACAATCATAGGCCGATTTTTCTGGGGAATTTTTAACTCTTTGTTAATGCTAGAGCCCGCTGTGTCTGAGAAAACAACATAACCCTGCTCGGAGAAACAAAACCTGCCAAGAGAAAACGTTGCTGCCTAGCAAGACTGCAAGAGCATGTATGGAACACACAAATTTTAATAAAAAGCGATTCGATTCGTTTGTTTCCTGGATGAACTCGGCTACCATAAACCCTTTTTTATAGATGCTTCAAAAAACCGTCTCCAATGACGATTCATGTAATGCTTAGGGCACTCCTAATGCTCCATGTTGGCTTGTTTCCGTAGCTATCCACGTCAGTTTTTTTTTTCTAGGTGGAGAGAAGAGGAGTCAAGAGGAAATAGTCGTTTCATTCTGCAGAGACGATATCGATGGATGAAAGAACGACAAAGAAATGTCTATGGTAAGGATAAGTTGTTTCTATGTTATCCCAATCTAAATCGACTGCTTCAGATCTAAAATTCCCAGCGTGTATACAAATACAATGTTGGTCTGCATGGCAAATAAGATCCCATAGTTAAATCAACATTTTACAACGATAATTAATATTAGATACAACTTATAAAACATGCATTGTGATTGTTATTCCTTAGTTCTTTTTCTCTCTTTGTAGAAACTACTATAGAAACTATGCGTTGGGAGTGCCCTTATGGCAGTCAGAATGCAAAGTTTGTTTGAGGGTTTTTTAAAGCAAAGAGAATAAACAAGAAATGGTGGAAAAAACCATCCATCCAGTGCAACGTATCTCATGTATTTAATAGATGTATCTCTTGATTGGCTAACTTAATTGTTTAGACCCATTTATGAAACGGCTATGACTTTACAGTGGGGTTTTTCCAGTGTTTCATAGTATTAGATTATGTGAAATTTATAAACTAAGAAACAGTTTCATTCTCTCTCTTAATTAATAGGCCGCCACATCAGCTTTTTGTCTTGCGTGGCACGTGTAGAAACTACTCCGTATCTACGAAATTTCACTTCGCTCGATCTTGTCAGGAGTAGGTGCAGGTCGTCCACTCTCTCAGGATGACTATGAAATTCTTGCAGAAATTTTGCGACCTTAACATGCCTCCAGAGCCAGCGTTTTGCTGTTAAAACAAATAATCCTGATTTCTAGCCAAAGATGAAAAAAGTTGGGCATAAACTGACTTTTGGGACACATAATCTTGATTAGGAGCAAACGATGAAGGATGGGCATAAACTGGTATTGGAGGCAAACATAATCGCGTCCGGATCCTCTGCCTTTGGCGGTAAAGGCAGAGAATGAACAATATTTCGTGCAGTTGATAAATCTCAACCGTTGGATCTCAAATGGATGGCTCAGATCTTCACGTGAACAGTATGTGATGAACAATGTTTTTGCTACAGTGACGGTAAACAGTGATTTTTCTACCGTGTTCATGCATTTTTTACCTATTTGCTATAGTACCCCTCTGCCTTTATAGTTACAACGGCAGAGGATTTTTTTTTTTTGAGGAAAAAAGGCGGGAGTTCCGCCGCTCCATTAAAAGAAAGGAAGGAACAGAGTTATAAATACAAGCAACCCCGCGCCCACGACCATTGAATGGAGGTGGGGGGGGGGGCGCCCTACGCTAGAACGGAACTACCGGCGCTGAGCGCCAAAGCAGGAAATCGGCGGCCGCATCTGATGCGGTGGACGTTGGCGGCTGAACAGTCTGGCTGAAGATTCGACGATTACGTTCTTTCCAGATGTTCCAGAGGATGTAGATCATCCTTCCGTTTAGCTCCTTCCTAGATGCACTAGTGAGCCCAGTCTGCAAGCTTTCCCACCAATCCCAAAGATTGGTCACGGGGACCAAAAGCGGCGCAAAGGTGATGCTCCAGACCTCATTAGCATAGGTGCAGTTTTTGAAGAGATGGAAAAGATGAAAAGATAAAAAATGGGCATACGGCAGAGGATTTTTATCCAACATAATCTTGATTGGAAAAGATGAAAAGATAAAAAATGGGCATAAACTGATATTGGAGGCACACATAATCTTCATTGCGATCAAAATTTGAAAGATGGCATAAACTGATGTCTAAGACAGATTGGTGACAAAGACACCCCAAAATACAGGTCAAACTACACGAGGGGAAGAACTCGATCTGTCTGGGTCCAAGAGCCCAAGGAGCAAATGCCGCATTTCCCGTGGAGAAGATCTGTGCTGACTGCTGAGTGCTGGACGCTCACGTGAATCCTTAAGAAATGGTTCCTTTAGATCTAAGACATTCCAATTTGTTTATCGACTTGCAGCTTCAGACTTCGGAACTGGGCACAGCTAAATGATCAGTCTAAAGTAGACATACAAGTTTTGGTGTCTCATATATCCAATAATTCATCTACCGGTTACAGACAAAAGTACTGCCTGTTTAATGAGTATTTTCAAATATAAAATTTCAATTAGCCAGTTTTGGCTGCCAATGACTATTTATCAATTCATATTCAAAGTAAAAAAAAAGTTGCTTACAAACGGACTGGTATCTCTTCAATATACCCTTATGTTCGTTAGTAATGGATGATTATGTGCTAATTGAAGAATTTATACATGAGGCACTTATTAAATAAATTAACAGCAGTGCTGGATATTGCTTTTGAGCAATGATTTTTTAAAAAATAATTGGAGCTCTGAATTGAAGCAGAACTAATTTCTATCCATGGAAACACAATCCCCTCTGCATCACTCACCGACGTTCTCCCCTTTGCAATGATCCCACACCTATCATCATTCCATGCAACAGTCCTAAAGCTGAACTGTTACATGACACTGCAAATTAAGGTTCTAATTCCCCCCTGAAACAAGCAAACAAATTTCACATAGTACCTTTGTCTTTCCCTGTCTCCTCCTTTCCTGAAATTTGGCTTGCACAAAAAGAAGAAAAAAAATGAGACGCTTTCTTCGTCGCATTCGTGCGAATTAATATCCATTGGAAAATCATTTCTCCCACATGTCTGCATACATGTATATGCACTACATAGCAACCTTATCATCCCAATGCATGTCTTACCTGGAGACAAGCTCCCAAGCATCATTGTTCCTCAAATTTCCATGGTGTCTTACATGGCCTGATGGATGGGAAGCGACTGATGTTTCCCTGTCCCCTTGCCATGCATGTCACTGTCTGCATTCCACTGCATACATAACAGCTTGAAATCAAGAGTTGTAACAGCATATTTGCACCAAGGTTGTATGCTTCAGGTCACTCCTGTGTCTTGTGGATGGAAAGGCACCAGCCATCATCAGCCCATCACCATATTGCAAAGACTCAACCAGGTCAGGGGATTCCAAGAAATGATGTGGAAGAAAAGGGGGGGGAAAAACTCATGGCCCTCAATGCTCCAGCCATCCCCTCTCTGAATCAGTTCACAGCCTCATTATCTCCTCCCTGTTGCCTTCACAGGGACAAATTGGCATCAGACATTTTCAGATGAATAAATAAATAGATTAGCATCGTTTTGCTTGTTTATTTATTAGGAGTTGGTGAAATTTGTGTGTCTTATCCTTTTTTTTTCCATGGCTATATAAGTGTGGATATTGTCCACACCATTTCTTTGTGACACATACTTGATACTAGTTGTAGTAGCTGGTGTTTGGTTGCACCAATGGAGGGCTCGAGGAATGGTGATGTCAAGGTGGCATACGAGCAGATGGTCCTTGGCCGGCGCCGGAACGGCGCCTTCCCCGCCTACCTCGACCTCGTCGGCCAGGAGGCGGGCGACGCCGGCCACGCAAGGCCATTGCCCCCACAGAGCGGGGGGAGCCGGAGGCGCACCTACGCCGACGGCGAGCTCGACGTGTTCGCGGCGGAGCGGTACTTCAAGGGCGCAATGGACGATGAGTACAAGGAGGGCGCCGCCTCCGCGGTGGTGGTGCCCGTGGAGATGACCGCCTCGATGGCGAGGCCGGCGGTGGCGGTGACCAAGCCGGGGTGGACGCGCGCGTCGGCGGCGAGCTCCGGCTCGGGGGCCAGCGCCACCAGCCGCACCGAGCTCCTCCGCGACGGGCGCCGCCGCGGCAGCAAGAAGTGCTGCCTGCAGGTCGGCGTGCTCCTGCGCTCGTGCTCCGGGAGGCACGCCGTCGGAGTCGATGGCGGCGCGCGCGCGAAGGACGCTGCCGGGGCGCACGAGCCGCCGGTGGCGAGCACGATCGAGTGGTACAGAGACCTGCGGATGGAGAAGACCGGGCTCGCGCTCGCCGGAGACGGCTGCCACGGCGTGGTCGCCGGCATCCCGCCAAATCTGAACCTTGCCGTGGCCAAAGTGGCAGCCATAGGGCGGGAGGTGATACGGGAGGAGAAGGCGGCGACGGAGTACACGAGCGCGAGTTTTAGGAGAAGCTTCACCCTCCTCGCTCCGGTCAAAGTCACCGTGCCAGCGAAAGGCGGCGGCGACGACGACGACGACGACGAGGACGTCGGGAGCGAGTCGAGCTCGGAACTGTTCGAGATCAAGAGCCTGATGATCGACGACTGCCCCTACGAGCCCAGCGAGTCGAGCATCCAGTGGAGCGTGGTGACCGCGCCGGCGAGCGCCGGCGACGCGTCCGTCGCCAGCGGCCGCGGCCGCGGCGGCGCGGCGGCGGCGAGGCCGCGCCGGGACCGGCCGGTCGGGTTGCTGACTGGCTGCGTCAGCCACAGTGCCGTCGACGTGTCGGCCATGGCCGCCGTGCGCAGGATCCCCGACGCGCCGGCGCGCCGGCGCGTCGAGGGGCCCGCCTGACAGGTTGGGTTCTGTTCATCTGCTCGTTCACTGCATCCCACAGTTGTGCAGGACAATGAGAGGATTTGCCAAACTGAAAATTTGTATGGATGGTACGTACAGGATGTGTCCATGTTCATATATATTTAGTTCCGAGAGAATTGAATCATCTTATCATGGATTGTTATTATAGGATACAACTTGGGAGAATATTCTTATGACAGGATGCACCATTTTGTTCCATTAAATTCGGCTGAACCACGTGGCTCATAGGAAACTATTTGAAGATCAAATAAAACATCTTGTATTATTTTATCTAGCCAACTTATGAAACTATATATGTATCATCCCATCCAATGGCTCAGTTTAGTGTATGCAACCAAATGTCTATATATCTATGACAAAAAAAAGGCGATAATATATTGTAAATAGGAAAAGTGCAGAGGCTTTCCGTACTTCAATCTACAGATTTTTTGTTTTAGGAATACTTCAGTTTATATATTTGAGAGTTCCAATTAATACAGTCAAAGATGCATGAATAATACGATATTATATACTCTCTTTGGTCACAGATATTTAATATCTGAAGTACGTGCAATTCAACTTTAAGTGGTTGGTCAAAGTGGCTTGGTGGACACTAGAAACTTAAATCTATCTAAATTGAAAACCCAAAGTTCTTATGGCATGATGAATAATGAATGTTCTAATATGACATGATATACCATTTTGTTCCATTAAATCCAGCTGAACCACGTGGCACATACGGAATATTCGAAGATCAAATAATTTATCTAGCCAACCTAGCAAACTCATCCCATCCATTCTTTACTACCCCATAGAGGTTCAACATAGTGCAACCAAAAATTTGACAACAGGCTATAGAAAAAAAAGGTAAATAGGTAAAGTACATACTTTTCCTACTTAATCTATATATTTTGTGCACTAGGGTCCGGACGTCCGGACCTGCTGACGTCAGCATGACGTCATCGCGTAACCTGCGCGAATACCTACGGAAACCTGGAAAATAACGATAGAAACCTGATGAACCGTTGCAACCTGAGGACGAAACTTGAGATTTCAGAATGTTTTCGAGAGTAAGAACCAAGTTTCGATAGTACAAATTCAAGTTTCGGTAGGCAATATCCAAAGTTTCAATAGGCAAAACTTAAGTTTCAGCACAAAAAAGCAAAGTTTTCGAAAAATCGTGAAACCCCAGGTTTCGTGTAACCTGACGATGAAACCTGAGGTTTCAGAAAGCGTCTCGAGAGTAAGACCCAAGTTTCAATAGTGCAAAGTATAAGTTTCGGTAGGCAAAGATCCAAGTTTTATTAGTCAGAACTTAAGTTTCAGTAGACAAAAAAGGACATTTTCATAAGCCGAAGTTTCATATGTACAACTCCAAGTTTCGAGCACAAAAATCCTATGTTTCTAGGGGACAAACCTCAGGTTGACCTCCTTTCCCAAATCCGGCGAGCCCATGACCTTTGCTCGCTGGATCCGGCGATGTGACGGCAAGCTTCACACCCTCTGTGCCCCCCTCGTAGATGTGGTCACTGGCCCCCCAGATCCGGCGAGCATGGCGAAGGAGGAGGTCCCCGGCGACGCCCCGCACGTGAGGATGGGGGGGAGTAAGGGGCAGCTCCAGCCGACGCGCTAGAAAGGGAGCAGCGGGGATGGCTCCGGCGTCCTCCCGACAGCGAGGAGGAGGAGGAGCGCAGGCAGCGTCCCCCCGGGCCCCGGCGGCCAGAAGGAGGCGCGCAGGCGGCGTCTCCCCAGCGGCGAGGAGGAGGAGGCGCATAGGCGGTGCTCCCCGGCGGCGAGGAGGAGGCGGATGCGGGGGAGGCGTGCGGAGAGGAGGGGCGCGCGAGGAGGAGGCGCAGGCGGGGGAGGCCGTGAGCGAGCGAGGAGGCGCAGGCGGAGTGAGTGAGAGAGGAGTCCGGACGGACGGACGTCCGTCATAAAGTGTTTTCGTTTTGTTTACGCTATTGCTATTTCGCAGGCGTCTGAAATTTGCGATTTCATACAGACGCTAAAACTCTTAGTAAGTTTGTACTTTTTTCTATATTTTCATTCACTAGAAAAAATATTGTAAGAAGGTGTCGTAAGGGTTGTTTGCACGTTCTGCTGTGTGTGGCGTTGCCAACGATCGTCGTCCTCCGTGCAAATTGTGAAAAAATTATGAAATCGTGCGGACGCTAAAAGCTTCAATAAATTTGTACTGGCTTTCCACCTTTTCATTCATTGGAGGAAACGTTTTAAGATAGTGGGAAAAAAATCTGTTGGCAAAAGAGGGGGACTGTTGCGTGGGGGACCATGTGAAAAAATTGTTGTTGCATTTTGAGCATGTAAAAAATACTAAAATGCAGATGCCTGCATAGTAGCACATCCCTTTTGTTTAAGGAACACTTCAACAGAAAATCTCATGATCGGGCATCTGGTTAGTTTAGATGCCACGGACCTCGCCTGCATGGCCCATCCATCACTCGTTGCTCTCTGCTGTGCTCCTTGCTACTCTCCGTTGTGCGACTTGCTGTTCTCTACTGTGCTCCTCAGTACTCTCCACTTCTCCAGTAGATGCGCTCGCCGGAGCGGGCACGCCGGCGGTTGACATCACCGTGACACCTCCTCTTTTTTTTTTTTTTTCCTATTTCCATCTTTCTTCCTCTCTCTATTACTCATCTCTTCTCTCCTTACCCCCCTCTCACCAGCAACAACAGCGAGCAAGTATGGTGGCCAGATCCGATAAGCATGACACGGGGATTCTAGAGAAGAAGATACCTAGGAGAAGGTTCATCCCTGTTTTCACCATGAAAATTCAACCGTGCGTGTGGGAAAATGAAACCTGGTTTTGTTGCTGTGAGACTTTTTATTTTGCATAGGGTGTATTTTGAACAAAAGAGGACATGAGGTTTCATTAGTAGTTTAGCCAAGTTTATTAGTACTTTTTAAGTTTTTTGGTCATTTCTCAATTTTCATCGGTCATTCTGCCAAAGTTTCAGTGCTCGCTCAAGCTTAATCGGTAGTTTAGCTGAGTTTCATTGGTCCTTCTTTCAATTTCATCGGTCGTTTAGCAAAATTTCATATACTTAATTGATACTGTCAAAATTGATCAGTAGTTACTAAAGTTTAATTTGCCCTTCAAGTTTAATCGGTAGTCCCCCAAGTTTCAACATAAATCATTCAACTTTCAATAGTTTTCAGCCATGTTTTCATCTGCATATTGTCAAGTTTCATCAATGGTTTTCCCAAACTTTAACAGTTATTTTCCAAATTTCCCTATTTTCTTTGACATAATGTCATGCGCCCCATTGGATGGTCCCCGCCCCATCGAACATCTAATCCATGGCGCACGCTATACTTGAATCTATTCATGTGTAGATTTATATCAAAAAGTACTTTATAATATTACAGTTTTAATGTTGTCGGTGTAATAAATACCAGGGTGTAAAGAGTCCCAGAGAAGACCGGGCGAGGGCCCCACACGTCAGGCGGAAGGATTGTATAAAAGAGAAGGAGAGGGACCGAGGAGGGGGGTTCCGTATTTCGTTCCGAAAAACTCTGTAATCGCATTCCACACAACCAACCCAAGAAAAGAGTTAAGGCTTGGCAGGAGTAGGACTGTTACCCGCGAGGGGGTCCGAACCTGGGTAAACCCTGTGAGTTGCTCCTCGTCGTGCCTGACGCTCAAATCGATCCGAGCTCGAGCCAATCGGCTAGCAGGATAGAAAATCTGATCGGGGTGTGATCTGCAGTGGTTGAGCGGTGATCACGCCGTCAAATGTATTGTATTAGCAATTAGTGGTAAAAGTTTTATGTTGGAAAACATATCAATGTCTTGACAACAATTATACCACACATGGCCTGTTGTGAAGCGAGCCTGTGTGACCCATGTGGATTGCTTGGTGGAATAGTACCATAAACATATAATGACATGGACCCAAACATCACACCCAAAGTTAACACTTTTGTGAGGTGAAAGTCTAACAACGATGCCATAAATGTGTGGGGTCAATCCCATACGTGGGTTTGGGCTCTATGTAAATTTGAGTTAGGGTGTTATAAATTATCTACGACGTGATGAAATAGCAAAGCTTTCTTAACCATGAGAGTCATTCCATAGTACCTGGCTAACACCGCCTGTACAAAGCCCCACAGCTTCTCCCAAGAATTTATTATCATATTGTTATATTAGATAACAAAAAAATAGTTGTGTTCTCAAACGAGAATACCACACGGCTAAATGTGGACTTATGATGCTTTTCTTTTCATTTTCAGCACCGGTTTTTAGGCAGTTTTAGATTCTATTCCGCTCCTCTTTAGAATCATGTTCAACACCTAGTTTTAAGAAAACTTAACATTCTACTCCGCTCCTCTTTGGAAAGTAATCACTAGCTCTGTTATACTTCCCTTTTCTTAATTTCTACTACAGGAAATGACCATAGTGTCGAGTGCCTATGTATGTCTAGACGATCAGCAACAAACCGTCGAGAGTTGATTGCTTGTCTCAACGGCCGAGATAAAACCATTGAGACACATACTTATATCTCGATGGCTAAGTTTCACATCGTCGTGAGTATTGCACCACCTATCATGTCAGTATGTCTCGATGACTTGCCGTCTAGCCGTCGAGAGAGTAGCAGACATTTGCTGACGGCTTATCTGTAGGCTGTTGATAGAATATATCTTTATAGTCTGTTATTACACTTGTAAATTCCACTATTAATTATACAGGTTAATATTTATATAATCAGGAAAAACCATTAATTAGATCTGTTGTTTAATATCTCAATTTAAAACTTCAGGTATATGAATATCCTAAATCATACAACATGTTACGATAACCTAGAGATTATTCGGAAATCATCCACTTTTAGGATGGTCAACACATTGGATGCTCGGAAAAAATCTTTTTTTAGGTGATGTTATTTGATGTATAACCCAACATGACATGCATAACAACAGTAATATTGATGTTTAATATTCTTCAAAAGTCAAATATGATGTGTTGACAATCGAGTGGCCGAAGAAAATTGCACAAAACCGTCGAGATAGAGTTGCTATCCCGAGGGTGGTAAAAAAAAGCTCTCGACAGCCCAGTTGAATATAATTGTCGAGAAAGGTTGGCCACAATGTCCCCTTGGTGACACCTCTCTCTACGGCTAAGTCACCGAGAGAGGCGTTGCCCAACAACTCCCATACGCCACCTCTGTGTTGACTGTCCATGCTTGGCTGTCGAGAGAGGTTGGGTACAGACTCTCCTCGGAGACACCTCTCTCGACAACTACACTGTGACCAATCTCATTTCGTTGTTTTTTATGTGTGTTGTTCTCTTTGCAAATATATGTGTGAATGTGCAATTGTTGTCGCATATGTGCGATATTGGGGGATATGTGAATTGTGGAAATTTTGGGTATGCAGGTGCAACTACTACTGCTAGGAGCAGCAGCAATTGGACGACCGCAAGGTGGCGGGGTGGCCATCGAAAGTAAGGTCAGCTCTGCCTCACGAATCTGGCTGGGGCCCACTTCAGCTGCACTTGATGGCTATTTCATTGTTGCTATCTCGACTAAGCTAACTCGACGGCCTTCGTCTCGATGGCTGGCAGTCAAGAGTAAGTTGTCCCGACTGCTTTGCATGCATTCTCGATGGTTTTGGCTGTCGAGTCAGTTGATATTTCCTGTAGTGTTCCCCTCTTCTTCCTCCTCTAACCCCTAGCACAATACCTTAGATCTAGATCCAGATCCAGATCCGCCTCGTGACTTTAGTGTCCTTTTTGGTGTCGGGACGAGGATGGTTGGACGACCTTCGGTGAGGATCTCCACAATTTAGGAGCATCCGCTTGGTTAGTTCAACTCTTCCCTTAGTCATGTTTCCTTTATAAGGTGCTTGTTGCATCTCTGCACCTCAGGTCGTGATGGAGCCATAAAGCTTTGGTGGTGTCCTTTATGAGTGTGTTGTCGTCTTAGCCAGGGTCGCCATATCTGATGCGGGCGTAGTTGGCAGTTAATGGAAGCGTCTGGATCTAGAATTATAGATCAATTGCTCTAGAATTATAGCCTGGTGGTTCTCGGCTCTGACAGTAACACACCAAGGACAGATGTCACCAAATCACTTAAGTCATTGATAACAATGGCATTACGATGGCTTCTACTCAATGCACTCCATTTTTTTACTGATGTTGGCTCCAATGGCGGTCGAGCATTGACATATGGTGGCGAGCACTGCAACGGCAACAGGTAGTGAATCAGAGTTGAAGTACTGATACCAAGAGAAATCTTATTTCTTTCTTTTTTTAAAACCAGATTTAATGATGTTAACATACATGGGTGTTGTTACCTTGCTATAGGCGTCGTTTAGGGGCATGGGTCTTCCTACTGGATTGCCTCTTGGATTTTCCAACATTATATGAATAGGGCAATACGAACATTTCTCAAGTTTAAAGATAATTATGCACAAATAGATATGATATCGAGCAATGTCAAATTAATTCATTGTAAATTAGAAGTTGTCCATGAGGATAAACATGAGAGAAATGCCAAATTACATACATCAATGTTGCATATTCATCCCATTTGCATGTGTGAGGCTTAAGAAGATTAATAAAAATGTTAGTCTCATACTATTTACCAAATTTATCTAAATACGCACCTTTGCAATGGATGATAAGTTTGTTCACTTGATATATAAGATTTTCTCTAAATAAAATGGGACTAAAAGAAACTTGGCAATGAACATGTTAGTCTCGTAGCA
Organism: Raddia distichophylla; assembly: GCA_005191435.1. NCBI lineage: Eukaryota > Viridiplantae > Streptophyta > Magnoliopsida > Poales > Poaceae > Raddia > Raddia distichophylla. The sequence goes on from SPJY01001677.1 coordinate 471,402, forward strand.
ATATATATCATATTAGAGGTTTGTCATTTGTTAAGCACTAAATAAAGATCAAATAGTATTTGTTATTAATCACCAAAGTCACATGAAGGCTACGTTGAACTTACAGGGGAGATAACACCGATGACATTATTGCCACAGAAGGCCACCAAGAAGAAGAATAAACACCATCGACAAGGGGAGTACGACGACAATGCTTCAACTAATGCATATTTGACAACAAAGCGGTTGCCACTGATATGACCGACCATTGAGACTGCCGTAGCACTAGCGCTCCCAAGAAGAAGAATGGACATCGCTATCATGGGGAGGAGGGACAATGATGATGCTTCAATCGGCACACCTATGGCGACAAGCAGGCAAGCCATTAAAACCAGCCAGATATGGGTCCCCAACTCAGCCATCCCTAAAGGAAGGGATGATGATGCCATTGTAGGTTACTGAGGGGAAGGGTAACGATGCCATCGCAGGTTTCCATGAAGAATGGGCGCCACTGCTACAATGGAGGGGGCCGACGATGATGGTTCAACTTGTGTCCCATCATTGACATTGGTCGTCCCCGTTGGAAATATGACCAACCGCCAACGACCACCCCTAGGAGGAGAGATGTCGAACCCAGCATTCTTGGCACCACCATTGCCAAATACGATGACTCAACCGCCATTAGTAATGGATCTAGGTCCACACTGGATTTCATTGGGAGAGAAAGGAGAAACACCCCATCCCTTGATCGTCGGACCGTCCACGTACCTCCAAGAGCTTTCGACTTTCGAGCGAACGAATCTAACCTCTTATGGCGCCATCGGACTAACCCTAGCTCTACCAACCACTGCGATGAACGGGAGCAAAGGAGCTCCAACCATTGCGAGGCATGGAACCGAGGAGAGAGATGCCAACTTGTTGGTTGTCACCTCTGCTATGACAACATAACGGCCCGTGGGTCTGCGGAGAGGAGAAAGAGAGGGAAGAGGGAAAGAGAGTGGGGAAGAGAGAGGGAGGAAAGTAAGGCAGCAGGGTCGCCGCAGCTGCCGCATCGTCAACGACGATGACAAGGGACGGTGTCAGTGGTGGGAGCCGCTAGCGGCGATGCGAAGTCACCCTCCAAGTCGCTATAGGCTCAGAGGGCCCGGTGTTTTTTCGATGCTGCTGGTTTAACTTTTTTTGACGCTGTTTTGTATATTGTTTTTAATTATCTCCTTATTTGCTTATCTTCATTTAACATGTAATAATAGTCAGAGAAGGTAAGTTAGAGAGAACAGCCAATAAACGTTTGTGAGAGTGGTTTATATCCTTAATCGGCATGGAGGCGGGTAAAAAGTTGTACACTACACTTGTACTCTACGCATGAGCATTGAGTAATCCAATGCATGGACTCCTCCTGCACATGGAGCCATGGAGTCGAGGCAAGAATGAGGGCGCGACGTTAACGGCTCCGGCGGGCGCAACGCGGACGTTTTGGTCGCTGCCGAGACGTTGCCATCGCCATCGCCACCGCGCCCGCGCGCACGCCTCCTCTCGGCTACTCGGCAGGCACGCACCACGCGGCCACGGCATGGATCAGCTCAGCACCCAGCCCATGCGGCGGCGGCGGCGGCGGAAGCAGCAGCAGCAGCAGCAGCAGCGCCGCCTCCGCCGTCTTCTTCGCCATGCCCATGCCACTGATCGAGTTAGGCTCCTGTAGCTTTCGTCCCATCTCCTCCCAAAATTCTGGAGGAGAAAAGGAGAGGGTTATTATACTTATACGGGCAAAGACCGAGAGAAATATCCACACAATTTAATGCCGCTTTCGAGAGAGCGAGCTCCACGGTTTCGCCGCCTTCGGGTTGCAGAATGTTAAGGTGTCACGCTGATCGTCGTCAGAACGTCGCTCTGATTCCCCTGCGAAATTCGAAATTAAGAAGGTGGAAGAAACCAAGAACGTTGCTAAGGTGATGAGCTGATGAGTAATGTGGGTGCTTAATTTGAAGGCTCCGATGGTCATGGTTTCTTGGAGGTCGAGCCGACCTCCTGCCTGCTACTGCGTTTGGATTTCTTTCTTTCTTATCTTTTCTTTCGTTTTTTAAATAAGGGAATTGCTTCAAAGCGTACGTCCAATAGGTGTCGGACGCTGCGGCCCAGCAGCCCGCGCGCATACGAGGAGACAACCCGCGCTAGCTAGCTAATCGTACGTACGCACCAGCCATTTTTTGATTATGCTAATTTTGATTTCTCTTTTTTGTATCTTTTTCATCCGAAGTCTAAATTACGCAGAACAAATTTCATAATTCATCTAAATTCCTAATGAAATCATTTTAAATACTTTTCTTTTTTCTATTTTTGAATTTTTTTTATTTTTATTGATATAATTGTTCCGCATGCAAGATAGATTGTTCCAGAAGGCTAGACTTATTGTTCCAGCAAGCAAAATAGATTGTTCCAGTAGATATACAAGTTGTGGCCCCTCAGTCTAAACATATTTGTTCCAATTGAGTTAGCCTATTGTTTCAGCAGACCAAATACATTGTTCCAATAGGTATACAAGTTGTTCCATCAGACAAGACATATTGTTTTAATTGGGTCTAGCCTATTGTTCCAATTGAGTTAGCCTATTGTTTCAGCAAACCAAATACATTGTTTCAACATGTATAAAATTGTTCCAGCAAGCAAGATTAATTATTCCGAGAGGCTAGACTCATTGTTCAGGAGGCAAGATAGATTTGTTTCGAGAGGATAAACTCATTGTTCCAATAGGCAAACTTTATTATTCCAGTAAACAAAACCTTATTTGAAAGCTATTGTTCCAGAAGACAAAAGTTATTGATCCTGTAGACAAGCTCAACTGTTTCATTAGGGCAAACTTTATTATTCCAGTAGACAAACTTTATTGTTCTAGTAGGCAAAACCTTTATTTGTTTCAGAAGGTAAAAGTTATTGTTCTAGAAGGCAAAAGTTATTGTTCCAGTAGGCAAAGTTCAACTGTTCTAGTAGTACAAACCTTATTGTTCCATTAGGCAACTTTTTGTTGTTCCAGTAGACAAACCTTGCTGTTCCAGCAGGTAAAAATTATTGTTTCAGTAGGCAAACCATGTTGTTCCAGTAGTCATTTCTTTCACTGTTCCAGCAGACCAAATACATTGTTCCAATACGTATACAAGTTGTTTCATCAGACAAAACATATTGTTCCAATTGATTTTAGCCTATTGTTCCAGCAGACCAAATTCTAAGTTGTTCCATCAAACTAATGTATTGTTTCAATAGGCCAAATTAATTGTTCCATTAGTATAGACAAATTGTTCCAGTAAAATTTATATAGCAACATGGGTCTTGTTTTATTCGAAAAAATGCGAGGAACACGCTGGTGAAAACGGTTTGTGGATTGAAACTTCCAGTCAAAAGTTATGATCGTTTAAAAAAACAAAAAAAGGAATCTTCGCTGACGTCAGCGATGACGTCAGCGCGAATTGTTCCGACGGAGGCGCGCATTGTTCCGGGCGTTGACGTGAATTGTTCCGGCAGTGCTGGGAATTGTTCCGGCGGAATTTTTTGGCTGAGTACTGCGCTGTGTGTTTGGTCAGGGGAGGCGTCCGATCCAAATTAATTTGGTCGGACGTCCGACCCAAAGTCCTTCCCTTTAAATAAAGTTTAGACCAGATGTCTAAATATTCATTCGAAAATGCTACTGTTCGGGCGTCCGACCACGTCGGACGCCCACGGCCCAGCAGCGCGGCCTAGTGTCCCGCGCACTCGCCCAGGTCGCGTGATTAGCGAGCGTGGCCACGTGATTAGCGCGCGCTGCTGCTCGTTTGCATGGTCGTGAGGTTAGCAGCTAGCATGCAACACTGTTTTATTGTGCATGCAAAAAAATCGTTGCACTGTATTAATGCGTACATGCATACGTACATAACACATGCATCGCTACACATGTATATGCACAAATCGCTACACATGTACATGCATTGCTTGTCGCTGCTAACAAAAAGTGCAGTTCCTTTTTTTCTCATTTAATTTTTTCATTTTCGTCTCTATTTCATCTGGAGTCCAAAATACATGGAACAAATTTCATAATTCATCTAAAATCCTAATTAACTCATTTTAAATACTTTTTTATTTTTTCATTAGCCAAATTGTTTCGACAGTCTATACATATTGAATCCAAAAGGCTAAACTAATTGTTTCACCAGGATAGACATATTGTTCCAATAGAAAAAACTAATTGTTGCACTTCGATAGACATATCGTTCCAGTAGGCTAAACTAATTGTTCCAATAGGCTAAAAATATTATTTCAATAGGCTAAATCAATTGTTTCAACAGATTAGATGGATGGTTCCAACAGGCCGAACTAATTGTTTCAACATGCTAGACATATTGTTTCAATAGGCTAAACTAGTTGTTTCAACAGGCTATATATATTGTTCCAATAGGCTAAACCAATTGTTTTAGCATGCTATATATATTGTTCCAACAGGCTGAACTAATTGTTTCAACATGCCAGACATATTGTTTCAATAGGCTAAACTAGTTGTTTCAACAGGCTATATATATTGTTCCAATAGGCTAAACCAATTATTTTAACATGCTATATATATTGTTCCAACAGGCTAAACTAATTGTTTCAACATGCCAGACATATTGTTTCAACAGGCTAAACTAGTTGTTTCAACAGGCTATATATATTGTTCCAATATGCCGAACCAATTGTTTTAGCATGCTATATATTGTTCCAACAGGCTGTACAAATTATTTCATCAGGCTAGACAAATTGTTTCAATAGGCTAAACTAGTTGTTTCAGCAGGCTAGACATATTGTTCCAATAGAAAAAACTAATTGTTACACTTGGATAGACATATCGTTCCAGTATGCTAAACTAATTGTTCCAGCAAGCCAAAAATATTGTTCCAGTAGGCTAGACCAATTGTTTCAACAGGCTAGATAGATTGTTCCAACAGGCTAAACTAATTGTTTCAACATGCTAGACGTATTGTTCCAATAGGCTGTACAAATTGCTTCATCAGGCTAGACAAATTGTTTCAATAGGCTAAACTAGTTGTTTCAGTAGGCTAATCTAATTGTTCCAAGACGCCAAAAATATTGTTCCAATAGGCTAAACCAATTGTTTCAACAGACTAGATAGATTGTTCCAACAAGCTAAACTAATTGTTTCAACATGCCAGACATATTGTTCCAACAGGCTAAAATAGTTGTTTCAACAGGCTATATATATTGTTCCAACAGGCTAAATCAATTGTTTCAACAGGCCATATATATTGTTCCAATAGGATAAACAAATTGTTTCACTTGGTTGTGCGTCCACTGGGTAAAAGTAATTGTTTCAGCATGCTAGCCATATTATTTCAACATGCTAAATTAATTGTTTCATTAGGATAACAAATTGTTTCAGTAACTTTTATATATCAACACCGGTCTTGTTTTGTTCGTAAAAATGAGAGGAACGCAGCGGTACAAACGGTTCATGCATTGGAGCAACCAGTCAAAATCTATGGCCGTCGAAAGAGAAACCAAAAGAAATATTTTTCGCTGACATCATCGCTGATATCATTGCATACATGCAAATAGGAGCAGCTTTTTTTCTCATTCCCACGAGCGCGCGTGTTGGGCTGGGCGGAGCGGCGTCCGTCCCCAAGTCCATGCCATATTCATTAACGGGGAAAAAAAGAACACACAAAGATCCACGCCAAGCACGTACGTATGCGGCAAGGGAAAAACCCCACTGCAACGGAGAAAACTCGGCTTGATCTTGTCCATCTTCTTTGGCTGTCCAACTATATATATCGAGCTTGAAAACCGTGAGATGATGAACAAGCATCGAAGTGAGGTCGATTGAAGATCGCCCAATTTCTTTCTTATCTGGCGCCTGTCTGTGGGCGTGTAAATGCGTGTCGTAATCTTATCTGCTGTGAGCCTCGCAAGGAAGGAATCCCTATCTTGGGTGTTCGTTGGAGCATGGGCGTCGCATCCTTGTTCCTCTTATCTTGCAGCTTTCTCATTATCAAGGCGAGGCGCCAGAGATTGGCATGGCACGTAATCCTGCCCAAAATTGTTCTTTTCGTATCTTTTAAAGGAAATCCAAGGAAAAAAAAGAAGGTTTTTTTTCCTTCAAAAAAAAAGAAATGTATCTCTGGCGTTGGATGAGAGGCGAACGAACGGATGGGATCATCCAAAATGCACCCAGTAGAGTCTGATGAGAATCCTGCATGACGCTTGGTTGGACCAAAGGATTTCCAATGGAGTCACCTATATATATGATTTGTGCTTTCTGCGAGATTATTATGCAACAGAGAAATAGACGAGAACAGATGGTGTACAAATTCGATAGTGATGTACACATAGGAGAATTTGGCAATAATCCAGACCAATACTCATCTAAAAGTACTCAAGTCGCATCTTGGCAATTAACTAGCAAACAAATCAGATTAAAATTCAAAGTAATTAACTGATGAAGAATAACACCTAGAAGTCAAAAACCATTTAACACCGGAAGAAATTTTGCATCTACATCAGGGAAAAGCAACTGGAGCACAAAAGGCATTGACACAGAAGGATCTTCTCATGGCATCCACCATGAGTAGGTTTACTCTTCTCTGCCATTAAACATTAGAATGGTGGGTGATTTAAATTATCAGTGTGTATATTTTACATATATTTTTAGTTCAATACAACAAATTGTACTAAACCCAAATATAAACAATCAAATGTAGCCTTGAATCATCCGTTTCTTTCAAGTTTGGTCAAACTTGCTCCTCTAATTTTGCAGACAACTTTCTGAAAGAGTGCCTACTGTTCGTAGATAAGCTATATTGGAAGTTAACTGCAAACCTGCAACATGTATCATGCAAGATTACCATTACACATCTGAAAAATAAAGGTCCAAAGTATTGTGACATTTCGTCTATGTTAATGCATTTTCATATGGAAAAGTAGAGAGAGACATGACTCCATCACTCATTGACTCATGACAGCGTACATAATACGCTTTCCGTATTTCAGAGTAGTCCTCAAATCAGTCACAGGCTCGCAACAAAATATTTCTCTCGTTATCATTAATGTGGGTACGAACTGATCAAATGTTACAGACTTACAATACATCCTCCAAATTTATTTAGTAGATAGACTAGGAGGTAGGCATGAACTAGGATCCTGGGAACAGACTATGCTGTGGCTGGTATTCTTGTAGCCATCATCTGGACGAGCCAGGGCCTATCAAGGTTCGGATCAATGAAAGTGTGTGCAAGGAACTGTTCTGCTTCAACATCAAGCAATTGTCTACACCAAGCCACTCGGTTTGATGGGCGGAAACCTGGCCCTGAGCATCTACAGAAAAAATTAGAGATACAAGGGTTAGCATTATAGCACAGTCAATATGCATGGTAGGTTCATGGGAACATATACCATGTACCATATATTATATAAAAACAGATGGAGAGTCCAGACTCTTTTATTACACTGTAATCGGAATGACTCCAGAAGCATAAATCTATATTTTTTGTGTGTGATTGATCTAAGTGGCAAGATAAACATGAAAGTTCCCTTATTGTGTAAGATCATGTCAAGTTGATATCAGTCAGATGAGAAAAGTCTAGTTTTCGTGATCTCAGTACCTGAACTCATAAAAACAAGCTGTTCTTTCATTCTCAGATTTGTCCCAATTATGCCACCCAGCAGGCTTAATGCAGCGATCCATAAAAGTATGTGCAAATACAACCCTCCCAAAAGGCCCCCATGGCCTACCCAGGAACATATATCCAGCTTCTCCGTTTCCAGTAATTATACACCTGAGTATCACAACAAGACGGGAAAAACAAATAGCACATCAAATGCTCAAGCTACATGTCTAGCTTTTTACAAAAGCAATGAAACAACTAAAATATCAGTCGTTATGAGAAGGTCTGTTTCTATGACAACTCACCTCAAGAATACATAGCCAGTAGATTCTGAAGTGGATTTCCGGCTATGAGCAGTAATATATCCTGCTGCTTTGCAATGGATATGGCAATGCTCCAAAAGGGCAATAGAGTTACCGAAGATGAAATCACAATGGCCTTCAATATAACAGTCTCTTAAGTATTGTTTTCCGTAATGTAAATACAATGTGTCCTGAATGATATTTGGCTGGAAGTTAGAATCTCATAACTCGACAGAAACTAATGTTCCTTTAAAAAATAAAAAAACAATGTTGATTAGCACCCTGAATTCCTGATTTGACCATGTGATGGAGAAATACACGTACTTGCCAACCAAGGAAGCGGCAATTGTAGAAGGCACATCTATCTGCTGTTACCCGGACTGCTACTGCCTGCCCAGAACCCTGCATCACATCGAGAATATATAAACTTCCTTGACCCATCACATTCTCTTTATGCAAGAAGAACAGGTGAATAACCAGCAGTACCTGGGGAGCTGAGTTCTCAAACGTTATATTCTCAGCAATGAAATCCTCCCCTTCAACAATAAATGTTCCACAGCCAAATGTTCCTGTCCCAATAACCCTGGATGACTTTACAAGAGAAAGAGGCACAGCTGGTCAAATTGAGAGATATTTTAGCATTAAACTATGACAAAATTGCCCGTGTAGCACTCCAAAGTTGCAAAAATTCCAGCCATGTCTAAAATCACTTGCTATGCTTTACACATGGATGAAATTTTTGCAACTTCGGAGTGCTACGTGAGCGAATTGCTCATTATCCATATGCAAAAGGAAGACCTAAAACATTTAACAGAACTATACCGTCAAACTTAGGGTTAGGGGCGGATGAACTTCTCTCTGCCTACCTCTTCCTTCTCCCAATAATAAACATTTCACGATCTACTGTCTAGATGTATACGAATATGATTGTTTAGCTTACTATTTGCTTAAATTCTCCCTCCATTAATACACTATTATATCATAGATGTATCGAATGGGATGAATCATCTCAATACAGCATGAAAGTAGCCACGCAAGGGGGCACATGATACATCTAAAATGAAATCAAACATATATAAAGACCCGCTGCTATGCTGCTTCTCGTGTCAACGCCTCAATGGGAAGGGATGAACGAAAGCATCCATCCTTCAAACTACCCAAGGGCTGCATGCAATTTAATTATCCATATGCAAAAGGAAGACCTAAAAAATTTAACAGAACTATACAGTCAAAGTTACTGGGTGGACACAATTCTCTCCGCCTATCCCTTCGTTCTCCCAAGAATAAGCATATCGCAGTCTACTGTCTATATGTATATGAATATGATTGTTTAGCTTACTATGTGCTTAAATCACCCATTTGTGCTTCATTGACGCATTATAATATTATGGTTGTATCAAATGGAATGCGTCATCTCAAAACAACATGAAACTAGCAATATGATCGACCTTTAAACTGCCCAAGTGTTGTATGCAACTAAACCGTGGAATCAAAAGCCAGCACTATCGCCCGATCGATCGAACATGGCCCAATTTAGGGCAGGGGTTACAGCCCACGAGCATCAAAGTGGATCCATGAGTGCGCAACAGCTAAGCTCAGCCTCAGTGCAGACCCATGTGCTTAGCAAAGCGAAAGCACATAGCATTGCCACTTTGCCAGCAATTCAGCACGCGGCAAGCAATTACGTCGAGCAGGTGGTGGGCGTTCGGCGGAGGAACGTATGCACACCTGGGCGTGCTTGATGCGGGTGGCGGTGTTGTCCCAGGTGATGACGGTGGCCTCGGGGGAGGCGGCGGCGAGGGTGATGAAGTTCCTGGTCTTGGCGACGTAGACGGGCTCCCGGTACACCCCCGGCGCGAGGCGGATGACCGTCCTGGCCTGGTTGCCCAGCGGCACCGCGTCCACGGCGGCCTGCACCGTCGGGAACGCCTCCCCATCCGCGCCCGCTGCCGCCGACCCCGGCGGCGCCACGCGGAGCACGCGCCTCTGCGGCTGCGCCATGTAGGTAGGGCGCAGCGCGCGGTTTCTTGGACCGGTTCCTCGCGCTCCCCGGTTGGTGTAACAGCCGTCGGGGAAGCAGGGGAGGTGGCGTTGCCGTGTGGACTTTGCGCGCGAGCGGGGGAGAGAGAAAGGCGCGGTTTTTATAGCGGCGGGGAGGGGGCAGACGACGATTGATTCTCTTCTTCTTCTTCTTCTTCTTCTTCTTCTTCTTCTTCTGTGGGCGTGCCCCCCGCCGGCCGGCAGCCGGTGGCGTGCTCTGTGGCAGTGCGGTGGCGCCCTCGCGGCCTCGCTGCAGCTGCTGCTGCTGATGCCACCGTCTCTCTACACTCCGATTTTTCTAGGAAGATTCTACTTTGGTCCTATATTATGCGCCGAAAAACAGCGTATTCAATTAACCAACGGACAAGTTCCCCTACTTTTTAAAGTGATATACCACTCAAAAGTATGAAAAATGCCGAATGGACCTCCTTTTTGGACGAAGACCCGTCCCATTTACCAAAGTCTACCGGAAAGACCATGTATAAGACGCCGGAATGGATTATAGTTTCGAAAACTCTCGCAGATACATGTGTTGTGATTTTTTAATTTGGTCCTATATTATACGTGAGATCTCTGTATCCAATCAGCAATAAAGGGTTGCCACACAAGCACATGCGTCTCTCACACTCAGCCATCCTCAAAACAATTGATCATCTTTGTGTCTGTAGCCCTATCTTGATCACCATTTGAGATCTCTCGCAACCACCAGCTAGACAACCATCAGCTGCATACCATTGCCCTATCTCGATCATCATATGAGATCCTGCAGCTAGGGGTGAGCATAAAAATCCCGATACTGAAATCCCGAACCGTACTGAACCGAAAATATCAAAAATTGTGGTATTTTCGGTATACGATATTTGCTTCGGTACCTGTTTTGGGGAATTGCAGTATTATGGTATCGGTACGGTATTTGATTATGGAAAACCGAAATACCATATATGTCGTTCAACAACTTTGACCAATGGCCTTCCACCCAGCAGGCCATGGGCCATCGGCTCCCACATGTCATCATGCCATGGGCCAGCCGCAGCACATGGCCCATTAGGCAGGCCAGTGCTCTTACCCCAGACCCCACTGCCAACCACGCCCCCGCCTCCTGACCTAGCCGCCACGCTCAGCGCCACCCACTGACCCACCTGCCAACTTGCGCCCCCGCCGCCCCGCCTACCACCCAGATCGGCGTCCCTCGCCAGCGCGGTGTACCTTGGCTGCCGGCGGGCGTCCCCTAGCGACCATCGTTCCCCGCAAGGCGGGCACGGCGGTGTCCCCTGGTGCGATGTTCGCCGGGCGGTGTACCTTGGCGACCGGCGTGGCCTCCCCCGGCGACCGGCTCCACCGAAGTGGCCACCCATGACGGGCTTCCCTCGGGCCCCACAACCGGCGCGGCGTCCTCTCCGCATGGATCTACAATGTGTGCGGGTCACTTGTTTGTTTGCTCAATCTACCAAAAATACCGAAATACCATACGGTATTTTTGGTATCGGTAGCTATTTTTGTAGGCATAATTTCGACATCCATTTTTTGAATGCCGAACTTTTTGAATACCGATAATACCAAACCAAATATATCGATAATACGGAACGCCCACCCCTACCTGCAGCCACCAATTGGGAAACCACCTACTGCATACCTAATGCATGCCTCGAAACAATTGATCATCTTTGCACCCAATACCCCATTTCTGGCCTCCATAATGTGGGAGATCCTACCGCCATCGACCAGGCGTCCACCACCCGCTGCATACCACCCATATGGTTTTTGCAATTGGTGGGTTCAAGCAAGGGCTGTATAGCACAAATCAACCAAAGTGTCATGCGGAAAACCGGAACCAGCAAATTTGAGAAGAGAAGAGAAAAGAAAAGAAGAAAGAATTTTGAGCTAGGGGCCACCGGCGATATTCCGAATTGGGCGACGGCCTATCGGAAAGTGTTGTGCGGAATGGACCTAGCCGGTTTGAGAAAAGAAAAGAAGAAAGAATTTTGTTCTCGCCATGGCACTGAGGCCAAGTGGTGAGAACCATTTGAGAAGAGCCCAAAGAAAATAGTGAGGTTTAAAGTTTCAAAACTGCTTTGTCAAAACTAGGTTAAATAAATGCATTTCCGCCAATAACCTAAGCTCTCCTTGTACTGAACCCACACTTGCATAATTCCGGACTTGCGGAGTACAATTTGTACTCACTCTCCTTTTCTCCTCTCCCTTTTTAAAATTTTTGCAGCCGGTCCGTCTGAGTTTGGCCCGCCTTCCGAGGAGGAGGACCCGGATTACGTCGAAGAGGCGTTTTCCGATGAAGAGTTTGAAGACTAGGGTTGCGCGTTCCTACAGCCCTTGTGCCTGTGGGATGGATAAGTTTATAGATGTTGTATTAGGCTTGTATTTCCGTGTACTCTGAATTGCGGCCTGCGAGCCGTTGTGTGTGCTTGTATCGGACTATGTTCCCGTTTGTGTAATAATATCGTTGGCACTGTTCCGTTTCTGTATATCTGTGTGTACTAGCCATAATCCTTGGGACTAGTATAGGTTTACGCAGGTGGAATCCGATCTTGTAAATCGGGTGCCGACACTGTTACTCGATCAGGGGGCCTGAACCTAGGTAAACTCGGTGCTTGATCTTGCGTTTTTGCGCAGGAGAGAAGATAGGAGTGAGCTAACTACGCACACCCCCACTGCCGAACAGCCGGAGTAGTACCCGGAAAACCTGTCAGCTGAAATACACCAACAACTTTCATGAATAACAAAACTTGTGTCTAATGCTAAAAACCATCAGTCTAGGAAACCAATGACATTAAGAACGGGAGGTTCAATTGAAGGAGATGGATGGGCTGGATTGACGTTCTCCGTCCCCATTCGAGAAGGTTGGTTTGCCTTACCGGGGCAGATTACCATGAATAACTTGCATCCATAGACAGTGGCATAGTAATGTCGTATTTATAGTGACATTGTTTTCTTGTCGTTAGATCAAAAATGAGAGGCTCAGGTTAAACAAAATATTATGCTCAAAACAAATATTTGTGGCACATGGCTTTTTTGGCTGATCTAAAACCATTCCACGCCGGTATACAATACAAGGGAATGGCATGTGTGTGGTGGGGGAGGGCGACGGGGAAGAGGTGGCAAAGCAGAATGACAACGGGGAGAGCAGAGACATTTCTCACATGAGGGGGAAAAGAGAGCCAGAGTTAGAGATGGTGGGCGAGGCTTGAGCCTTGAGGAAGAGGAGGTTGACTGACTATACGTCACATGATTAGAAGGGCTAGATGGAAGCCGGTGGCTACTGTAGCTGTGGGGACGCACGATCCTTGTGAGAGGGTGGGATTGGCATGTGCTTTAGAGGCTTACCAGTAATTTTGGCCGCGCGATTGCAATCAGACGGGTGGTGTTGCCTAGACCCCGAGAGGCCATGCATGTGCCAAAGCTAGGAGCGTTCTCAACGCATTTTCCTAGTGCAAAACACATACGTGGACCATGTGAGTGCAGGTTTGGCTCGCCAATTGGAAGCTTGGAATAATGCTAAGAGCATCATCAACAACTCTATATCTCCCCTTTAAAGCATTATTAGCGTCCCCTCTATCCATACATTTAAATTTTTTCCACAATTTTTTCTATATTTTTAAAAGATTTATTTCCTTCAGCACCCCCATCTATATCTGCTAAGTATTATAGAGAGCCGCCGTAGACGCTCGAAAAGAGGTTTGATCCATCCAAGCTGATATTGGTGTCAAGACTCAAGAGGAGAAACATGAGGCACATGTGGGGGGTTGTGGCACCTTGTTCAAAAGTCTGTCAAGGGTCAAGAGTCAAGACAAGCTGCGGTAAGAGAACCTCGACGGAAGGACAGCCAGCCCGTACGTTGGTCGGATTGCCGCGTCCCCAGGGCCAACTCATCAACAAAGCAGCAGTTTAGGATGACGTGCATGATGAGGTGCGTGCCCTGATTGGAGGCAGCATCTATGCCTTGCTTCAGGATCACGCGTCCCGTCGCCGTCCACCAATGCAGAGACGATGCCCAGTTCCACGACGCCGTAGTGCGCGGACAAGTAAGACCAGCCGCAGCTGCCGTGGGGCACGTCTGAGCTCTTAAATATATTGCAGCGAATATAATATTAAATAATATAAACATATATGGATAGAAAAAATAGATGCATATAGTGATCGAACCGTTTTAACTTATAACGTTAATGGTGATGACCTAACTTCCAAAGCACAAACAAAGCGTTTTTCCTTTTTTTTTTCCTTCAAACTTGGGCAGGAAAATAGACGTTCATAGAGTTAAAAGGACGATAGAGCCATCACCAAAAGTGTCTAACTTAGAACTTCTAAGCCATCATTTACACCTTCTTTTCAATATTTATCAATATTTCTCTCTACTACTTTATGTACCACGGTATTGTGATGTCCTAAGTTAGAACCCATTGGGCATGGTGCATGCATATCCTCAGAATTCAACCTCTTCCGCTAGTCCACACAATCTTTCCAACTATTTGATTATCTCTTTAAATATTTTGGCATTTTGATGTGTTTTTTATGTTAGACAAAGTCAAGTTTGATCACAATAAATATTTTTTTAAAAAAAGAGCAACGGAGACAGGAAGACAAACCAGGCAACGAGGACGAGACAATAGAGACAAGAAGAAAAACGAGGCGGCAAGGACCGGAGGTTGCTTGTCAGTCCTCTCAGCATCCTAACTCTAAAAAACCCACCAGAGTTCGAAAGGTAATGACAATATTGTCTTGTTTTGATTATTCGGGTTTTTGTCAGGTATCGAGGTTATTTGTTGAATGGGGATCAACAACCCCCTTCCGTGCTAGTTAAGGATTTTGGAGATGGCCAATTCCTCAGGGCAGGCATCAATGCAAAGACAAACGAGAGGTAGCAATTTTCTTTTACCCTAAATCGAGCCTCACAATACTAGAGTAACAACACTATGTCAAGTTTTCCATTACTATGGGAATAAAGTTACAAGGGGAAGCTATCTGAGCAAGATAGGGCTCACTCGAGCAGTTAGGTGCATTACAATGGTGTGTGGAGCAAAGTGTCGAGTGTCTTGTGCGAATGGGCTAGCCTTGTCCTTGGTGATGCCTCAGAGGGGTATTTTTATAATGTTGAAGAGAGCCAAAACCGCTTTCCATTTGGTAAAATCCATGGGTGCCGGTCAGCGAACACTGTAGAAAGGTTGAGTGTCCAACACGCTTAGATGTTCTGTTGGATGGAACGTGATTGCACACTGTAGCGGGTACTTGATTACCTAGTGTGTCAGGATAATCTGACGGATGGAACATCCTGCTACTAATCTTTGGAGCTTGTGTTTCTCTGCTGACAGGCGAGCTTTGTTAAGGGTCTGTCTTCCATGTGGTTGCTTCCACATAAAGGTTTCTTAACTGGAAGGTTTGGTTGGCCATAACCAGAGCAAGGGTTGCTTGGGAAGCTCTACTCGGTCCAATTTTGCTTGTGGGAGAGCAGTCATGAGATGGTTAGATGGCTCTTAGGGAAGTCCTGTGTTTTATGGTCCTTGGAGGTGGCCCGGCGTCGGCTAAGGCCCATGGGCCTTAAGCCAATCCCGGGCACATATGCTTTCCCATTTATTTTTGTCATGCTTTTTTCGCATTTATTCTTTATCATGCCAGGCGATAATATTGTGGCTCTTCAGGAGCCTTCTATGAGTTTGGTATTTCGAGATATGGTATTGATATTTTCGTAATTGTCTAGATTTTGAAAGTACATTCTATTTTTAGTATGTTTTAGTATGGCGTGAGTAATTGCGCTGTCAACAAGAGACATATCTTCACATTCCATTTCCATATGTTGAGCTTGAGGCTTTTCATTCTTACTTCAAAAGGAAATGTTTTAATGAGGTTAATGTGTAATGAAACATAAAAATTCATAAACAAGTGACGTTGCAAACTTACAACCATAATTCAATACATATAATCTATTATATTTATTCTTGAACAAAGATATAACATTCTTACATAATTAGAGAAGTAACGTACATAATTTATTCTTATACAAAGTAATACCTAGTAAATTCATTATTGCATAATAAAGTTAGAGACATCTAAGTGATTTGTGTCATGTTGGGCACTGCCTCCTTCTTGAGTTTCCCAAAATATTCATCATTTTCATTTCTATCGACAAAACTAGTCTCTATCATTTTCTCTCTCTTTTCAAGCGATCGTTGATAGATATTCACAAGGTTTTGTCGATAGAGATCCACAAAGTGCTTTAGTGTACGATAGTTACGTGACCAATGATTCTTGCCTCCACATCGATACCATACATTTTCAATCTTATTATTTTCATTGTTCCTCGCATTTCCTTTTCCTGTCTATTCTAGGGTCCGTTTGTGTTTTTTTAGAAAAGATATAGTTCCCTCTACGACAACCACATTCTCGGCCACGTCCTGTATTGTTGTTGTTATTATATTTTTGCACATTCGCTTTAGGGAATGGACTCGAACCGGTTGGACGAGCCTCATGCATGGTTTTTCATCAAAAACTCTTTATTTTGTTCAGCCACAAGTAAACAAGAAATAAGTTTAGAATATTTCTTGAATCCTTTTTCCCGGTATTGCTGCTGCAGGAGCATATTTGAAGCATGGAATGTGGAGCATGTTTTCTCTAATATTTTCTCATCTATATAACCTTTTCTCCACACAACAAAAGTTGTGATTTTGAACACATGGCTGAATTATACTCACAAGCAGTTTTGTAATCTTGCAACCTCAGGTGCAAGCAATCATAGAGAGCTTTAGGGAGAATTACCTTTCTTTTCCTTGTTCCAAAGAACAAGTGGATCTTTCACCGTGAGGTATTTAGGGCATGTTTGGTTCGTGGCCTTGAATGGCCATGCCAATTAATTGGCCATGCCATTCCAAGGCATGACCAATTTGTTGGTAAATTTTGATCATTTGGATTGTAATCAACAAAGCATGCAAAATCTGCTAATAGAATTGGCAATTCTTTGGTTTGTTGCCAATGAAATGTTCCAATTAGTATTATTCAAATATAGAAAAATGGGTTAATTATGTTTATATATGAAATATAAAATTTGTTGCATGTAATTTATACACCGTTTGAAATACAAAATTATTAAAAAATAAAAAATTATAAAAACGGGTTGGTGATGATTTTATATTAACTATAACCTTTGTTTCATGCAATTTGGACACCGTTTGAAATAAAAAATTATTTAAAAAAATTTAAAATATAATTTTTTAAAAAAATTATAAAAATGGGTTTATTATGATTTTATATGAATTATAAAATTTTTTCATGAAATTTGGACACTGTTTGAAATTTATACAAAAATGAGAAAACAAAATCAATCAAAATGAACTGCAAGGCTACTAACTAGTTGCTGCTCGTGTGTGTCGCTGGTCAATGGGTTCGCGCAGGTTGGCGCATTGGCGCAAAGGCGTGGGCGGCCGAATAGAATTGTCGGGGATAAAATTACGGCCCATTGCCATGGCCCACTCCCTGACGGCCCAACCGAACAGCCTACTAGGGCCTAGCTCCCTAGAAGGTTCTATCTGGCCCATATGCATCCTGCCGAACAGCTTCCTGACTGGCACGGTGCGTAACGGCCAAGGATTCGTGTTCGAGTCCGACTCGAACAAAGTTCTACACGGCTACGTGAAGACCCGGACGTGGTTTTTCGGATTGGAATAGGAGTCGTGATCCCCAAGAATTGGAGTTTACCTTATCTACCGTAGGATGTATTTGGCATGTATGAGTTCGTTACGATCTTGTAGAAAGAATTAGGATTCAAAGAATGCATTACCTTAGGATTGGATACGATGATCAAAGTATTTTAAGAAGTTAGTACGTGAAATTCACAATAACCTTTTAGAGACGATTGTGCAAATAATATGTTATGAAAATAGCTGATATAGTAATTACACAAAGTATGAACAATGTGGAAGGGAAAGAATTTTTTTCTTTCTTGTTGTTCTCATGTTTTCCGCGAGAGTTTACAAGCCTTATATAGGCATGAGTGGCGAAGGGGTTGCACAATCTATCACACATGAGTGCCAAGCTTTAATACAAAGAAGTTATGCTTGTTCACGACAATAGGGGTTTGGACATCCACATTAACAATTTATTTGTAACAAGTAATTCTTTTTACATATTGATGATCGAGAAAATGAAGAGATTCGCCGAAAGCATTTGGTGTACGTAGAAATTACTGTAAAATATCAATTAATCAATGAAGTGAACACCTCATATAATACTTCACCCCCAGCCTTTCTTCAATATAAATCAAATTGTAAAATGGACTACAAAAAAAAAATGGAAATTCTAAGTCACTAAAGTCCAACGAATAGCCTCCTCCCATGGTGGTGAGGCGGCCTACATGCAGTTTAAACCTGACATCTCTATCCATGCTCCATCGATAGCCTATTGGTAAGTGCCAAATAGAGACGATAATATAATAATTTCTCTGATTTTTTGTTTGACGTTTTTGCCTTTTGGATAGGTCTTTGACCGACATTTAATGATAAAATAAATCATAATAAAATAAATGGTTTTTGTATTTTTTGATAAAATGAATGGTTAAATACGTACCCAAAAGTTAAAAACATCTAACTCTATGACCCAACCGCGCGCCTGATATACATATGCCTCGCTTAAGATGAGCGCGTGTTTAAGTTTGTCTCAATCTTCCATCGTAGGATAGAATCATCGATAAACTAATCACGACATCGAAAGAGATGGAGAGAATAGCCATAATCCACGCCTCATACAATCGCTACGCCATTTAATGCTGGTAACCAACCGTGGCAAACACAATTGGCCTGATTGATGTGTTCACGAAGAACAGTTTAAGCACGTAGAAAAAATAAGCCTAGCTTAGCTGGTAGCATCCTGATTGTGGTTACTATAGGTCTGAGGTACAATCCTCATTTCTCATCCTTTTTTAGAATTTTTCTAGAAACTATTAGCAGTGGGTACGCGCACGCATATGCCTTATATTGATTTTTCTATAAAATTATTAATAGTGGGAACACATACGAGTGTCTTGACGTTAATTTGTAGTTTCTAGTGTGTTCAGACGCATACGTGTGCGTGCGCAATGTGTGCGGTGGGTTGAATTTATGTGCATCTTTCTTTGCCCTGTCAAAAAAAAAAAATCCAACAATACTGGAAGCAATTCACTCGTAGATGAATTGTCTATGGATGGCTAAAGAACATCACACACGATAAATAGAAAATCCACCTAGGTATTCTTTATTACACTAAAGCTTTCATAAAAAACCAAAAAGATATACATTAAAATTTAAACTATTGCATATCTGACCGATTTTTTATGAATTATTTCAGAATGCCAAAGGCGGTCAAGAGTTTTAACATGGATTCAGAGGGATTCAGCTACATGAGCAGAGCAAATAACGAAAGTGTTGATTGCAGGAAACTTGTATACTGGTTACATCCACCGAGGTACGATGACCATCAAGAAGCCTGATGTTCCCTTATGATCTCCCTCTCTCCCTGCTATCTAGACTTTGAAGACGAGGTTAATCATAAGTTCGAAGAATCAGGGTTCCCTCTTTCCCCACTGCAACAGTAGAAGTGTGGCAGCTTCACCCGACCACAGCACCTGCAGTGTGCAAAACCAAATCCGATAATGCCTCAGAACAATGTCAACTGCAACATAAAAGAGCTTGCAGCCCTATTTTTGGAATGTAACGCATATTCTGTAAATGATAAGGCATCATTGCTACACCATTTTGAACATTTTTTCAAGCCATTATTATTGCCAATGTTGAAGAAAGCATTTCTACTTCTACATCGTAAAGAGCAATTTCACTATAAAAAATAGTAAAGGGCGATGCACCAAAAATAAAATAACAAGTTGAGATAGAATATCCTGATTCCATACCATGTTCCATGCAAAAAAAATGCCAGAATATAACCTTATATCAATAAAAAGAGCTTCCGACAGTTGATTGATTGTGAAACTAAACAGATAACTATGAGGGTGTATCAATGGGTATGCCACATAAGTTTTTGCAATGGATATATATAACCAGCATTTTTGCATATGAATGCTAATCTGGGGGAAAGTTAGTTCATAACGAAAAGTATGAGAAGTGGGAACATACAGGCACAGAAGTTCGATAGCCATAGATGCATAAGCTACATGTCTAGTATACACAGAGCAAACATTGCATAGGAAATGTTTTACACGTGAGCATACATCCCAACTCCTAAGCTTAAGCAAAACAAGAAGAAACCTCAGGCGCCTAACATATTTCTTTTGGGTGATGGCACTGAAATGCTTAGACAAGCATTTTGCAATACCTTTTAAAGGCATGCAAATCACTTCAACCAAAGCTTGTAAGGATTCACAACTCGACAACAGTAAAATACACATGAGAAAAAAAGGCTAATGCACTAAGAGAATATATTTTGTCACACACAAGAACGTGAACTATAACAATGCAAGCAAGAGCAAAGATGTCAAAAATGCATTGCAGGACCTTACCTGCAACGGACAATTACAGGAACAGGCTTCAGGGCTTTAGGCCCATTCCGTAGACCTTTCTTATACTTTGAGACCTGAAACACATGAGATTGCACATTGTGTTAGTACCATATAGTGACAAACTATCAAGGACCGATAATACTTATTGCATAATGTATTAATGTGTTCACAGATGTGTCGCAGAATACTACATCCCTCGATAATTTGATCAAAAGATGAGATTGGAGACACTGTGCTTTGCCAAACAACCTAAACAGACTCGCATATGTAGATGTAGACCCTGCTTTCCGTTAACCAAATGTCTAGCCCCAAGCACTCTATCCTAGCAATTGGTTTAAGGAAGCGCATAAAAAATACATCCTTAAACTAAACTAAAATCGAATACAGTTATACAAACGGAAGCGAGGATATTTTTTCATATGATATCCCTACTCTGTTGAGGAATACCAAATGACAAGAGCGCAGAACGCGCTGTTACAGCTCACGAGTAATTCAGCGAACACCTGGTGCGCGCAGACACCAGTACACTACGCTGCTAGCGCTAGCCGGCAACAGATCGACACCTCGGATGTGGAAGCCGCGGCTTGGTGAATAATACACCCGACCAATCGATCCTATTGGGACGGGAGAGGAGAGCGGACCTTCTTCTTGGGGACGGCCATGAGCTCCATGGCGGCGCCGTGGGCGGGGAGCGCGAGGGCAGGGGCCTCGAGGACCGGAGCGGGTGGAGGGATCTGGAAGGCAGGGAGTCCGAACGGGAGACGCGGGAGAGTAGACGCTGCTCGCCGGAGACAGCCCGCCGCCGCCGCCGCCGCCGCCGCCATGGATGCCTCACGAATCACGATGAAACGAGAGGGAACCTTGGGCAGGACTGTGGAGTATTCAGGTATTGTGTTGGGCGGGGAAGGCTGATCTGACGGTCCAGTCTTGATCGGACGGGCAGCATAAAAGCGCTAATTAGCACCTCCATCCAATTCAAGAGCTCTGTTAATGGCGTGTTCCAAAAAAAAAATGTGCTCTATTTTTATATGAAAAAAAGAGCTTTATTGGCGCATAGCGAGGGCATTGCCCATCTAATAGAGTAGCCATGTGTTTTGCTAGAACAAATGAAGCAAAAAAAAATCGATGAAGAAAAATGCAAAAGATTGGCACAAGAAATCGAGAAACGGAATGGTATGCACAAATAATATTTCACACGTACCAAACATACGACAAAACGATAGATGGCGAGCATTGCAATTGAGGGAGCGAAGGTGAAAATACCAAACAAGCAACAATATAAATAGGAGTGAAAATGAGACGGGTTTAAGCGAATCAAGTTTGTTGAAACTCAGGCTCATTTTGTGAGTAAGCTAGCTCAGCCGGCTCAAATGGGCGAGCTTGAAGGGTTGCTCGATTTGAGTTCGGTAAAACTCACGAGCAATTGGTGAGCACTCACAGCTAGTTGGAAGCACGACAAAAAAAAAGGAGGAAGACACCACCAGCCAGTTTAACCCTCGCCACCGGCTACCGCTCGGGTCAACCTAGCCTCCTCCTACCATCTCCGAGAACCACCGCGTGCCAAAACTGGTCAGATCTGCAGAAGGATGGAGGTATGACACATGTAAAACTGACATATGAGGTGGACATTTTGCAACTGACAAGGGGTAAGAAAATTATCGCGTCTCTAGGGTCATCTTGAAAGGAGGTGGTCGTCACCGGATCTGAATGGATGGCACCACTTTACCAGAGAGCGCGGTGCTAGGCTAGAGGAGGGGAGACAGTGTCGGACGCAAGGGAGTGCCACCGTCAATCAAATTTGGAGGGAGAGGAAGTTTCATTGATATGAGGTGATGGCGGCCTCAATCCTTGCTGCTCGAGGGAAGAGGCTAGAGGTGTTTTGAGGTGAAGGCACACCTCTGGACAGAGAATGAAGATCTATGATCTATGGTTGAGGTCAGGGATAAAGGATGAAGTGTTATAGGTAGAAGCATACCTTCGACATGAGAGGAGAGGCAGTTGTGCCAAGGAAGGGTAGAAATGACGGGTGGGACGATGAGAAGGTGCGATAGGTAGGGATAAGGTGAGAAAATTAAACTAGGTTGAGAGGTTCATGGATGTTGTGCCATGACCGACAATCCACAAGCGAGCCAGACCTAGCTTGGCTAGTGCTCATTTGCAAATAAGCCAAGTTTGAGTCAGGAGCTAAAGTGATGACGCTAACATAATAGAGAGGAGAAAAAAATGAAAATAGAAGCTATGTGGAGGGGCAGAGAGACGGAAGGGCGAGGAGGCGGCATTGCGTTTGGAAGGAGTGGGGTGGAAGCATTGTAACCAAGAGGGAGTGGGGAGGTACCGAGGTAGGCAGACAGGAGGTGGCATTGCAACTGGAGGGAGCAAAGAGGTGAAGTTGCAGTTAGGGGGAGGCGAGAGGTGAATGGGTGGGGATGTAGCATTGTAGATGGGATGAAGGAGGCAGAGAGATGGCAATGCCACCATGAGGTGCGAGAAAGGAGGTGAAGAAATTGGTGGAGGATGACAGGAGGAGCGATGCAACAAGAAAAAATGGGTTAGAGGAGTTTAGAGGGGCCAATCTTATTAGATGACGATAGAAATGATTAATCCCTAAGGTGCTCATTTTGTTCGTGTTGTTCTGCTTAGTACACATTGGAATAAGTGAATTGACCATCCTTTCCCATTAGTTTAGACTTTTGGGTGAATTGGTTTGCGCATACAACATAATATGACATTAAATACCGAGATCACTAATTCGAATTCTGCTGACACAATTAAATAATTCGCCCACTCTTATTCCACGTTTGAGACTTGAGAGAGGCTTCACATGATGGGGAGTGCTCTTCCTCCGCTCTCTCGAGCCAGGCCCACCTAGTTGTGTGCCGCAACCGTTCCTGGGCCGTGTTGAGCCGCACCGTACCACATGGTGGCGGTCATCGTGCATCGGGGGTGGAGCGGACGGGTGGTGGTCGGCTTGAGAGAGGAGGAAGACCCATTGTTCATGAAGATTCAGAGGTGTTTATGCAAATAACATGTTGGGATTTAGTAGGGCTAGAGCACAGATCTTGACGTAGATTGGATGGTGCTGGAGGTGCTGGGAACCTCAGATACGAAGGGAAAATCCATTCTCCTCTAATATTAATCACCTCAAGACTATGAACATAGAAGCAAAAATTAGGCAGACAAGGCGCATCGCCGGCCTCTAGTTGGACGTTGTCGTTGTGTTGCGCGATCTTGGGGACGATGGACCATTAAGTAGCAACTGAACCACGACACGCGACGCCAACAGCTCTGGGAGAGAAACAGCAGCTACGCTAGTCACTAGAATTGAAAGAAACAATTAGGATAAAAAGCATACATGCCACTACAGAGTCACCTTTGGACGCATATGCCACTACAAAGTCTCTAATATCGCAGACGCCCTTATAAACAGAAGACAAGTGCATAAATGCCATTATGGAGTATTGGGGATATATGAGCTGAAAATACAATCCGGTCTGATGAGCGGGGCCCACATGTCATCCCCTCTAAACCTTCTTCTTCCACCTCCAGCCATTCCCATATTCTCTCTCCTCCACTGCTCCCCTCTCTCCTCGAGCTCCTCTTCTCTGCCAAGGTCATGGCGCCGGCCATCGCCGCCGTTGTGGTCGTCCATCTCTGGTGAGAGGAGCGACCCCGCTTGCGCCGACTCGCCGCTGCCGAGGGACCCCGGCACGAGGAGGTCGCACTCGCAGCAGAGGTAGGCGGGGCCCTGCGGCGAGCTCACGGAGAAGGAGAGGCGGCGCGGCGAGCTCACGAAGGAGGACGGTCGTGGCGATGGCAAGCTCATGGAGGGCGTTCGCGACGACAGCAAGGTTGCATAGGAGGAGAGGCGGCACAACAAGCTCGCGGAAGAGGAGAAGAGGCGTCGCGTTGAGCTCACGAAGGAGGAGAGCGGTGGTGAGCTCGCGGAGGGCCGTCCCCTTACCCGCGTCGCCGTTCCCCTACTTGCACCGCGCCTCCTCACTAATGTCACCGCCATCCCTCTCTCCTCCTAATCCGGTGATGGAGTTCCTCTGGCCGCCTTCTCCGTCGTTGCTATGGCCGTCCAAGAGCGCCCACGCCGATGGAGGTCGCCGCAGTCGCCACCGGGGACAGCGCAACGGCTGGGCAGGCGGCGCTGGCTCCCCTGTGGCGGAGCCGCAGAGATGCAGGAAGGTGGCGCTGTTGATGAGGGGCGGCGCGCCCGCCTGCTGGCACAACGGGGAGGCGGCGGAGATGGCGCACCTGCCGACGCTGCAGCCACTGCTGGAGAGAGAGAGAGAAGGGAGAGATGGGGAGGGAGGAAGAAGGTGACTATAGAGTATGACATGTGGGTATTAGATGTCATACCGTGTTTGGCACCTTATTTTCTTTTGTATTTCATAAAAATCGCCGCAGCTGGCCAAATAACGGTATCTACGTGTACGTTTCTTCTATTTATAATGGCGTCTGCGATATTAAAAACTCTACGATGGCATATACGTTCAAAGATGACTATGTAGTGATATGTATGCTTTTTACCAAACAATTAACTCAACTCTGCTCTAGACTCTGGTTACTAAAATATATACGCGAGTGCCCAGACCCAGCAGCAGCAGAATCAGCACGACGAGGAGGCAAACCGCAGCAGCAGCAGCAGCTGCCGCCACAGCCTCCCACGCCGTCGCCCTCCTCCTCTTGCTTAACTCCTTCTTCCCGTGGCGGCGCGCCGGCGGGCGGGCGGACCAGGCTACGCGAGCTCCGGGGTCCCTCATGGCCACCCTGCTCCCGACCAGCACGGAGTTGGTCACCCCCTGCACGTTGTTGTTCACGTAGATGTTGATGCAACGGCAGCAGCTGCTCGTCGGCACCGGCGCCACCGACATCGTTGCGCCCGTGCTCCTGCACCCCTCCGCGCCCAGTCGCCCATGCCGGCCGCCGGCTTCCCGATTGCCCGGCGACGGCGAGGTGGGCCCACCTCCAACCCCCATTTGATGCAGATTCGAAACACCTCGTGAACCTGAATGCAGCGTTAAACAAGATCCAACGCAAGCAGTTTTTCATTTGTAAGGGCTCAAACGCAAGCAGTGCATTCTAGGCTAGCTTGGCTTTTTTCCCCAGCACAAAGGAAAGTATCCGTCTGGAACAATTCACCTTGCCGTGCAGTTGGAGTACACTGCAGGAATAATCCTGCGCGGGGGGAGGGATCTGGAAGGCAGGGAGTCCGCAGTCCGCACGGGAGACGCGGGAGAGTAGACGATGCTCGCCGGAGACAGCCCGCCGCCGCCATGGATGCCCCACGAATCACGATGAAACGAGAGGGAACCTTGGGCAGGACTGTGGGGGATTGTGTTGGGCGGGGAAGGCTGATCCGACGGTCCAGTCTTGATCGGACGGGCAGGAGCGGCAGAATAGATGCTCTAATTAGCACCTGCATTCAATCGAAAGAGCGAGCTCTGTTAATGGCGTGTTCCAAAAAAAAAAGTGCTCTGTTTTTATATTAAAAAGCATTATTGGAGCATAGCGAGTGCATTGCCACTTAGAGCATGTGCGACGATTAAGATAAATGCTGTCTCTAACTATTGACATGTTAACAAGATGAACACTAGAGATAGTATATACAATGGTAGATATAATTACATGTTTTTATAGGTTATTCATTCACATGCAAATTTTCTTAATTCTCATGTAAAGTCCCTCTTGATTTAGAGACGGCTCAAATATCTATGCATTCTCTCTCTACTCCACATTATCACATATTGTACATGGCAGACCTTAGCTATGGCTTAGAGACTACTGAGGTGAATTGATGTACATGGTCTAATGGAGTAGTTTTGTGTTTTGCTTGAACAAATAAAGAAAAAAATCGATGAAGAAAAACACAAAAGATTGGCACAATAATATTTCATAATGCCAAACATGCGACAAACAATAGATGGTGCGCATTGCAGTTGCAAGGAAGTGAAGGGAAAATACCAAGAAGAACATAGATAAGGGTGAAAACGAGACGAGTCTGAGTGAGTCAAACTTGTTCAGGCTCGGACTCGCTTTGTGAGCAAACTAGCTTGGCTCGACTCGCTTAGATGGGCGAGCAGCTAGAAAGGCTACTCGACTCGAGATCGATAAAGCTCACGAGCAACTCGTGAGCACTCAACTCGTGAGCACTCATAGCTCGTGAGCACTTATAGCTTGTTGCAAGCAGGACAAAGAAAGGAGTGAAATACTACCAGTTAGTTCAAACCCTGCCATTGGCCACTGCTCGAGTTAGCCTAGCCTCCTCCCACCATCACCCAATGCCACCGCATGCCAAAACCAGTCTGATCCGGAGAAGGATGGAGGTATGGCACGCATACGACCGACATAGAAGATGGACTTCACGCAGTCAACATGGGGTAAAGAAAACTATCGCGTCGCTGGTGTCATCTTGGAAGGAGGTGGTGGTCACCAGATCTTAATGGGGTGGCACCAGTAGAGAGCGCGGTGCTAGGCAAGAGGAGGGTGGAGGCAGTGTCAAACACAAGGGAGTACCGTTGTCAATCAAATCTAGAGGTACATAAAGTTTCCTTGATCTGAGGTGGTGGCGGACTCAATCCTTGCTACATGGGGGAAGAGGCTAGAGGTGGTTCGAGGTGAAGGCACACCGCCGGACAGAGAATGAAGGGCTATAGGTAGAGAGAGTAGGAAGGGCCCAATTGGTTTATTCATAAAGATTCAGAGGTGTTTATGCAAATAACCTTTTGGGGCTTAGTAGGGCAAGAGCACAGCTGCACGGATTTAGACGCAGATAGGATGGCCATGGAGGTGACAGAAACCTGAGATACCAAGGGAAAATCCACTCTCCTCTAACATTAATCACCTCAAGACTCAAGACTATAAACATAGAAGCAAAAACTGGGCAGACGATGGATAGATCAACAAGGCGCATCGCGGGCCTCCGGTTGTACGTCGTCGTTACGTCGCGCGATCTTGGGGACGACGGACTAGCAGGCAGCAAGTGCGCCGTAGAGCGCGACGCCGACGGACGCGTCTAGGAGAGCTAGCTCCCATGGGCTCCAACACAAACAGTTTTTCATTTGACAAACGCTTAGCTTTTTTTTCCAGCACAAAGAAAAGTATTCGTCAGGAATAATCACCTTGCGCGGTCGGAATACACTACAGGAATAATCCTGCGCGGTGCTACCGTCCCGAAGGTTTTTATCATCCCTTTGTCAATTGTCGCATGGAGGCAGGTCATGTACGCTGTAACACCCGAAATTACCACAAATTTGGAATGGAAAATCAAATTGAATTCGGTCGTTGATCTCTCTCCCCTCTCCCTCTCCCTTCCTCACACACGCGAGCCGGCATTGGATGTCTTCTTCTGCCTAGTCCACTGCCGATGTCCAATGGTTCGCTATCGCCCTTGACCGATACTGTCGGAACCGCTAGATCACTGCCATGGCTTCGTGCCCATGCTGCCTCACAACCGTCATCATTTTGGTCCTGTTTGTCAAACCCGGCAACCCCTCTTTGCCCCCAAATTCAAACCTTAGGACCAAGCCCTGCTGCTACGCTCCATCCCGTCACCCTAAACACATCCCGTCCTAAACTTCTCTACCCATTCGTTCTTCCTCTCGAACTAATTGCATCCTCGTGCCTGTAGAGCTCCGGTCATTGTCACCACTGCTGTGGCTAGATTTCTCCCCTTCCATAGCCCTAGATGCCCTTCATGCCCTCGCGTAGGCCGTAGCTAGGAATCAGGCGCCATGCGCTCACTGGTAAGTCACTACACGATTGGCGTCGTTGCACCACCACCATTGCAATGTTCTATGTTTCGTGTCGGTGGCACTACTGGATGAAGAAGCCCGCGCTTGCTTAGGTTTTGCATGGCTGCCATGCTGGCATGGGCTCTCGCGCCTACATGCATGCCAAGCTCTGATGAGTTTCCACAGTAGTGGTGGGAGGGAGGAGACGACACTGTAGCGGGAGAGTATGACAAGTGGACCCAATGTGATAAAAATTAACCTAGCCGGGTGAACAGTAAATGACATGTGGGCCTACCAACAAAAACATGGATTAAGGGTGGTCTTTGCGATAAGAGACTGACACGTAGGGACGGGAGGCGCTTTCAGTGTGGGGGTTGCGTAATCTGAAACTACGCCTTCGAGCCGGTGCGGGCGCGCTCAACTATCGTCTAGACTGTCGTCATGGGCTGGCCCAATAACGTGGTTGGGTCTGATGGTCAAGATCGGCTCGTTGCAGATTTAAAATCATATTTAGATTAATAGTACATCAGAATGAAGGACACTATTTATTGAAAATAGCAAACCTAGCTAGTTCAAAATTTATGAAAATTTTTCTAGAAGTGTATAAAATGTTTAGGTGTAAAAAGAAATGGAATAATATTTTCTCTAGAGTAATAAATTTTAAAAAAAATACACCGTTTAGGGACTATAGATGAAGGTCTAAAACTACTCTAAAACTGCAATTTGGGCACAATTAAAAGCATTTAAGATGAAAATTGTAAAAGGATATAACAATTAAAATTGTCTAATGGTCTAGATCGGCTCGTTGCATATTTAAAATCATATTTAGATTAATAGTACATCAGAATGAAGGACACTATTTATTGAAAATAGAAAACCTAGCTAGTTCAAAATTTATGAAAATTTTCTAGAAGTGTATAAAATGTTTAGGTGTAAAAAAAATATGGAATAATATTTTCTCTAGAGTAATAAATTTTAAAAAACATACACTCTTTAGGGACTGTAGATGAAGGTCTAAAACTACTCTAAAACTGCAATTTGGGCACAATTAAAAGTATTAAAGATGAAAATTGTAAAAGGATATAACAATTAAAATAGCTAATAATGTTTAGCTAATAAGGGGTCCCTGTATAATTAAGTTAAATCCCGGTCCCGTCATTCGGGAAGGGGTAGTTGCACTCATGCATCATAGTTACTTGCATCTGGTTATTCATTGGTGTTAAATCTTGCAAATAGACATAAACAACCCAAAAGAAAAGATCAAAGATGCCAAGGAGGACTACCACTCACTCGGTTAAGGCGAGATAATATTCCTTAGTTCATGTCTAACCCAGTTTTATAAACTAAATTTATTTCAATGCAAATGCATGCTATATGAAATATGCCCACTTGTTATTCATATTATAAACATGCCTACCATTGTTACCATTAATTGATTACCAATATGATTGCATTGATTGCCATATCCTTTGATTAGCCTATGTCTAGCTTAATAATAACTTTAACCCTACTTATTGGGTAAAACTTGCTTAGATTTGCTTAGGCCCGAAAGCAAATGCCACAGAATGGTGAACCGATATTCACTAGACATTCATTCATTTAAGCTAATGACATATGACATCTAGGGTTGGTAGCTAAGATTGGGATGGTGACTTATGGTTGTTTTGATTCATGATGGTGTGTTTGGTCTAAGACGGTCGATTGGTTAGGAATGGGTATGGTGTGGGGCGATGGTGTAATTTGTTTGTTGTGAAGGTTGGATTGGGTATGGATTTGCCCCAATGGGGAAAATGTGGACAAAGTTTCGCTTGAATGCTCTACAGAGCTAAATATGTAAGGAAAGGAGAATCTGGGCAAGAAGGACACTTGTGCTAGTTAGAGCGTGGACTTGCCTAGAAGGAGCATAGAGTGACATGATCAGTAGCTATGATGCTGACATCAAGAGATATATGGTTCCAACACAACGCGTGGCCATAACGCGATAGTATAAGCTTGGTGTGCCAGTGATGTGCGCTCTGTGGAGGTACCGTAGGCCCACTCTTGAGTGACCAGCTTGGGTCGTCACTATGGTGATTTTACCACACGTCGTGGGTCCGTGAGGTTAGCTTGGGTCTACAACTCTCCTAGGTCAAGACCAGGCACTTCGGGACCGTAGGACTAGCCTGGGTCAGAAAGCCTCCTAAGTTAAGACCGGGCACCTCAAAATTCAAAGATGCTCTATGCCTGTCAAAAGCCGATGGCCACTGCGGCTATGAGCGAAGGGAGACGCTGCAAGCAGTCAGAAACAAAGCAGAGTCAAGCAGAGTGAACCGTTGTTTTGTCTGCAACTATGAAGGTTACAAAAAAGATGGCAAGGAAGGAATAAAGACGGACAGACCCCTGCTTTAGCGATCTGACCAGTGGAAATAGGAGATGTAGAGGTAGAATTACCACTTGGCCCATGAGATTCGTTGTACTTGTGGAGGCAAGTTAGGAAGTAGGGTTAAGTTGTATATAACCTAGACCATAGAGCCTGTTGTAAATCAAGTTCAATAAAAATCCCAATATTTTTTTTCCAAATTCTCGTTTTATTCTAGGTTGTGCTTCTTTGTTAGCTAGACTGTCTTGCCTGAGGCTATCTGATATTGGCCTGGGGGTTACCTCCCCATAAAATTCACTATCCAGGTAACCCAGACAACAATTCCCATTGTCTGCGGGAGGTGTAGACTAGAAGTCAAGCCATGCCGCGGAGGAGGAAGGTGGTTAGCTCGATCGGTGGCGGCGAAGTTGGCAACCCCACCGCCACATCCACCGATCAGGCCCCAAAACGGTCCAAATCTCACTAAGTTGCAGGCATTTCTGAAAGCGTGGGAGCAGCTGCGATTGCAACCGCCAATGTCGTTGTTGCCTCCGCCCCTCCCACAGCCTCGAGCGACATAACTATTGTTGCGGCAGCTCTAGTAGCCAAGTCCGGTGGTCGGAGCCGCCAAGCCGCCAGTAGTTGGCCCTGGTGTAGGAACGTATATAGCACCCCTCACCATCTTCCAGTCGGTGGGCCCCACCACTGTCTCGAATATGGGAACATCCAACAAGGCCCCTACGCCCACCACCACCATGACCAAGAGAGTGGAGTCCTCACTCTCCTAGCTGTCACTCGAGCACTAGGTGTATCCTTTGCAAATCCCATCGAGGTGCATGGCCAAACCCCACCACCACCTAACATGCATTGGCAGAGTTAGAGGCCCTACGCCCAGCTAGCAGAGTATAGGCACAACACAACACCACAAACCCAAGCCCCCTCAGAACCAAGCCATCGCCCCCTCATTCCTGGCACCCTGGCACCCTGCCACAACCACCATGCACTCTGCCACGTCCACCACCATACACCACCACACCCACCCTACATTTCCCAATACCAAACATCCAACAGCCTGTGGCGACAGTTGCCCAGCACATCCAATGCAAAATCTACCCCACATCCAAGCACCACAACCATACTACCGGAGTGCAGCCACACTTGAGGAAGTAAACTCCCCGCTGCAGTGTGCGGGAACCTCATCAGCCCACAGGGACAGGAATGCCCCACCGTCCACACACTTGCGTCCCAAGAGGTGGCCAGAGCCTTTTAAGCTCCCAGTCATCACATGAGATTTTTATCCTGGTTCGATCCTCTTGAGCAAAGATAATGAGAGAATTCCCAGTATGCCACTGGAAAAAGTTTACAATTCCCTGTATTCCACTCGAAGTTCTCTCTTTCCTTGCATGCCATTGGTTCAATTTTCTTTTCCCTCAGTGCCACTCCCGTTAAGTCCGTTTGTTTTAGCTGTTTAAAAAGTTCATTAATGTCTAAAATGCCCTTTGGTTTAAAACTTTAAAAATCATATCTCCTTCATTTTAACTCCAAATTGAGTAATTCAAATTTTTAAATTTATGTAAAACCATTCTCTACTTGCTATTCAAATATTTGTAACATTTGGTATTTTCAGATTTTGTTATCCTTTTTCATGAGGCATGGTTTGATTATTTTTAAATAAAATTTATATCCAAAAAGTTCATTAATTTTTCTTATGTTTTTATGAATTCTATACTATTTTTATTTTTCTATTTTGTAACGTATTAAAAAGACAGGGGCATAATGGTTATTTTGTAACTTTGTTATATTATTTACCACTTGAGTGGCACCGAGGGAAGAAAAAACTTAAACCGGTGGCATGTAAGCAAAGAGCGAATTTCGAGTGGCAAATAGGAAATTGTAAACTTTTCCAATGGCATACAGGGAATTCTCTCAAGTATAATAGCCCTACATCCAATGCTTTATTATAACCAGGATGTCACAGCACAAGGATTCGTGAGAGAAAAACCTAGGTGTGGTTCTCTCGGTGTGAGGGTGATGTAGATGTGATCTTCTATCTTCCCCTACCCTCTCATAGGAGGGGGTATTTATACTAGCCCTAGGGATACATTTTCATAAAGATAAATTTTACATGTCAACTAATCCCTAACACGCTCCACTGTCGTGGACTTAGCCGTCGCAAGGTAGAAGACTTAAACGCTAAGCCTTCCGGAGTCTTGACCAATTAATACAGCACCGGGCAACTCCTAGCTTGGCGCATTGCCACCATCATGGGTAACTACCCGTTTCTAGGTTCCGGGCAAGAGGATACTGTTGACACCCAAATTTGGTAGGAAAATCGGATATAGTGGGAAGGATAAGTATATTGGAGTTATTGGGCCAAATCACAAAATGGGTTTCATCGGTAAAGAAGAAAAGCATATTGAAGAATACCGATAGTCATGAGACTCCGAAAGAGATACAATCTGATCAGGAGTAGCGGTAGAATAGGTTGAATCGGTATCGAAATTGTAATAGTATAAATAGGACCTTAGGTCTCGTGAAGAAGGGACATCATACTCAATACACAAAAAACCCCTTTTCGAATCCGATCGACATCGTCGAAAGGTTTCATCTCGCAGGTAGAGCTATCTTGATGGTATAATCGATTCCCTTCTTGTACCCCGTATGCATGGCTGTATCATCTTGATCTCGCGCATATAAAACATGTTAAACTGTCTCGGGTTTTACCAATCTTTAATGTGTTCTCGCATATTGCACTGTCTCGATTTAATCGATCTGTAATATGTATTTATCCGGCAATACCGATTGTCAAATCTCTTATGTGCTTTTTCCTAAATCCGATATATGCGACTGTCTTGTTTAATCGATCTTGCGTATGTTTTGTTTTAGGATTTTACATACATAGATGTTTGCCGATTAGTGTTGTATTTACCTATATTAGTCTCGAATCTCTACATCGGTTTATTGTTTTATATCTGGATTTAGATCTGCATACTGTCTTGGCTTGACCAATCTATTCAATCTATTCTTTAGTTTAACCTAATACACTGATATAAAGATTTATTGCTAATATTAAATATAAAATACCAAAAAGAAGTAAAAGATTTATGACTGAATGCTTATTCACATTTAATTGCTCTATCAGGCAATAAGCCGATAGATCTTGTAATCGGGTTATCTAAAGCCGATTCCAAATAACCTGATCTGGCTGTTTTTAAAAAGCCGATTAGGGCTAGTCGCTGACAATTTATTCCTTGTCAATTTACAGGTCAAATTGACTGGCACGCTTGGCTTTTGGTTGCGACACAAACACAGATTTGATGCTTCCGCACGTGTGTTCGCGAAAAGCTCACTTTTCGTGTCAACAGATACCTAGGGTACACCAAATGGTGTTTTACTGCCCAAGGAAGGAAGAAATCAATCCCCGATAGCTAGCCCCCAAGGCTCAAGCGGAACGCTGCCTAACCAAGGCCTTCCTCTTAGGTCTCCGAAAACTAAGAATGGGAATTAATTTGGGTAGTGCAGGCTTGTTGTCCTACCCGGGCAAGAAACCCTTCGTGGGCAAAGACACTTCATTTGGGCATGAAACACTTTGTCTGGGCAAGGAACACCACACTAAGTTGCATGGATGTAAGGTATCGTTCGAGAGGTGAGAGCCATGGGAGAGAGGACACACGAGGAATGTTGTCGAACGACGCACTGGTGGATGGCTGGCGAGCAGCGACACTGGTTGCTAGTGTGAGTTGTTGACTCTATAGGATAGGAGAGAGAAGGAGTGGTGGGCCCATATGTTAGAACGGGATACAGCCGTTAGGGATACATTTTGTCGTCAGTTACGGCAGGCTGAGGACACAGGTCACCAGCAATGGTTCGGCAGGAGGTCAGTTTTTGTCCTCGGCATTTACATGGGCTGACGACACAGGTCCTTTGTGTCGTCCGCTTCGTGTCGTCGGCTTTGTGTCGTCGGCCAGCCGGCGACATACAGTTGTGTCATCGGTATTTGGCCTGGTGTCCTCGGCTTTGGCCGAGGACACTGTAATAGATCCCTGTAGTGAATACGGAGGGAGTGAGACAGAGATGCCGAGGAAGCGAGGCAGGTGAGCGAGTCACGTAGGAACATGGCACAACATCCGATTAGATGTGATGTTGGGCCTAGGATAGCATCCGATATATTGAATCAAACGTCCGTCCCCAAGCATTACTTAAGAGGATTAGACACCAAGCTATGAGTATAGGCAACAATATTTAGGTTTTTTGAAATTGGACAAAAAATAATTATATGACCCTTTGGAAGGAATCCAAATATAGAAATATGGTCTCCACAATGAAATTCTATCCTTCAATGGCAAGCCATGTGTAGTTATCATTAGGAAAAGATGAAAAGAATCCTAACCATTGAGTGTAAGGAGAACCTAAGAGTGTGTTTGGTTGCCTTGCTCAGGGTCTACCAAGCATGTATGAGCTAACCATCAGATGTTTGGATGCCTCCGACCATAGGGACACCCCTCCTAGGGGGCACGAAAATCTTGAGAATGGGGATAGGGCTCGATTTCATCTATCTTACTAATACAGATTGAAATGATGTGGCTGTGAGCTATGACTGTGAGAACAACTAGACAAGACAGAGGTAGTTAACGAGGTCTTTCAATTTTTGCATCCAATCCCTTGTGCTTTTTTATAGTTATGCTAAGATACTAACCACATTATATATAGCCCTTGAAATCTAATGCAATGCTTATTTGCAATGTTGGATCGGTGTTCGATAAAATATCTAACCTATGCATAAGTATGATATAACATGTACATACAACCAAACATCATCTCATTATAATCTGACTTAGCTTATGTGGACAACCACATGCCATCCCTTGCATCTACCAACCTGGCTGAAACACCCCATAAGAGATCCTATCATCTAAGAGATTAGTTAGAAACAAAAGTGTTTCAAGTAGTACACCAGGAAGCCTATGTATATTTCTATTCTCCCTATCATAGTTTATACAATGGGTGAGACTATATCCTTGTTTGTTTCGATTTAAATTAAATTAATGAAAACATGCCTATTTTTTTATAAGTTAAATGATGCAATACCTTTTAATCAATTATACATGGTTTTAAATAGTTATCCATACATGGTTTTAAATAGTTATCCGTAGAATTCGTAAAATACTTTTTCAAAAAAAATTTAACCCCCCGAGACGTCTCGAGACCTCTCAGCTCAAACTATGAGGCCTATGCGAGGCGGGAGCAGCTGCTAGCTCCTGGGATTTGGATCCTCTACAGTGTTTGTTCCATTGATGCATTCTCAACCGTCCGATCCAAACTGGATGCACGAGGTCTGTTGCTACAGTGTTTTGATACAGTGGAAAATGCTACAGTGATTTGTACAATGTATTCTACTATTGCTACAGTCTTCTCTGTCATTCTCCTCACATTCGATACTGTGCACCCCCTGACATTGCGATGTCAGAGGATTTGCTTCCCAGCTCCTGAGGCGAAAACCGCAAGGCCCCCGCGCTTTTGGCGCCAAGCAACTGACTTGACGGCACAGGATACCATCACCCGACTCCCCTACGCGGAATTGAAGTCCGATCCCTATTCCATTCCCATTCCCAGCAGCAATTCCCAAACCCTCGCATCCACGGCAGCGCCGCATTTCGTCGAACACCTTCCTCCTCCGCCTCGCCGCCGCTCCCGTCACGCCACCTCCCACCCCCACCCCCACGCAAGCCCTAACCCTAGCCCACCCCTCCTCCTATTTATCCGGCACCTCACCGCCTGCGACCACCAGCTGAGAGACCCACCCGCCACCAATGGCCACGGCATCTGCGTCTGCGCCTGCGGCGGAGGGGGCGGCGCCGGAGGCGGGGGGCCCCGAGATCGCCTTCTTCGACGTCGAGACCTCGGTGCCGCAGCGGGCGGGCCAGGGCTACGCGCTGCTCGAGTTCGGGGCCATCCTCGTCTGCCCGCGCCGCCTTGTCGAGGTCGCCTGCTACGCCACGCTCGTGCGCCCCACCGACCTCGGCGTCGTCTCCGCCGCCTCCGTGCGCTGCAATGGCATCACGCGCGACGCCGTCGCCGGCGCGCCGCCCTTCTGCGACGTCGCTGACGCCGTCTTCGACGTCCTTCACGGTGAGCGGCCTCTCTTACTCGAGCCTCTTTCACCTTGAGGATACCCATTTTTTTCGCCCCCTTCCAGTCTCTATATTACTTCGCTCTTTTTTTTTTTGGATAAGGAGAGAACATCCCATTTTGTAGTCTGTGTTCTTTTGAGCTGAAAAGGTGCGTCTAATTATAATCTAAAAGGCTGTATATCCTCAATAAGGTGCTTCAGGAGCCGGAAAATTAGTTGAAAAAAACTAGTTTTGAGCGCTTTGAGAAGAAACAACAAGATATTGAAAATTGGCTACAAAACACCAAAGTCCTTTGACATACAAAAATAATAAATATCCTGCTTAAAATCAGAATCTGATTATAAGCTGAAAATGCTTAGTGAGATAGGGGGAATCCTAATAGCTATTGTTATCTGAAAATCTTGAAACAGATGCCAAATGGACCGAGGGATTGCCTCTCTGGCATGAGAAATTGTCAGTCATGAATAATGAATTGTTTAGAGGCTACTACCTAGGGAACAATGAGAACAAGACCTTAGCCTTGGCTCCTGCGTATCAAGAAGTTAAAAGAGGCTCCTACTTTACCGCGCTTTTGTTTGTGCCTGAATTGCAGCAGTGGAGACAAGATGCCCCTACTGTAGTGTGAATCTGCAAGAATTGGGGAACATGATAACATTATAAGAGCATGACTATGCAATTGGTTCGGAAATGCAAAACTTTTTTAGCTAATTTGTCGTGATCAATGAGCTTGCAGCTCTTGCTGCATATGGCTTTTAGCTGAAATCTTCCTGCAACTTTTCTCAGATGCAAGGATGTGGTAGAAATTTCTGCATTTTATTAGGAAATGGAAGGTAGTTGCAGAGTGAACTGTACAAATAGTTTTTAGGAGCTGCCAAAACTGAATTTGGTTTCATGGAAAGGCCATTGCATCATATATATAGTCATCACTACTTGTTTCTTTGAAAAGGAATTCATAAGAGGAAGATAGAACCATTGCCTTGTCTACATCTATACCAAAATAAAATAGCTTCCTTTTTTAGTTATTTTTCTATTGAACAATTCCCACGGAAACAGTATTTTTCGATTTTGAACAGGGCGGGTCTGGGCTGGGCACAACATCGTGAGGTTTGACTCAGCAAGAATAAGGGAGGCATTTGCTGAGATTGGTCGCCCACCTCCAGAACCAAAGGGGCATATTGATACCTTACCTCTGCTTACCCAGCGGTTTGGGAGGAGAGCTGGGGACATGAAGGTATGCGACCTTCTGTTGATATAGAGTCAACCGTAACTTTGAAAATAGTGTTTTGTTTGATAGAGGTGATATATGGGCAGTTGGGTATTCATCCAAACTGGCAATCTGTGGGAAAGTTCTAATGTATTGCATAATTCGTTCTACTTGTCACTACAGGGAATATAATGTTTTTTTCTTCTCTGCTTTATCTGCAGATGGCAAGCTTGGCAAATTACTTTGGTCTAGGGAGGCAAAGGCACAGGTTGATATCATGCTAATATAGATTTCATAATTGTAATTAATCTCTAAACACTTTTTCAACATCTATTTATGATTTACACCTTTTCCCTGAACTGAAAACACATATGTTGGCTTAGCATTACTTGGCTTGCTAAGTTGCCACCCATTAAGCAGCTATGTGGTCACCCACCTTTATTTGGAATTGTATCATACAAGAGAAATGTTGTTGCACAATGCCATCTTTGGCCTGTCAGCAATATCTTCTAGCAGCACTGCAGCACCATATCATCCAGGATCCCCAAATTCAATACCCTGGATTTTGCTACATCCCATCTTAGGTGTCTCATCTGAAAACTGCTCTACCTTGAAACTATGGAAAGACCTATAATGATTTTATTTGTAAAGATAAATCATGCTGAACAGAAGAGCCACCATTTTATATGGTCCATCAATGCTACTCCTAGTACATGGTAATGGCTACAGAATGACTATCCTGCTGATGTGAATGACAAATATTCATCAACATTCTCATCGTTTCACTTCACATCTTAGTTTTTTCTTTGAAAGCCTCAGTTCGTGCATACTTCTGCATGGACAACAGTGGTTGTCCTAGGTGGGCTGCTGGGTATGCCTTGGCCACCCCAAATTTTAGGAAACCTGATATTAGGTATGGGTTATTGTGATCAGTTGGTAGGGAGTTTGGCTATTTATTTAGATGTTGTGAGTTTGATTCCCTCTCACCACATATGTTGGTCCTGTTTTTATTTATTTATGTTTCCAGTTGTTTCCTGTTTCCTCTTCCACTTTGGCTCTATTCTACCCCCTTTCTCTTTGATGTTCCCCAGGTTCTTTCTCTTGCTGTTCACTTATATCCCTCTTAGTTTGTTTATATGGTTCTATCCTAGTTTTCTTATCTATTTTATTTTTTCTTCTTGTTTGCTTCCATTATATCCCTTTTTCTTCTATTTCTTCATGGTTCTTTCTCTTGCTCTTGCTGTTTGCTTCTATGCCTCTTCGGTTTGTTTCTATAATTCTATCTCAGTTTTGTCCAGTTTTTCCCACTTCTTTAGTTTTCTTTTGTTCTGATTTGTTTGAGCTAGCCATCGTAAGCCCTCATTCTGAACTTGCACCACATAATTGGATTGGTACTTCAAATCCTTGCTGTAGTGGAGGAGCCTGAGTGAGGGGCATGATTGTGAGCAGTTTCGATGGTACACCCCCAAATTTGAAATCCTAGTTCTGCCACTGATGGACAAACTATTTACTGTCAACTTGAGGATTAGTTTCTATAAAAAAAACTTGATGATTAGTTAAAAGTTAAAAGTGAGATTTCCCTTGTATTCCCCTTTGATTCTAAGATCTCCCTTGTTTTTACCTTTGGCTTTTATTGTTATTTTTTAAAATGCCAACATGAAAGTTGAGTGAATGATCTTGCACTAATTTCATTGCAATTTATCTATAGGAGCCTGGATGATGTCAGAATGAATGTTGAAGTTCTCAAGTATTGTGCCACAGTGCTGTTCCTGGTATGTTTGCCTATTTTCTTATACCTATCGAACTTCATGAACTGGACATCTACATTTTTGAAAAAAAAAATAACAGCTGTAAAGTTACATTTTCCATTGTTTCATTGCCTGAAAAAAATGTCTGTCTCTATCATTTTCCTATGCATTGGGCATTGGAGTAGCCCAATTTCCTAGTGTGTTTTAAGCATTGCAATATAGGACTCATATGTTTTGAGTGGGCAGGCCATTTCATTAAAGCAGAAGTTAGAACTGTACATATACAAGAGAAAATAGGGGGAAATGGTGGCTACTAGATGGTACTACACGTCGATTGAGTGCCAACCATGCACACCAAGCACCTAATATCCTTTTTCCCTATTTCATCACGGCGTGATGTGGCCATGTGGGTAGGTTACACTGTTGGAAGAGACAGCGATTCCACTCTTTCCAGATATTCCAAAGTGTGTAGATGACAGCGCCATCAAACTCTGGCCTGGAAACTGCAATGGAAGGAGCCTCATGAACATTTTTTTTATATGTAACCTGTTTTAATTAAATAGAAGTTGTGATTGGCAGTCTCACATTGTGCTTCCCAAGCTTGAAGTAATAGTAGAAACAATACTCTGTAGGGAGATGGCTAATCATTGAATTACCATATCGTTATGACGACGACAACAATAACAACAACAACAAAGCCTTTAGATTCTAAACAAGTTGGGGTAGGCTAGAAATGAAATCCAATAGAAGTCACCAACTTATTTTTTTTATATATAAAAGAGCCAAAGTGTGAAAAGCTAGGTCATGGTTCAGGCACATGGATTGCTAATTATCATG
Organism: Raddia distichophylla; assembly: GCA_005191435.1. NCBI lineage: Eukaryota > Viridiplantae > Streptophyta > Magnoliopsida > Poales > Poaceae > Raddia > Raddia distichophylla. The sequence continues at coordinate 511,825 of SPJY01001677.1, forward strand.
TGCCCCTATCTAAGGCTAAGTCTCTAGGCATGTTCCAATCTTTGAAATTTCTCCTTATTGCCTCCTTCCATGTTAGGTTAGACATGTTAGATCGGCCCCTACCTCTCCTTACATTATCACTACGCCTAATGATTCCACTATGCATCGGTGTTTCTCAAGGCCTTTGTTGAATGTGTTCGAATCATCTCAACCGATGTTGGACAAGATTCTCTTCAATTGGTGCCACCTCAACCCTATCACGTATAACTTGATTACAAATTCGGCTCATTCTCGTATGGCCACAAATCCATCGTAACATACGCATCTCTGCTACACTTAACCGTTGGATACGACGTCTTTGCATCATATCATTATGGCATGCTTGTAAAATTCATTAATCTGTTTTACCGTTCAATATAATGCATTGGTTAATCATGAAGTTCTTCTCATAGGAGGCAAGTCTTCCAGAAGTGCTTACTGTTGAGAACCTGGTGGAACGTACAGTTACAAGGAGCCAAGCTAATGGAGCTGCTTCTCCTGAGACACCAAAACTGGAAGCAAACTCTTCACCTGATTCATCTAAACGACAACGGATGTCTTCTCAAGTAGAAAATTCAATTCCAGCGGAAGATAATGAAGGATCAATTGATCCTGCAACAAACAGGGAATCTGCTGAGTTGATATCTCATATCGAGGAAATGAAGTTAGATGCCACTGCGCAGATGGATGCAAGTTCCAGTGGTTATTCAGAATTCCTTGAACCAGATGGTGTTTCTACTGAGTTCATCAAGATTTCTGCTGCCCAATCCTACCAATTTGCTCGGGGGACATATATCAAGCACAAAGATAGCTTGCTACAACTTTGTTGCAAGGACTTGAGGATCCAGTTTGGAGTCAGTACAAAGTTTCGAGATTATGCAGGTCGGGCAAAGTTGAGCATACTGGTTGATATCCCTGAGAATCTCAGTAAAGTTCTAGAATTCTGCAATGATCTTTCTCAGAAAACATTTCAAGAATGTGGGAGCACTTCTGAGTGGAGACCCTTGGTCAAGAAGTATGGATGCGTTAATCGTCCAACCATCCGCCTAAAGTAAGCCCGATTTTCCTCCCCTTTTTTTTTTTCTTTATCTTGATATCTAAGTGGCCATACTTTTCTAGTTTATTATTTTGTAACTTTGGACTGCCCTTGTAGTATCCCTACCACTGTCAGCGGTGATGCTGCAATCTACTCGACAGACATCTACCAAAAAGAACCAAGTGGTAACATCCAGAAGCTTGTTTTTAACAGTGTAGATGCTGCAGAACTGGACTCCCTGTTTGTTCGAGGGAACAAAGTTGACGCGTTCTTCTCTTTGGAGATATATGACTACCAGCAGAATGCTGGCATCAGGTTGGTTGCCAATAGGCTGCTTGTACATCCCAAATAGTAGCACCAGGTTTAGTTTCTATGATCCTAGTGCTAGAAGCTTTAACCAACTGTAGACTACGATGTTAATGTGAATAAGATCTGACCATTAGCTGTTGTTGTAATCCCAGGTTGTTGATGTTGAAGTAGGAGATCAAATGCTGTAAATAGTTCTAACACTATGTGATATTAATTTGTGTGGAAAGATCATGTTTTTTTTTCATACATATTCTGAACCCCGCACACATTATGAAGTGTAGCTGTGTAGCTGATGTGATACGAGCTTAATTTCAGCACGCAACAAGAAGAGATACGGCCTTTGACGCGGGTGAGAAGAGCTGTTGCCGAAACTAGCGCATAGGCTGTTATCGGAGCCACTGTCTATAAGACTAATTTCAATTTACTTCATTTGATTGGATAAATAGAAAGATACATGACACATCCCTTTTATAGAGATAAGAGACTTGACTATAAGAAATAAATCTTAACTAATCTTATCTCCTAAACAAATCGATCTTATCTAATTCAACAACTCCTAACTAATCCCGTGCTACAGTACCGTGGTACTATACATGGCGCTAAGTACCCGCGGTACTGTTCATGGCGTGTGCTAGCCCGTAACATTACTCCCTCCATCAAATCGACCTTGTCCTCAAGGTTGAAACTCAAGAGATCTCGTTGCTCTTCGTGGAGCCACCCATGGAAGCAATATAGTCATGAGCATCGGTCTTCGTAAGCCATGGCGAGAGGATCGTCTAGCTCTGATACCAAGTTCATACGAACTTGATTTCAGCACGCAACAAGAAGAGATACGGCCCTTGACGCGGGCGAGACGAGCTGTTGTCGAAGATAGCGCCTGGGCTGTTATCGGAGCCACTAGCCCGTAACATAATGCTTTCTCAAGTCCCAACCAAACACGCGGTATGCTTGTCCGAAAAACTTGGATGGAACATCCAATGTTGAACTATCCTATCATTATTATAGCATGTATAATGGTTGAGACAACAATTATTTCTAACTATTGCCATATCACATAGAGACAACACTAAAAATAGCATATACAATGGTAGTCATCATATAATGGTAAAGATGGATGCATGTTTTTATAGATAATTTGTTCACACATAAAGTTTCTTAATTCTCGTGTATAGTCGACTCTTGCTAGGGGTGGGCAAAAAATCCTGAGACCGAAATACCAAAAAAAAAAACAAACGGAAAATACTAAAAATTTCGGTATTTTAGTATTTGGTATTTATTTCGGTAGTAATTTTTAAGAATTTTGGTATTTTGGTTCGGTTTTGATATTATCCTATGGAAAACCGAAACACTGAACATACCTATGCAACTCAACAACATTTTCCATTCTCCACCTCCGATCTGGACTCCTCTATGGCGAGGCCCATCATGACATCAGCCCAGCTCACTCCCCCGTCCCCCGGACAGAAACCCAGCTCACCCCCCCGTCCCCTGGACAGAAACCCTCCTCCCTCTCTGGCTTTTCCCCTCCTCCCGTCGTTGCCCCATCCTCCTCCCCCTCCGACCATCCCCATCCTCCTCCTTCGCCGCCGCCGCATCGGCCCTCCCAGTCGCCGAGATCGAGGAGCGGCTCGCTGGGGTGCCTGCGTATGCGCTTGCGAACTCCCCACAAGAGTTCATCATCGTGTCTTGCGCCCGCGAAGGAGGGGGAAGGGCAGCTGTCATCAGGGCAAAATTGCAGCCGGCGCTTGGGCTACTCTGCTTCCAGATGGAGGACGCCGACGCTTTCGGAGGTATACCGAACTACCGAAACTAAATTAACTCGGAATTTCGGTTTTGATATTTAATTTTTTGTTGTATATTTTGGTAGCCACATTCCAAATACCAAAATTATAAAAATACCGAACAAACCGAACGGAATAAACTGAAATACCAAATGCCTACCCCTAACTTTTGCTTAAGAGACGGCTCAAATATCTATGCACACTCTCTTCTTCACATAATCAATTAGGTAACATGTCACTAATTAGAGATAACTTGGAGACTGCTAAGGTGGACTGATATACATGATCTAAATGCATTATTCAATTATTATTATATTTATTTTTGCTTTTTCGCTCTATATTTTAATATTAACCTTATTTATTATGTATCTGTAACTCTGATTTTAGTGAAACAAATTTCCAAAAAAACCAGAATAATAATTCCATCTTCAAATTTAATATATCATTTGCATGATTGCATATATATTCTCATATGTACTATTGAATGTGTGTTATTTGCTATCCGTAGATTCGACCGAATACGTGATGGAAGTCGAAGACCAAGCCAGGCATCCTCAAGATTTTGACCAAGGAAAGTATTTTTCTAGAAAAAACACATTTTTCTACCAAAATTGCTAGTTGAATAAACTGTGCGTACATTGCCTAGTTATCCCGGTACATGTTTCTACCTTAGGGAATGTGTGGCTATTGTCATGAATTGTAGTTAGAATATTTATTGTATATGTCCTATTGTTTTCAAATACTAGGTTGCTTAGCAATGCTTAGATAGGCATATTTGAGAAATTTCCCATATTCTTCATTGATGGTAGTTAGGAGCTTGGAGAATTTGGGTTATAGTGGGCATTATCACTCCTTAATTAAAACTTGATCAACTAATAACTCGGATCGAGAGAAGACCGTTGGTATGGTGGATGCCTTCGTGCATTAGAGTTGAGTTTATGTTGCTTGCCGCTCCGAGACCAAGGACTGATTTGTGGTGGATTTAATCAAAAGTTCCTATGTAACCACAAGTCCAATATGGGACATGCCTGATCTAGAGGAAGGGTAACTTTGGGATTGTCGATGTCCTTGCACTATTGGTGGATCTATTCCGGTGCATTGCCTAAAGACTTTTGGACATACCATTTCTTAGGGTAGTTGTACGTGAACACCAGGTACAACGATGGCAAACTCGAGGTTAGTCTTCTAATAGGTTTTGTCAGATATCTTTCGATGGGAATATATTGTATCTTGTGCGTAAAGTGTACTACTTCTACAGATTATAAAACCCATTTAAATGGTCGCACACCCAGTTAAAGAGCGACTTGGTGATTTGTCACAACATGGCTTTACTTTTAATTAAGAGAAAATTACACCATTAGTCCCCAAACTTGTCCCGCCTGTGCACATAAATATGTAAGTATCGAAACCGCTTATTTAGGTACTCAAACTTGCAAAACCGTTGCAATCAGGTCCATATGCTGGTTTTTATACTGTTTTGATGATGTGGTCTACCATGTCAACGCCTACACGACATTTTTTTTCTTTCTTACTTTTAATGTGGGACCTACTTGTCATTTCTGAAAGGATCGCTATGCCGCTTAGAGGGGGTGAATAGGCGAATAAAACAAAATTGCAGAATTAAAACAACTCAAACAGTGACCAGCGCGTCGGATGTTCCGATGGAGGTCGGATGTTCCGATCTGGTCCAAAGAGCCCACTACAGGAATCAGCATTAGTATCGACGGCTAAAGCCGCCGACACAGGTTCAAATACCGCCCATATTGACCTGTGTCGGCGGCTAACCGCCGACACAACCTCGCCGCGCTGCGTGGCCGACATAGGTTAACTATGTCGGCGGCCCCGCCGACAACGGAAACCTGGGGAAGGCTTTCGTGCGGTCCGTCTATGTCGGCGGTATTTGGAGCCGTCGATATAGCATTTGGCAAACGGGCCCGATCCTCTCACGACGCTCTGACTTGTGGGGTCCACGTCACGATCGAGATCGCGACACGTGTCAGTATCTATATCGGCGGCCGTTATAGATACCGCCGACATAGCTCCTTCCGCTGAGCTCCTACGCCCCTCTGGCATTAAGTTATCTCGGCGGCTTATATATTAATATCGGCGGTCGTATCGGAACCGCCAACGTTAATAAACTTAGTATGGGCGGTATATAAATTATTATCGGCGGCCTTGTCGGAACCGCCGAGATTGATATAGATGTATGTCGGCGGTATATTTAGTTGCCGCCGACATTGACATTGATCTGTGTCGGCGGCTAATGTATTGCCGCCGACACTGTTATATTGGCAGCACAAAATATTGCTGCCAATTTTTTAAAATTAGCTTCAACCTGCAAAATAACCCAAATCCCAACATATATTCAATTCCCAATCCACACATTCACAACCACACATATTTATAAGCTCGCCACCACGATTTCGAGCCCAAATACAACCACATCATCCATAAACTGTAAATAATCGATAAATGCAACCACATCATTGCAAAAACTAAATTATCGATCCACACATATTTACAATTCATATATTGTCAGTAGAGCACAAATAAAGGTCACATGAAAGCCATATAGTTCGAATAGATAAGAAGTATGCAAAGTTAGAATACCCTAACTACATCTCGTGCGGGCCGCCGCCACTCAAATCGTAGTCCGGATTAATTGAGGATGTTGGTGACAAACTGATCGAGCGAAGACCCCATGCCACTGTCAACATCCCCCTGCGAAGCAATCACGGCCGGCGCAGCCGTACCTGAGCCGGACGCCTG
>SPJY01001677.1:518719-537654 GCA_005191435.1 Raddia distichophylla
AGACGCCTCAGGCTAACATACAAAAAAGTGTGGAGCTTTTATATGTTGAATAAACAACTTTGCTCACTTGGCTATCAGCGCGCGGCGCGGTGTGTGCTCCCTGCAGGTCGCGGGTTCGAGCACCGCTGCGCCCCCTGATTTTATTTATTTTATCAGTATCGGCGGCTATGTTTATGCCGCCGACATAGATGCCTCCCCCTGGCTACGGCTTGGGCCCGCTTGTTAGGGACCTGGCCTGACTGGCACGTGGGTCCACATAAACGTCCACCGTTATCGGACCGTTTCTGGAGGGAACAATATCGGCGGTTAAAGTGATGCCGCCGACACTGTATAATTGGCGGGAGCAAAATTTCAAAATTCATCCGGTGGGCGGGAGGTGGCTGAGATGTGTCGGCGACATAAGTATTGCCGCCGAAACTGATGATGTCTGTGTCGGCTGCTTTATTTGGGCCCCCGACATTGCTCTGTCGGCGGCATTTGGCCGCCGACACTGAATTTTCTGGCCGCCCACACTTGTAGCGTTTTCTGTAGTGGCCCTTCGTCGGATGTTCTGATCTGGGTCGGATGTTCCGATCCTGGGTATTCTGGATCTGTCGAAAACCTGCAGTAAAAACTGATTTCTCGCAAGACGAGGGTTAGATCTACTCAAGAATACTCAGAACAGGCCAACACCAATAGTAGAAACATCAAATCAAGACCAAGACAAAACACAGCGATTTTTGTTTACCGTTGTTCGGATCTTTGAAGGGAGATCCTACTCGCCGTTAGGAAAGGCACAAAGCCCGGATCACCAAGGCCCTAATCCCTCTTGGCGAAGCACACAACACTCACCGGCAATCACTAGTTGAATCTTTTTCCTTGCGAAGGTAGATTCGCACCTTCACAAACTCCGGAGGTACTCCACACGAAGATCGACGGCTCATTGGCGACACCTAGCCGTCTAGGAGCCCTTCAAGCCTCCAAGAGTAACAAATGCGATGAAGAAAATAGGAATCGCAAAGTGCTGAAGAATTGGACTCTAATTCGTGTAGCGCTTGGGTGTCTTGATCTTTCTAGATCTAGATCTCACAAGATGAACAAGAGAGAGACAAAGGCTAAAACTTTTGAGAGATGATGAACATGATGTATTAGGTTCAAATCAGAGGATTAGTAACCTTTTTGGCAGGTATTAGAGAAGGCTTTAAATAGGGAATCCCGAAAACTAGCCGTTGTTGCAGTTAATCCCGCATCAGATGTTTCGACCCGCATCGGATGTTCCGATGCACTGCTCACTGGATTGCTTTGAAAACTGGCAGACTGGTTCTACCATCGGATGTTCTAACCCTCGTCGGATGTTTTGATGGTGTAGGTTATGTATGAGGTGTATTTTGAATGGAAAACTCACACGAACTTCGAGATACCTATTTTGAGCACTTAGGAACCTTTATAAGCTTTTCCATTGCATCCCTCTTTATAGTACGGCATCCCTAGGACTCAGTAAATAAAGATTTACAAATAGTTACTAGTCTTGATGCCTTCTTGCAACATATCCACTGTTGAGGAGTACACCATCACATGTAAACATGTACTTCAAGAAATTAACCTGTATAACATCTGTGTACAATTCTCCGATAGAAATATTAGCTCTATAATTGTTACTCATTAATCACCAAAACCACTTAAGGGTCTAGATGCACTTTCAATCTCTCCCTTTTTGGTGTATTGATGACAACAATTATAGCTTACAAAGAAATTTATAAACAAGAATATAACCAGAAGCTCCCCCTGAAACTATGGCTAGAATAACAACAAGAGCTCCCCCTATATCCTTGGCAAATTCGAATCTAAATGCAATATGGCAGGATATATCACACAATAACGAAAAGATAAATAACTAGCAATTCACCATTACATCATCATCACAGAATGATTAAAGTCTTACAGCCACAGCGTACCACATAAAACATCGAGTTTAAAACATAGTTTTGCACTTAAACATCCAGGTTTGACACATAGAAATCTAAAGATAGAAATGGATAAAAAATGTAACTTTTCTCCCCCTTTGGCATCAAAACGCCAAAAAGGAAGAAACTAACAGTGGACTACTCAATCCACTCTGGATCACTGCTGCTGGAACCGCCACCACCACCTTGAACACCTGCTCCACCGATGACTTCATCATCATCTTCATCGTTGCCGCCATCGGAAGGAAGAATCCCAAACAGTCCTCGAGTATAAGAGTCAATGGTAGTGTTGGGAGACTCGGAATCATCAGAAGAAAGCGGCATACCAAGATGCTGCTTGATGTTTTGAATATGCTTGCGATTGTCACGAAGACGCACAATGGTGTCCTTGCCCTTTCATTTTTCTTGCGACACATACAAAAGATAGATTTCAACATCTTCTTGATGGAGCCTCCAGATGATGATGGACTAGACGAAGCTGAAGATGGACCTGCGCTACCACGAGGAGCGGAAGAAGGCCCCGCGCTATCACGAGTAGCCGAACCCCTCCCGGGCGGAGTCGCAGAAACCCCACCAGGAGAAGCCAGTCCACAGGTGGTCACAAGGTAGGGAGTGTGCTTCAAATCTAGTACAAACTTGAGACCAGTAACATGGATGATCATGCTCATCAAATAAGGAGCATAAGGGCAGCTCCTCTTGGGATCACAAGCACTGGTCTTGATCTCACCCCAGATGAAATCCAGCACATCATGCAAAAGGACGCTCACGCAGACCAATTTTCAACAGAATGTTGCGGGAGTAAGACAGAACACGAGATACATCACCTTCCTTGGGACAAAGAGTCTTGCGGAGGATGCGATTGAGCACCTGGTAGAAGGGCTTCATGGTCTCAGTTGCTCCAGCCTTAGTTGGAATAGGCCCATCATATAAGAACTTCAGCTCATGATTCTTCAGGGCATCCACATCATGAATCTGCTCCATTTTCCCTCTGGTGGAAAGCTTCAGGTGATGACCAAACTCCCTCTTCGAGAAGTTATAAAATACTCCATCGCACATAAACCAGAAGAAGTCGCCAGCGGCACCCCCAGCAACATACAATGAAGCATAGAACTGGCAAATAATTTCATCGTTCCAATCATGCTGAAAGCTCAAAATGTCAGTCAATCCCATGATGTCACAAGAAGAGATGACTTCATTGATGACTGGATTGACTGTCAATGCCATGCCTTCCCAATCAATGAATTGCATGCGCATGACTGGACTCTTCTTCTGATCGTCAAATCTGTGGAATTGAATCTCCTTGGCATCTGCGACATAATAGCCGGAGATATTGGGAGTGACATTATGAGCGAAGGTCCTTGTTGTCTTCTTGATTATCAGCGGACCGATAGGATCACGGATATTTGCTCGCTTCCACTGAGCCAATCTCTCATGATGGATCGTAGGATCCTCATTGGGTAGGGGTGAAGGAGGAGCGACAGTCGAACTTGAGATTCGTTGCCGTTTTGAAGGATTAGCAACACCCTTGCCTTTGGGATCATGCTGAGACGAAGACATCTGCATGATAGACATGATGGAATCAAACAATTGAAAGAGAATGCTCAAAATCCAACCGGAACAGTGAGTACCACGTCGGAACATCCGACGGGGTACAACAACTGCCCAAATTAGGTTTTGTCACATCTCGCATCAAAATGACAAATCTGAGACAACAATAGGTGGGAAACACTTCTATGAACAATATAGAAGCGTATTTAGTCTCGAACTCGAACTAAAACGGCGCACATTGTACGTTCTATAGGATTTCAAGATTTGGGGCTTTTACCTTCGACAGAGGAGGGAGACGGGCAGGAAGGAGGCGGATGCAGTGGAGAGGCGTGCAGGTCGAAAGATCCGCCGCCGTATAGTCCGCCGCCGCCAGAAGATCCGCCGCCGCCGGAAGATCCGCTGCCGACAGAACTCCCTGTGCCGCCGCCGCCCAAAAGGAGAGAGAAGGTAAAAACTCTAGAGTAAAACCTGTGGGGTAAAGAAATGACAGGGACCCACGCGGTAAAGTTAAATAGGTGGCAAAACTGTGCCGAGTCGGAACATCCGACGGAAGTTCCGATGGAAGGTCCGACGGACCCCTCGCTGGACAGCATCGGAAGTTCCGACGTAGGTCGGAACATCCGACGGGACCCTCATTGGATGCCACCGGAAGTTCCGATGCAGAGTGGAACATCCGATCCCCCTCTTGCTGGAAATGAAAGTTTTAGACTCCAGACTCCTTGAAAATAGATGAGGATCACTCCGGGAGGATAGAGGGGAGTTCTAAGAATTGAATTTACCCAAGAATGACCCGTAAGCATATCAATCAGTCAAACTAGGGTCATCCGTGATAGAGGGGAGTTCTAAGAATTGAATTTACCCAAGAATGACCCGTAAGCATATCAATCAGTCAAACTAGGGTCATCCGTGAATAAATAGGATATAAATATTCGAAGAGCCAAATCAATCAAGTAATTTTTATATATAGAGACCTATATAGCTATAGTAAAATAGATGACAATATAAATGAAATTCTTTTCCAATCACCAAACAACATGTGTAAAAATTCAAACGACATTTCGAGAGTCAAGGATATTTAATTCACTCCACAACTTACAGAATTTTCTCTCATCCAGGGGTTTGGTGAAAATGTCAGCTAGTTGGTTTTCGGTTCTCACATGGGTAATATCGATATCACCTTGGTTGAATGGTCTCTTAAGAAGTGGTGGCGAATATCGATATGTTTGGTTCAGGAGTATTGAATAGGATTATTGACTATTTTTATGGCACTCCCATTGTCACACAAAAGTGGGATATGGTTGACGTTAAGGCCATAATCTCTCAAGGATTGCCTCATCCAAAGTAGTTGGGCACAACAATGTCCTGCGGCAATATATTCAGCTTCGGCTGTGGATAGGGCTACGGAATGTTGTTTCTTGGACGCCCACGAAACGAGCGACCGTCCAAGGAATTGGCAAGTACCGGAGGTACTCTTCCTATCAACTTTACAACCGGCATAATCCGCATCCGAATAGCCGATTAGGTTAAAGTTTGATCCTCTAGGATACCAAAGGCCAAAGTTGGGAGTGTGTATCAAATATCTTAAGATTCTCTTGGCTGCCACTAAGTGACAATCCTTAGGTGCAGCTTGAAATATTGCACACATGCACACACTAAGCATAATATCATGCCTAGATGCACAAAGATAAAGAAGGGAACCAATGATAGAACGATATACCTTTTGATCGACGTCCTTACCATTTACATTTAAATCAAGATGATCATTTGTTGGCATAGGAGTCTTGATTGGCTTGGCGTCGCTCATCTCAAACTTCTTAAGCATATCTTTCACATACTTTGATTGGCTATTGAAAGTCCCTTCCTTCATTTGTTTCACTTGTAGTCCAAGAAAGAACTTAAGCTCTCCCATCATTGACATCTCAAACCGTTTAGTCATCAAGCTACTAAACTTTTCGCAAAAACACTCATTAGTAGATCCAAATATAATATCATCAACATAAACTTGACAAACAAATATATCACCATCTACTAACTTAGTAAATAGTGTAGGATCAGATTTACCCATTTTGAAATCTTTTTTTACCAAAAAATCTTTCAGGCACTGATACCATGCACGTGGTGCTTGCTTCAACCCATAGAACGCCTTATTGAGTTTGTAGACATGATTTGGATATTTTGGATCTTCGAAACCCGGTGGTTGCTCAACGTACACAAGGTCGGAAAGTGGGCCGTTAAGAAAAGCGCTCTTCATATCCATTTGCCACAACTTAAAACCATGGTGAGTAGCAAAAAAGCAATCAAAAATTCTAATAGCATCTACTCTTACTACGGGAGCGTAAGTCTCACCACAATCCAAACCTCCGATTTGTGTGAAGCCTTGTGCAACCAACCGTGCTTTGTTCCTTATTACTATGCCATGTTCATCTTGTTTGTTGCGGGAGACCCATTTTGTACAGATGATATTTTGCTTCGGTCTATCCACCAACTCCCACACTTCATTCCTAGTGAAGTTGTTTAACTCCTCTTGCATGGCAATAATTCAATCGGGGTCCTTGATAGCTTAATCTATATTTAGTGGCTCAAGAGAGGAGACAAACGAGCAAAATACGCAAAAATTTGAAAGGCGGGATCTAGTAGTTATTCCCTTGTTTATATCACCAATGATGCTTTCGACGGGATGATCTCGTTAAACATTTTGACGAACTCTTGGATGTGCATTTGGTGGCATAGAATCTTCATCATCACCTTCACTTGACTTGTCATCTTCTTCTTCTTGAATAGTTGTTGGAGGTTCGACTTGAATTGAAGAAGGAGATAAATCATCGTCTTCAACACCTTGTGGCTTGACATCACCGATAGTCATTTTCTTAATAGCCTCACTTGGTGGTTCTTCTTGATCTAGCACATGCTGATCAACTTGCTCTACTTGAGAGCTGTTGGTCTCATCAAATGTTACGTCACGTGAGGTTTCAACCACACCGGTGGTATTGTTGAAAACTCGAAAGGCGTAAGCATTCGATTCATAACCAAGCAAGAAGCCTTCGTCAACCTTAGGAGCGAACTTAGAGCTTCTGGATTTCTTATTCAAAATATAACACTTACTGCCAAAAACTCTGAAGTATGAAATATTTGGCTTGTTACCGGTAAGGAGCTCATATGAAGTTTTCTTGTCCAAGGTTGAACTGCCGAGCGACCATGGCAGGGTGATAGAACTCATATGAAGGTTTTCTGATGTGAGTTCTTGTACTCAGAATAGCGAAGAAGTTGCCCGGAGAGATGAATTCTTCATATGCTGACAAGGCTTCACCCCTTAAAGCATTATCAAGTCGGAAAAATGAAGGGACCGAATATCTGTTCAAATCGGTATATGGGTTGAACTATTCTGGACCATATTCCGACTCAGACATGGTGAAAAATGCAACCAAAGAATGAGAGAAGCCCACTTGGTTCAGGCGCCTTCTGTTGCAGTGGACTGAGGTCATCTCTCCGTAAGATCTGCAGGGGCGCTCGTTGTTATCGGATTCTTTCTCATTTGGAAATTCTATGCTGAAGTCCAGTTCTCCTATGGAGTTGTATATCTGGAGTTTCAAGAACAGACAAACAAACCAGAAAGGGCCACCCAGATTTCCAACTGAGTAATCGGATTTTTTGGAGCAGAGACCTTCCCTGATCTTGTGCATCATCCGATAGGTTGCTCCTAGCAAGTATTTTTCGATTGCTAGTTTTTGCCTTGCTGCTAATGCTTCAGCTATTACTTGGTAGACTTTGCTAGGGCTAAGGGATGGGCCATAGAAAAAGAACCTGTCCAGCCACATGTTCAAAAAGGCGATGTGCTCTTCGTCTTCGACATCGCCTGTTTGCTGATGGGTGCTAATGTACAGCTGCCAACCGAAATTCTTCTCGGGAACTAATTTGAGAGTGGCAGACATATCAAAAGCCGATAGCATTTCGCCATCGGGACTAAGACCGGTTAACAATGATACGTCCAAGAGCGTAGGGCTTATTGGTCCAGTCGGAAAGAGGAAAGCATTGGCTGTGTCGCACCAGAAATAAGCCGATGCTGACATGAAGGGTTAGTCTGCTGGAGGAGGGTGCAAGGAAAGAAGTATAGCATCGGTAATTCCTAACTCGTTCCATTGTTCCTTTTTCTGGCTGTAGACCCGAATGAGCCAGTCCTTGTATCCCTTGATCGGGCTAGGCCAGGAACGGAATGCCGATTTCCAACTGTTCATACTAAGCTCATCGGCAAACAAATGAAGCCTTGCTACCGAATGATCTATAAAATCTGATGGGTCTCGTTCCCCTATCGGTCCCAAAGAGTACATGGCCTCAGAGTCTGAGCATCGGAATAGAACCTGAGACATGTTGCCGATTGGAAGTTGAACAGAGAGTCTGTGCGCTGGGAATCCTGAGAGCTCCAGAAATCCGATGCAGAAGGCTTGTGCGCAAGAGAATGGGTGAAAATGAGAACGAGTGACCGTCTATTTATAGCTGCGGTAAAACTAGGGTTTTACCGAGGGTTTCGGCGTTACTGTTTCAGCCCATATCACGTAGTGGGCTGACACGTGTTCTCAGAATGGGCCAGAAGCGAAGATTGCAGGGTTAAAACTGTGAAATGTTCCGAGATAATTTGGTAAAATCCAATTTTAAGTGAAAGTTCGGCTAATGAGAACACCCACTGCCAAACTTAGGGGCATATGTTGACACCCAAATTTGACAGGAAAATCGGATATTGTGAAATGGCTAATTATATCGGAATTATTGGGCCAAATCAGAAAATGGGCTTCATCAGCAAAGAAAAGAAGAGAAGCATATTGAGAAATACCGATGGTAACAAGACTCCGAAAGGATTACGCTCTGATCAGAAGATAAATTCCGCGACGCAGTAAAATAGCTCGTATCAGTATCGATTTTGTAATAGTATAAATAGGGCTTTAGGTCTCATGCATATAGAACACATCATACACAAACACAACTACTTTTCTCGAATCTGTTCTACCTCGTCGAAAGGCTTCAATTCGCAGGTAGAACTATCTCGATGAGATAATTGATTCTCTTCTTGATCTCATATATACAAAGCATGTTAAATTGTCTCGGGTTTTACCGATCTTTAATGTGTTTCCGCATGTTGCACTGTCTCGATTCAATCGATCTGTAATGTGTGTTTATCTTGCAATGCCGATTATCAAGTATCTTATGTGTTTTTTCCTGAATCCAATATATGCGATTGTCTCGTTTAATCGATCTTGCGTATACTTGCTTTAGGAATTTGCATGTGTAGTTATTTGCTAATCAGCATTGTATTTACATCTAATAGCTTTAAACCTTTAAATCGATTTATTGGTTTACGTTAAGATTTAGATTTGAATACTGTCTTGGCTTGACCAATCTATTCAATCAACTCCTTGATTTAATCTGATAAATTAAAATAATGATTTGTTGCTAATTCTTCTTATAAAATACCAAAAAGAGGTAGAGAGATTTATGTTTAAATACTTATTTACACTTACCGCTCTATCAGGCGTTAAGCCGATAGATTTGCGATCGGATTATTTTAAAGCCGATTCGAAAGACCTGATCTGGCTGTTCCTAAAGCCGATTAGGGCCATATTGCTGACAATTTATTCCTTGTCAATTTACAGGTCACATTGATTGGCACGCTTGAACCTTGGTTGCAACACAAACCCAGACTTGATGCTTCCGCACGTGTGTTCGCGAAGATCTCCCTTTTAGTGTCAACAACTCCCTAGCTCATGGAACATCTCCCTTCTACGACGCTTCTACGCTTAATCAGGTCGTATGTCTCCTTCATCTCAATTCAAAAAAAAAGAGAAGCTGAATCTACCCCCAATCGCAGGCTACGCCCGGCTCAATCGCGTCCATCTTAAGCAAGCCCGTGGCCAAAATCCAACGGCTAAGGATAAAGCACTCCGTAGCACTCCTACGACGGGGTAAGCCGACACCTCGCACCCTAGTAAGGCTCCGCGCAGTGTGGAACTCCCGCGGCCTAAAGTACAATAAGCCCACGACAGGTTTGTGTGGGATGACTAACTTGGGCCTCGCAACGCACGGGGTCTGGGATTTTTTTTCGCCCAATTCTTTCTAAGTCCTTAACTTCGCTAAGCCCGCATCGTTGCGCGCCCTACCGAAGCTCGGGGGCTGGGGATTGGTGCGAAATTTTTCTAAGTCACTCTATTCTTTAGACCGCGCCCAACTCCAAAATTGCACTTGGACTTGGCCGCGGCTCGGGGACTGGATGGCTATGCGCACAAAAGCAAATTTTCAATCGACTTGTTTCGTCTAAAATTCCTAAGTTCACCTTAGAACTTCGTTACTGTTCATCTAGTTCTCCTACTTTTGAATGACAGGACTTACGCAAGGAAGGAAAGCGAACAAGCTTAACGAAGAGGATTCATTAAAAAAAGAAGTTGCATTACCAAGAAGAAACTTACAAAAATGGAATTTTACAAGCAAAAGGCAGCACGGCATCCCGGGCTACCGCAAAAGAAGGCACCGCACCACGACGGCTACGGCGGCGCCCAAAGCCTACTCCTACAGGTACTAAACTACTTCGCCACTCCTAAGAGTGGCGCTAGCGATGAGCCGGCGACACGGTAGACTCTGCCGACGGCGGCGACGACGACGACGACAGGACCAGCGCTGGCACCGACGGCCCGGGTGCGCGCGGTTGCCACACCCTCCGCCGGTGGATGCTTGCGCCGATGAGCTGTGGCAGAGCCACCACGGCAACCTCCGCCGCCGCCTCAGCGGCTTCCTCCGCCGCGGCCTCCGGCGGAGCCTCCTCCTCCGCCGCTAGCGCGGCGGTATACGCTGCGTCAGCTGCAATCTGCACCGCTACCGCGACCTCCTCCTCCTCCACCGCGAGTGCGACGGCTAGCGCTGCGGGCACTGCGTCGTCGGCGCGGATTAGGGCATGCTCCGCCAAAGCAGCCGCTTGGCCAACAATGACAGGGCCCGCGGTGTTCTCCACCTCCTCCGCAACGGGCTGGATCCGATGCGACGGAGGGCATATCCGCCAGCGCTGCCTCCAGCCACGCGTGCATGAAGTCTGAGTTAGCGTTGGAAGACATGGTCCTAACCTCTCTGCCTTCTCTCGCTTTCCTCCCTCTGTTCCGGTCTTGTGCTTCCTCCGCGACTAGTTTAGCCTCGCAAAGCTCAACCCAGGCCTCTGCCAATCGGCCTCCAGCTCGTCCGCTCTCAGTTCGGCGGCCATGAGCTCAGCCTTGATCTTGTGCGCCGCCTCTGAGGGGGCCCGGACTTCATCTCCTCCGGCCCGAGCCTTAAGCGCCACTTTAGCAGCGGCCAAGGATTTCTCGAGTCTGGCCCTTGTCCGAACGGCTTGCTCCGCGACGTCCCGCGATCGCTGGAGCTCGTCAAAGAGATGAGCAACTTCCTACGCGAGCTTCCGTCTCTCCGCTGAGGGCTCGGCCCGCTGTGCAGACCTTTGAGCGGTGTCTTGCGCCTCCTTGAGCTAGGCCTTAAGCCTGCCAACTGCACCCTCTGCAAGAGCCTGGCCTGCCTTTGCCGCCCGAAGCTCTGCCTCCGCCGCGCTCTCGCCCTCCACGGGAGCCAGAAACGTGGGAGCCACGCCGATCACCGTAATCAGAAGTGGTCGAGGACGCGCAGCCCCGCCTGTCGCCTCCAGTCGCAATCGCTCCACCTCGGCCTCCGCTGCTTCAGCGCGCTGGCGAGCGGTGTGCAGCTCGCCTATAGAAACGGCGTCAACGCTCTTCAGGAGATCCTCCCTAGCCAGGCCGGGAGTAGGATGGATCTTTAGGGCCGGCCGGGCTCCCTCGACAGAACGCTGCGCCCTGACATCCGCCTGTTGCTCCACCCATTCCGAGGTAGCAGAGATCCAATCCGCGGACGCCAACGGGCCCACGCTGGGCACCGAGACACCTATTGATGAGGACATCACCTATATGGACAAGATCAACACTCCTTCTGCTACATCCATGTCTACTATGATGGATCCTTCGGCATGGCTTCATCGACCACCACCTTGGCCCGGTCGGATGCGCAACACACAAGCTCGACGTGTTAATATTGTATCGTCACCGCCAGCAGTTCGGCCTCCACCTTGGCCGCCTCCCCAAGCTCAAGATGAATTTAAGAAAGGTGCATCTCCACCCACAACATTCGCTAAGGCCGAACAAGTCACATCGCTCCAAGGCCCAAGAGGAAGGCCAATTCATCCGCGACTTCGGTTCGCTCGTCTACGAGCAGCCTAACTTCAAACGGATGCCCAGGCCACATATGGACTCCGTTTTCGACGTTCTTGGTATGCACGGACAAGCTCTCGACGAGATCTTTCCAACGGATCCAGTCCCAGCTCCAAATTCCTTACGGATCAACAGGAATCGTCAAAACAAGATTGCGACCAGAATCTGCCAAGCGCTGTGACGCTCCACTTTGGGCCCATGGCCCATGTACCTCCTAGGGCTGCGCCCCAAACCCTAGCCGTCACTATATATTTCATAGCCGTCGCTGTTTAGACTCAGGTTTGGTTGTGTGTTGGTAGACCCCGTGTGCGTCCCCCCTCGAATTTGCGTGTGTCGTCTAGACCACCCGAGTCGAGTTATCGAACCTCAAATTTATCCAAGTGCTTCATCCATATTTGCAATTTTAGATTGTGTTTATCTTGTTTCTTGCTTGTTCTTCGATCGCTTGCAGGAAACGACCTTCGTGGTCAGGTCAATCGCGTTCTTGGCGTGGTTGATAACGAACAGGTTTGGTGGTTTAGCGATTGCCGGGTTGTCATCCTTGCGAGGTTGGTAGCCGGATCGTCAAGGTCGCCTCTCCGACCAGATCGAAATTATCCCCTCGAGTCTCACCAGAAGATCGGGCCTCCCCCGTGTCCCCATCACCTATCCTGCTCGACGGCGTGAGCACGCGCACCGGCCAGTCCCAACCAACTAGAAGCATGTGCCGGTCCGACACCGGGGGTGGATTCCCAACTGGGGTCTTGAAGAAATCGGCGATCCCCTGGCGATCGATCGGCCACCACCCGTGCGATGTGCATCCTTCGACGCGCAGGGGCGTGACCCACATTGAAGCCTCGGCGGTCTCTACTTTCACCGTCTCCCATCTCGCTAACACACCGCCCATCTCGCTAACACACCCCTCGCGGCGCCCCAGCGGGCTGATCCGGTGCCAAACGAAGCTGTTGAAGATATCGTAGCCCGTCAAGCCCTTCTGGGCAAGCTCCGCGATCACGTACGCCGTCACTTGATCCTTCAGAAGGGGCTCGCTGCGCGCGAAGATCGGGGTATCTGGCGCGTCACAAGAATACTCCAAGTTTGAGCCCCAACGGTTCAGGTAGAACCACCGACAAACCCAACCGTCGACTTTCGTCCAGACCTCATACTCCGGCTATGTTCGGCTCCCCCGGTCCCGGCGCGCGGTCAGATAGAAGACCCCGCCGTTGCCCACACGATGGCCAACGGACTTCAGCTCGAAGTACTGCTGGAAGAGGCTTACCGTTAGGCGCACCCTGCAGAACGCCTTGCACAAGTGCGCGAAGATAGACAGATGAACGTAAGACTGCGAGGACAGGTTCTCCGGCTGCAGCACCGTAAAAGCGAAGAGGTCCGTCATGAACTGCGACTCCAGCGCGCGGAACCCATAAATGGCCGAGTTCTCGAAGCATACCAGCTCGGTAGGCTCGGGCTCTGGCTCTCGGACTGTGCCAGGAAGCGTCCGCGACCCCGGCTTCTCGAAGCCGTCCCTCTCTAACTCCACCATCCTCTCCCTCGCAAGAGCGCTGTCTCCAATAAACACCATGGTCACCGGAAGCAAGAAGGCGAGGGGCAAGATGGAAGGATGAAGGAGGAGGCAAAGGGGATGTTCTGCGCTAGGGGTTCCCCCCAGACTCTGCCTTATCAAGGAAGGCAACGGTCGAAGCGGAGATCGTGGGAGTTGTGCCCGAGGAGGCGTAACTGTCCCACTTTTTCGTCAAATCAAAATTCAGTGCTCAACCTTTTCGCCACAGCGGCTCCGAAAAACCCAGCCAAGTCTCCCGCGCGGCGCGTAAGGGTTGTTTTTTCTCTAAACCTCAGACCGGCTCGCCACGCGACCAGCTCGAGGCTCGGGGGCTGGCTGTTGGTAATTTGTGAGCGGCCCACCCCAAGATGGGACTTGGGCTGGATCCGTACCGGCCTGCCGCGCGTACAGAAAGACTAAAGGGCCACCCTCGGCCGTGCCAAAAGGAACATTTGGTCCTTCGGGGTCACCCCCAGGCTTGACCAAGTCAACTACGCCTCCCTAGGTACTAACCAGGAGCGTGGTGCACCTCCCGGGCTATCCTTAGCCCGGGAGAAGGTCCCGCGGACAGTCCGCCTGTCCGCGGGCAAGTGGCGACAGCTGTCGTGCCCCACCTTACTTTCGCCGGCCTTGACCGGAAAAGGACTGTACCTCCCCGGGGTATCCTTAGCCCGGGGAAAGGCTCGCAGGCAACTCGTTTTGTCGTTTGCCCCATGGGTAGGCGGCAACGGTTGTTACGCTACGCGACGCCCTCCAATGGGTGGCGCGGGGCTGGCGCGGTCCAGCCAATGCTATTTCGAGGATAAAGGGAAAGTGCTTTCTCTCTGTGCAGCCTGCTTCCCCGTATTGGCATTTCAAGACACGTGCCCAGTACTAACCAGACCAGTTTTTCTCTGCAGGCCACAGACAGGACGGAGCCTCGGAATGAGACAAGGGCGCCACCACTAAAGATGGGCAAAGCAGAGATGGGCGCGGGGCCCGCCGTATCAGCTTTGGGCGACCCGCCGCGCCTGTAAAAGGAAAGGCCCCAGTCCCGATTGAGGCCAGGCAGTCCCAGGTGATAGTAAGCAATTCAGGCAACACACGCATCCGAAGCTTCCTTAGCAGTAGCCGTAGTCCTTAGTCAACTGAGTGTCCGAAACTCCCTTGTAAGCTCAGGATCGGTGCCTTCAAGCCCGGTCGTGGCACCTTTGTACTGTTTTCCACCACATAATCAACAAGAACTAGAGTAGAGCTATTACCTGGCAGTGGGGGCTTGAACCAGGATAAATCACTTGTGTCTTCACGGTTTGTATTCCCTTCACCTCTCCCTCTTTCTCCCCTTCTCTCTCTCACTGTACGGTGGATCTGTACCTAGATCGCCAAATTTGGGGGAGTCGTGGACCTCATCGGATTATTATTCGGCTTCACAGGATTAGTCAATGCCAGGGACAACGTCGAAGTTCACCTCATCAGCTTATTTGCCGACAAGATCGACATTTGATACATCTACGCCAATGACAACGTTTAAATCGGATTTTTCGGTTACTTC
Organism: Raddia distichophylla; assembly: GCA_005191435.1. Lineage (NCBI taxonomy): Eukaryota > Viridiplantae > Streptophyta > Magnoliopsida > Poales > Poaceae > Raddia > Raddia distichophylla. The sequence continues at coordinate 533,525 of SPJY01001677.1, forward strand.
ACTGGATAAACCGATGACACAGTCAACATCAATATCGGATTTTCCTATGGAAGAGCCGGTGGCGGAGTTTGTTTTCACTAGATCAACGTTGTTATTACTAGAAGAATTTGCATTGAAGCCGGTTACATCGCCAGAAGCATCTGCGACGACGTCGGATTATTTTCCGTCAAGATCAACGTCTGAAATATCGACGACAACGCCAGCTTCTCCCACCGCCTCAACATCACTGGTAAACTCGGTGTCCTCAATTACGTTTCCGCAGAAGATGATTGTTCACGTCAAATCATCCAATTATTTATCAACGGAAAATGAAAAAGCCGTTGTTGAGTCCCCGAAGGTTTCATTGCGTCAAGATCAGCTCGAACAGGAAGCCGATTCCATCGCGAGTTCGGTTCGGACTTCTAATACAGCCCAACTTGAAACAGCCAAAACGGAGTCATCCGAAGTCCGTTTTGGATGTTTGGGTACACTACGGACAATAGAACGACGAGAGCTTTCCGTTGAATCTAGTTTCACATCAAAAATCATCACGGATCAGCAGGAATCTTCAAAACCAGATGATGATTGCAAACTGTCCGTTGCCACGTTGAGCAAAATTGAAGATCCATCGGTATCTCAATCATTGGAAACCGTTGTTATTTCACCTCGGGGGCTGCAATCGGTATCTAGCTCATCGGAAAGCATTGCTATTTCGCCTTGGGGGCTGGATGATTCGCCCGAAAAGCATGAAGAAGTGCTTCAACAACAAGAGTACATGCCTAAGAATATATATCACTACAGGAATCAAACTCAGTTTCAAAAAGAATACATGCTTACAAATATGTGTGAAAAGCCGATTGAAATTGATGAAGATCATTGCTACAATACTACATTACGGGGCGATGAGGATGCAAATTCCGATGAAAAAGACATATTTTATGACTGTCAGAGTGAATTTGATGGTGAAAATATCGATAATAAGGCATATTCTAGCGATTCATTGGCTCCAACTTCGGTTATTTCTGATATTTCAGCACAAAGAACCGATAATAGCCAGGGACAAGAGCAATCGGTTGCTAGATCAGAAGAAGAGTTGCAAGAAAGCTCTGAAACAGTCGAACAATCGGTTTCTAAACCGGTTGATAAGGAAACATCACCGCATGTCAGGCAAAAGAGGCAATATAAGAAAGCGTATCAGAAAAATCAAGCTAATAGATGCCGACATGAGGAAGAAGAAAGGGCTCATTGGGAGTGTCCTTTTTTCCAATTCTGCTGGGAACGACATCTGAGGCTTCCAACGATTTATGATTGTCCGATGTCTCACCTCCATCCTCGTCGAACTGTTCGCTCAAGGTCCCAACAAAACGCATCGGCAAATAAAATTTATAATATGCCGATGTATACATCAAAAGAAGGGCAACATACGCATCACGTCGGAGAGGTAAACACCAACTTCATAAAAGCTAAACCACGATGGTGCCCAGCAGGATTGAGCAAGACACAAAAGCGTCGTCTACAACGTTTGAGAAATCAAGAGCAATGCGAAGCTCGTAAAAAAGACGATGAGCCAACTGAACAAGAGGGTTGCAAGGAAATATCAAGATCAGGATCGGAAAATATGCTGATTACTACGATGGATACTTGTTCAAGTAAGAATATCGATTGCTCTGGGGGCTCGAGTGAAGGCCGATCTCAAACTTTTGATCGAACTGAGACTGAAGAAAGGCAATCTTTAAAAGTTTTAGTTGGCCGGAGGCAAATAAAAGTCACACATGATTCAAGCCCAGAAATTACAAATGCCGAGGGACATCCAAAAATCGGCAAATGGCGTACGGTAAAAACTTCATCGGCTAATGATAGATCACTCAAAGTAATGAATAAGAGTAAGCCGATGAAACCTAATCCTCGCTGGTGTCCTACGGGTTTGACGAAATCTCAGAAGAGAAGATTGCAAAGATTAAAGGCCCGAGAAAAGCCGAAAGACGATACATCGGCTAAGTAAGTTTCTAAAACTGATGGCCGATAATTCAAGATTTTCGGGACATGAGTCTCATATCCCAAAAATCGGGGGCTTATGTTGACACCCAAATTTGGCACGATTTTACGGTTATTTTGGTGCCAAAAAGAGGGTGAAAAATAGCATATTCGGCCAAAAATTGAGCTAAATCGGCATATAATTGGAGTCATTGTTGGTTGACCGGCTGGTATTTGAAAAGGATTATTATCGGCTTTTATATACACAGACATGTGCTAGTCGATGGTTGATCATGATGAGATAGCCGATTATGTTAAGGCCAGATGGAATAATTGGTCATATAATCATATATGGGAGAATCGGTTTATATATGCATATGTGCATGCATGGGAGGTTAATGGCCGGTTGATCAAGTTAAGTAGCCGATTATGATGAGCTTACATACATGCATGGAAAAGGCCAATAAGAGCTTGCACGTGAACAACTATTACTCATATGAAAGTGACGGCTGATCAGGTGATTATAATATATATGGCCATATACTCCTACATGATCATTGGTTGCTGTTGGCTTAAGGATCTGATCGGTTTATACAAACACGCATATATATCTGGAAGCCGATTCAGTTATATGTGGAAAGACTACGTGAGAAGCCACCTGGAAGAGTATGTATCAGCTTTGGAGATTAAGCCGTACGTGAGGGCCAATCGGTATTGACCCGTACGTGGTTTGTATGCGCATGAAGATCAAGCAAGGAAGGCAACAGGCTCACGTCGGTTAATTAATATTAGTAATAGTATTCGAGTCGGTTTGTATCGAGTCCGTGCCTTGCACGATAAGTCTAGTCGGTTAGTTATTTTAGGTAACTAAGAGATAGAGTCCTTGTCAAGTTACCGGATTAGCTGGTGCGTCTTTAGTATAAATAAGAGCTGCCGTGCAGCGTGTAAAGGACCCTCTCTTTCAACATAATAATGCATCTACTATTTTGTCTACCTTTTACCCTTGTGCTATGAATCCGATCGATCCTCTCGTATCGGTATTCAAAGTACACGCCGGCGTCTACTGTCTCGATTAAGTTCGATCTCCTCGCCGTCGACTCCATCGGTAGGGACTGTCTCGGTTCAGTCCGATCTCCTCGCCGTCGGTATCGAAATACTATCTCTTGGTGGCATTGCTGCGCATCGCCGTCCGCCAGGAGGAGTTAGGTTTCGCCCGGAATACTATCTCTCGGCGGCATTGCTGCGCATCGCCGTCCGCCAGGAGGAGTTAGGTTTCGCCCGGAATACTATCTCTCGGCGGCATTGCTGCGCATCGCCGTCCGCCAGGAGGAGTTAGGTTTCGCCCGGAATACTATCTCTCGGCGGCATTGCTGCGCATCGCCGTCCGCCAGGAGGAGTTAGGTTTCGCCCGGAATACTATCTCTCGGCGGCATTGCTGCGCATCGCCGTCCGCCGGAGGTGTTAGGTTCCATCCCGTTCTATCGGCTCGACGTCTCATCGTTAAGCCGATCGTCGGATTATCGTCCAAGTTATCGGTAAAGCGCTCATCGCTTCGCCGGCGGCTTCTGTTCTATCGGCTCGACGTCTCATCGTTAAGCCGATCGTCGGATTATCGTCCAAGTTATCGGTAAAGCGCTCATCGCTTCGCCGGTGGCTTGTCTGCTCTATCGGCTCGACGTCTCATCGTTAATGAAAAAAGAACCGAGATTGTGGGATTTGTTTTTTTTAAGCACTAGAGCGTTGCCTATTCGTGAATACTTCCTCGGTCCCTCTGTTCTTTTTTATTTGACGTCTTTTAACTTTTAAACATATTTTTTATCATTCGTCTTATTCAAATTTCTTTTTTAAATATTTTTTTGTGATTTGTTTTATAAATAAAGGTACGTTAAGTATAACTTATTTTTTGCATATTTACACTAAATGTTTGAATAAGACGAGTGGTCAAAAATATGTCCAAAATCAAAGACGTCAAACAAAATGTTGTAGAATCGGTTTTGCGGAATAGATGCTTTGTGTATTGCTGTTATGAGAGTATATATAGTACAGGAGATGGGCCTTGCCCCTAAGGCCCAATATACTCTAACACTCCCCCGCAGTCTGAACGGCGCTAAGCAGTTTAGACTGATACAAAGCAAACACCCACACTTCACCGCGGTCAAAACAAAAGGACCATCAAA
>SPJY01001677.1:539458-594245 GCA_005191435.1 Raddia distichophylla
ACTTACTGTATGTACAAATGAATGCCACCACAGCTATGGACAATACCATCACCCCCTAGTCAAATCTAACAAATTTCACCTCCCCATGCTACGGCTCCAGAGCTAATCAAATGTAATACAAGCACATACAACAGATATCTACTGCGAATATGCGACGGTAGATCATCTTGGTCCAGAGAGCTCCATGGCTTCTAGGCCAAGCGAGGATTCGTCCACAGCAAAGTCTGTGAATTTCGGGGGCAGAAGCTCCGATGAGACGGACTTCGGTGTGTCAACGTTTTGTGATGCCTCCCATTTCTCTGCGAGCCCATCCCCTTCCAGCATCCTGATCACCTCAGACATTCTGGGGCGGTGAGATGGGTAGTACTGTGAGCACAGCAAAGCCACCTGAACCATTTCCTCCAGCTCAACCCTATCATAGTTGCTACCTAGGTCTTTGTCCACCATCATGCTCAGCTGCTTTTCTTGATGAAGTTTCTTTACCTGGAACCAGATGCAAGTATAAAAAAAATGCTGTTCATGGAAAAATGCTGTTCATGGAAACACAATGGCTATCACAAAAACAATAAATAATGCCCCTTCATGCTTTCACGAGCTTTAAAATGTGAAGTATTTGAGCAGGAGATGCTCGATGGTCAATATGTCCACACTTACATAAGCAAAGATATATACTAGTATCTTGCTTATTGAAGATTATTATGGTATTTTCTCAAAAAAGGACATGATAACTGCTATCTTAGTTATTAAGCCAATGCCAAATTCTAACATAAAAATCACGACGGTGAGTATTTATTGCTTAGACAACTAATTCAGTATTGTATTGGTTTTCCTAAAAAACAATACAATATTGGTGAATAACACTCCGAAAAAAATGCAGAACAGTGAAACTCTTGAGTTTCCTTTGTTTGGGTATCTTCTTTTGTTAGGAAAATAATATTTATTATGTTGCACATCAAATCTTTATCAATAAATATGCCCAACATAAAAAAGGGCAAAAGAAACCTAAGAATGACATTCAGACTTATCAAAAAAGCTATGAAGGGACTGAAAAGCAGTGCCAAACAAGCTTCTGATGCAAAGGAGGAAACAGTTTTTTTCATATAAAGTTATAAAAAGGTGAAATGGAGACCTGCATAAACATTAAAGTGAGTTTACACATAGAAACACAAGATAGCATACTTACCCAGTCAAGCACTCCACCTTTCTGATTTGCTAGCCTTCCAAAATCCAATGCCTTTTGTCCAGTGATCAACTCAACCAACAAGACTCCAAACCCAAAAACATCTGTTTTCTCTGATGATTGACCAGTTGACAAATACTCTGGAGCTATGTGTCCTACTGTCCCACGCACTGCGGTGGTAACATGGGATTCCCTGTGATCCAGAAGCTTTGCCAAACCAAAATCTCCCACGATTGCTTCAAAGTATTCATCAAGCAGCACATTGGAGGCTTTTACATCACGATGGATTATTTTTGGATCACACTGCTCATGGAGATAAAGCAAGCCTCGTGCTGTGCCCAGTGCTATCCTCTTTCTCCTTGTCCAATCTAGAGCTGGCCTACCATTTACGAGTTCTGAAAAAAAAAGGGCTAGTTTAGGTATACTGTGATACCAAAGAAGAAGGCTATTTCACGCGCACACTGATCAGTATACTAAGATAATGCTCATATGATGCCCTTTATTATTGATGACTAGCATATTCTATCAGTGGTAAATAGAGGTGATATCATGGATGGGTCCATTTCAAATTCCACAATATGGTGCAGTGCAAAATTGCTCTAATCAATAAGAGAAGCATGGCCAAGCATAGTTTGCTGGCACAACAGAAGGTCGAAGCTAGCCTGGCATGATATGTGGTAAATAGGTAGGTCTGGCTGGTCAGGACCACAAGCGATCACAACAGAGCATGTATCAGGCTGTCTCTAGACTGTAGTAGCAGAGATCACATCTCATTTTTCAAGTTACAAGTTTAGAACTGGCTAGACAGCTGCATGGCATGCTATAAGTACATATGCTGACGTGCTCTTATTGTTTTCAATGCTACTGTGCTTCAGCTGTATTTCTGTTAATTTTAAGTTGGAGAAATCCATGATAGTATGTGCTGAGTTTAGTGGATATTGCAATACACAACATGGATCATGCAAGGTTGCTAACTATTTAAAATGAACCTAAAAGAGTAAATTGCACATTTGCCCCCGGAAGTTGGACGAAAATCTCACTTGGCCCCCTAAACTTTGTTTTGTCTCACCTGGCCCCTGAAAGTTGTGTTTGGGTGCCACAAAAGCCCCTAGAAGTTGGATCCCGTTGCAACACAACCCCCCGAAGTTGGCTCCGGTTGCGGAAAAATTAGCCTGTGCTGAAACTTCAAGGGGCCAAGTGAGACAAAACAAAGTTTAGGGGGCCAAGTGAGATTTTCGTCCAACTTCAGGGGGCAAATGTGTAATTTACTCTTTAATTAATATTAGTAATAGTATTCGAGTCGGTTTGTATCTAGTCCATGCCTTGCACGTCAAGTCTAGTCGGTTTAGTTATTTTAGGTAACTAAGAGATAGAGTCCATGTCAAGCTATCGGATTAGCCGGTACATCGTCAGTGTAAATAAGAGCCGCGGTGCGGCATGTAAAGGATCTCTCTTTTTCAACATATCAATACAATCTACTATTTCGTCTACTTTTACCTTTGTGCCATGAACCCGATCGATCTGCTCGTATCGGTGTTCTAAGTACAAATGCCGGCGTCTACTGTCTCGACTAAGATCGATCTTCTCGCCGTCAACTCCCTTGGTAGGGACTGCCTCGGTTCAGTCCGATCTCCTCACCGTCGGCATCGGAATACTATCTCTTGGCAGCATTGCTGCGCATCGCCGTCCGCCGGGAGGAGTTAGGTTTCGCCCGGAATACTATCTCTCGGTGGCATTGCTGCGCATCGCCGTCTGCCGGAGGTGTTAGGTTCCATCCTGCTCCATCGGCTCAACGTCTCATCGTTAAGCCGATCATCGGATTATCGTCCAAGTTATCGGGAAAGCGCTCATCGCTTCGCCGGTGGCTTGTCTGCTCTATCGGCTCGATGTCTCATCGTTAAGCCGATCATCAGATTATTTCCCAAGCTATCGGTAAATCGTCATTGCTTCGCCGGCAGCTTGCCTATCGGAAACCTTGCCGATTGCAAAAGGTCAAATCGGCTGGCACGTCCTCGGAAAGCCCGATCCCCTGTAGTTCGGCGGTAGTTGGCGCCGGGAAACCATTGTTTCCCGTCAACAGTTACCCATAGAGATATGATCTAAAGGGAAAATATTATACTGCTAAATACAAAAGTAGCTCGTTGTGCAGCTCCTTGTTGTTTTCATATCATACTACTAAATACAAAAGTATCTCCTTGTGTGGCTCATTATGTAATTCCTTGCTGATTTTGTGTTGCTCCTTGTTGTTTTCGTACAGCTCTCACTTCCTGTAAAACGCAAACGGAGATATGCCATTAATGATGAATTAAAAAGTTAAATGGAAGCATTCCATACTCAATAATCATTTAACCATGGTGCTGTTGTTTTTCTGAAATTTCTCAACCCAATTCATCTTCCACTTCCCACCACCCTTTCTTATCGCCTTTTTCTTCAGTCCAGCAACTTGTGGCATGTTCTTTAGTTGTTGAATACTGTCATGAACATTTGGTTGTTGAATGCTGTCATGAACATTTGGTTGTTGAATGACTAGTTCTTCCACCTGTCTTTGGAGGCTATCAAGCACATTATCCACAAGTAATGAACTCCATGCCAATACAAGGAATCCAACTAGGTAATGCATTATCTCTGCACAAAATAATAGAAAAAATTGTAAGTGAAATAAATCAAATAGCTGCATTTTGCATTTTTGTTCGGATCAAAATTAAATTGGTTGCATCAAATCTGAAAGTTTAGCATATTTTGGCCTTCAGGACCACACACCCACACGTTAGACTTCAGGATTTTCAACGCAGCACAAAGAAGGCCATTAATTCATCTCTCTTTTGGCCTATTTGCAAATGACAACGAAGTAGACAACAGCATCACGACTCACACGGAAGCATACCTTTCATCTCTCTTTTGGCCTAATTACAGATGACAATTAAATAGAACATGGAAGCATACCTTTCATCTGGAAGAAGCACACATCAGTACGAGACACTCCATCCAGAGGATTTGGAGGAGGCACATGGTCACCATAATCCGTTGCCATCACCTGCTGCCCGACCAGTTTCGGGGAAGACACACAACGGCCGGCGGCGATGACCTCCCAGAGCCCCGGTGCAGCCAAAAGCGAGCACTAATTCCAGCTAGGTAAGATTTGGCCCTGGGGACGCGGCAATCCGACTCAAAAGTCTTTCTGTTCTCGTTCTAATATATTTATAGGAACGTGTCAACGTGTGATAAACCAGAGATTACCGTCGGCAAAGATTTGAATGAGTTATTGCGCTGGATCTCAATACTCTATGATAACGCGGAACAAGGGTGTAGACAGGTTCAGGGCCTCATGGTGGAGGTAATATCCTAGTTCTGTGTGTGTTATGTGATTGCATTTATTTGTGTATATGCATAAGGATGATGAACCAGGGTCCCCTACCCTCTTTATATAGTGAGGGAGGTAGGGTTACAAGATAGAGTCCCGGCCGATTACAAAGTAAGGTTTCTATTTCTATCTTTCCTTATTTACGGCATACTTGCCGGTTGTTACAATCTTATCTTCCCTTATCGGGATAGGCTTCTGCAAACGCCACATCTTGCTGTGCAAGGCAAGACACGATGTGGGTTGGCCGACTCGGCCCACCCCTGTTAGGTGATCTTCGTGGCCCATTGAGGATACCGGGGTCCGTGTATTCCATAGTAGCACCCGAGCCTTTTGCAGTCCAGTTGTAGTCCTTACTGGTTGCGCTCTAGCCGAGTCATGCTTCATGTCGAGTGCTTCCAATTCTTGATGTCATTTTTCGACTGGTTCCTCCTTTGTGATGAGCGCTCCATTGTATACAAGTAGACTGTAAGGGACTCAGCAGAATTTCTAATGTTGGTTTTTTCCAAGCGGTACCCGATCCAATTTTCAGGATTATAGTTGTTGGCTCGTCATGAGGCGTACCTTCGTCTAATTTGAGTTTGGCTGAGTAATAGTTGTACTCGACTGTCGCGGTATACAGCTGACGGCTTATTCTAAGGGCATATCCTCAAAACTCTTAGTCATATTTAACTCATGATATCTGGTTATAACTTATGTAATTACCAGCAGTTGGCTCAACCATGGAGCATATCATAAATCCTGATGATTTTTTAATTGAGCAAGTACTCTAGCCCCGTTCAAAACGCTGACCAGCTGTCGGTCCATCATGGGGCGTATCTCATCTCAAATTACTTTTTTGTCAAGTGGTACCTGTACCCGATTCTCGCGGTGCACAGCTAGCAGCTCTTGTCAGAGCGGACCCTCGGAACCTTAACCCCAATTCAAGAATTGGTTTTGGGTGAGCTTGGGCAAGTATCCTAGTCCTATTGAAATTAGTGACCGACAGTCGCTCTTCAACGAGGCATACCACACACCAAGTCATGTTAAGCTGATTGGTACCTGTACTCACTTGTCGCGATATACAGCTGGCAGCTTTCTTAAGCGTACCGAACCTCAAGCTAATTTTTTTCGAGCGGTATCTACACCCGTCAGTTGCAGTGTACAGCTGGCGGATCTTATCAAAGCGGACCATCGGAACCCTAATCCCAATCTCAAGAGTTGGTTTCAGGTTAACTAGGGGAAGTATTCTGATCCCATCTGATATGAGGACCAGCTGTCAGCCTTCAACGAGGCATACTTTGCACCGTGATTTATTGAGCCGAGTTGTACCTGTACTCATCTGCCGTGAGGTACAGCTGGCGGCTTCCTTAAGCGTACCATGCCTTAGGCCATAATTTGTAATAAGTAATACCTTCTACCATTGGTCATGGCGCACAGCTGGCGGCCCACTTAAGGCATATTATCCCTTTTAGAAGCCTAGGCGTTTTCCCCGCGCAATGTGAAGGGTTTTGCCTCTTTGTTTGTACTTTGATCGGTCTTATGCCTCTTCAACTGATCGTGCCTATTTTCAATATATCCAATCAATGTCGACTTCAACATGATCTCTAACTATTCCGACGGGAAAAACCGAAATGATATATCATAGCGACGGTTCACCTCCCTGAGTCTACAAAGCCCCGGGCTTTTACCGTGCCTTTCATCCAAACTACAAGCCTTTCCGTCTTTCTTTTTCCAAAAAACTTTCGTTCCTCACAGCAATGGCGTCTTCATCACGCACTTCCTCCTCCGCAGCCGACACGCCACCATTGCCACCCCCGGCTCCGGTGACCCACCCCCTTGTTTTTAACTTTGGAGACGAGGAGCAGGAGGACGAGGTAATCCACGGACTTCGTGGATGGCGACGGCCACGACGAGGAGGCCGAGGCCGCTGCCACCGCCGCCGCCGCCGCGGCTGAAACTCAGGTGGCGGAGCTCTGGCAATAGTTCGACTTGTCTATGGCGGTCCTGCGCCCGAGACCAAGTCGATGTCTTACTGAAGGTGGCTCCGGTCTTGGCGGAGATCATTGACATCATCGTGGAGAAGGTCATCCCCATGTTGCTGTAGCTAGGATTCATGTTTTCTTTTATTTCTTCTTTATTCCTTTTCCGTGGTCAGGCAACGGGCCCAAGCCCACTGTCATTGCCGATCGCGGAGCCTTTTGTAATCTTGGCCTAAGAGCCAAAAACATATGAATTTGAAAAATCCTTCCAAAAAGCAGTCTTTTCTTCTGATATATTATCTTATCTGTTGTAATCTTTTGTGCTCTGATCGCCAAATTGCCCCAGCTAAATACCGATTCCATTTCGTGCTTTAGCACCATGACGGCCTACCAGCGACCTGTCGGAAGATGTACACTGATTATAGCCGAATGTCATCTAGTTCTATCTGACTCAATCTCCATCAGCGATATGTCAAAAACATGATTCAAGCAATCTTAATCACCGAGTGGCCTTAGCCCCCGAGTGGTTTTCTCTTCGCAACTTCTTATGTCTTTGGCTCCATCGCCTTCTTCACTGTTAGGATTCTCAGACGACAAGCTCTTGCCCACGCACCACCATAGCACATCCCATTGCTAGAGACGAGTCGCCGACGCAATCTAGGCCTCATTCCATCTTAAACCTCCTCCAACAATGTCTTCCAGCAAGGACACCTCCATGGCCGATTTGTCAAAGGAACGGGTGACCTCGGTCACAACGGAGGAGCGATTGGGGGAACCAGTGGAAGCACGAGTTTTCCCGGCGCCAGAGTCGATTTCCTAGCGCCCAGCCGTGGGTCAGTCTTCTCCTACTCCTCGAGTCGAGGAGGCTGTTGTATTTAAGTCCTTCCCGCGCGGCCTCGGTCTTCGGTATTTTGAACTTTTCCAAAATCGAGTTTGTCAATCTGAACCCCAATTCCACTTTGCAAATCTCCGCCTTTGTTCATCTCTGTGGGGCATTTCTGGGAATTTATCCCCATTTCAATCTATTTCTCCATTTGTTTCTTCTCAAGCCGTACCCCAATAAGAATGCTCGCAAAATAATTGGGGGAGCCGGCTTACAGCTCCGGGACAGGATGAAGAAGCTCTATTTTTCCATTCTGTTTCAAACATGTAACAAGGGTTGGCACCAGGAATTGTTTTACTGTGACAATCTTGATCCATCACTTCCCCCTTTCTCCGGGCTTAGGCCCAAAGTTTCCACTTCTTGGTCCTCGGTCCCCTCAGCGGACGAGATGGGTCAGATCGCCGAACTTCTGGATCAGATTGACAGGTGCAAGATGGAAGGTCTATTTGGAGTTGGAGTCATTCTCAATTTTGCTCGTCATCGAGTGTAGTTTCTCAAAGAACTTGTCCACCCGGGGTACGTATTTACGGGGGTCATTGATTCGACCCGAGAGGTGCCCGAGCACGTTCCGAAGAATGTGCTGCATCACCGACTAGCCGAGCTCTTTGCCCTAGGCACTCACATCCAAGATGAAGGATGCCTGAATCCATTTTGTATTATGGATCCCCCAGCGAAGATAAGCTCTAGCTGGCCTCCAGTGTCCGTCCTTTAATGCTTCAATACTTTCTGCACTTCTATGTATATTTCCTGCCATAGGATCGTTGTGCCTTCTTTTCGAATGCTCCTCTCCCCAATCTGTCGTAGCACAAAGACTCCAGGAAAAAAGGCCTACGAGCGACTCTACTGATGAGCCGACTACGAAGAAGGGAAAAGTCCCGTATATGAAAAAACTAGTAAGCAAGCCCAAGCCATCTAGCCCCCGACGCGCGCGTTCGGGGGCCCAACTTTCCAAGACACTGCGGTGGAGCAACCTGTTCCACCGCCAGCGTGTGACGCTTCTTCCCGACGCCCCCTCCGAGGCCTAACACACAAGACGTGCCACCCCCGAAGGTCAGCACCCAAGCATCAGCCACTTCCAGCGGCACTGCCGCTCGGAGGGGCTCTGGGATAAACATAAAGAAATCCAACATGTGAGCTTCCATTGACTCCTTGCTTGTTGTTGATGTAGCTTTGTGTTGATGGATACTCATTGCATGGATCCTTCCGCTGAGGTTCACTTGGGCACGCCGCATGCTGGCTGGCCCTAGTCGGAGACACCGAGGGGCAGAACTAAGTCGGCCAAGCCACGTGACTCGGACGTGCCAATAGATATGACCAAGTCAGCGGATTTTGATGTGCCGACTGCTGCTCAACTTGACTGCGCTGAAGATGCCGCCGAATGGATGTCCTCAGCTGCTTCACCACCACCTTTGGACCAGTCTGAGGTAATTTCTGATTGGCTTCGGCGACCAGCACAGAGCCTTCTGTGAAAGAAATTCCGCAAGAACCCTCATGTCTCTAACTTCCCCAAGCTGCCTTCAAGGCTCAGTGGCATAATGAGAATTCAGAATGGGAAGTCATAGATGAACTACTAAACTACACTCTCAAGTGTGCAGAGCTGATTCACGTATATTAATTTTCTTCGATTGTCTTTGCGCCTTCTGGATTTTGCATTAATGATTCCCCTTTCTCAGAACATGGAGGAGCGCTCCAAGAGGAAATCCACGTTCTTTCATGAGATGATCTCGAAGGTAGAGAAGTTTAATGAGCACATGAAGAAGGCCGCAAATGCCCAGGGGAAGTCTGACACCATAATCCGAGAGCTGTGAGCCCGTTCTTCAGCGCTATTGGTGGAGAAGACGGATCTGATTGGCGTCATGGCTGGTAAGCCTTCATGCCAAGTCCTTTGGAGGTTTGCTCCATACTATTTGTCATCTGTTTTTGTTTTTTTGTTAGCCCGGGACCACAAAATCATCCAACTACAGCTCCAATATTCGGTACTGGAGAATGAAGAATTCCAGACTCGATCTCGGCTTGACAAGGCCCAGCGAGAGTTGGAAGGTATTGCTCCTCCCTCGAGCCCTTCTTTTGTCTTTATATGTTGAATGCCTGATTATATCTACTTATATTCCTCCAGAGTACAAAAGGAAAACATAGGCACAGTTCGACGTCCTTAATGGGAAGATTGAATCTACGAATGCGACCTATGAGCAACTCCTGAAGGCATCCAAGCAACTCCTGAAGGCATCCAAGCCCTTGCGGAAGCTTCTGGTGGCGGAAGAGGCGGGGCCGAGAGATACAAGTTAGATCATGATTCAACTGAAGGGGGCTCCCGAGAGACTGAATGCTCATCTTAAGGAAACAACGGTTACTAATGTCTGTCAGGTGCTAGCAATCGTGAAGTCTCTGGTGGAGCTCAACGCCGTCATGGAAGGCTTCGTCTGTACTATTGATGATGATGATAAAGTGGATACCTTAATGGAAAAAGCTCGCGATGCTTCCATCTCGCTGGCCAAGAATTTTCACCTGGGTCCCATGTAAAGGTTGTCATAAGAGAACTCAGATAGTTCCTGCAAACTCAAATGTTTTCTTATTGTTGCTTTAATGCCTGCTTAAGCAGATTGATCTGATTTTTGTGAGTAGATTCCCTTTCGTTCATGCGACCAACCCGACTAGTCTAGCCCCCGAGCACTTGGTATTCGGCTCAAAGCTTTTCCCACACGAGCCGAGTGGCATAGAGTTCGTCAATTTTTGGATGCTTCACACCAATAGTGGAAATCGCCGCTCTTAAACTGAGTGCCATTGTCCGCGATGATTCTATTGGGAACGCTGGACCTAACAACGATCTCTTGAAAGAATTCTTTTACTTTCATGGACGTGATCTTGGCGAAAGGCTTAGCCTAATCCTTTTGGAGAATTTATCCATTGCTTCTATGTCGAGCCCCCAAACTACAAACGGCCAGGTGGTAGGGATGGTCTGCAGCTCCTGCGCCAAAATATGTATTTGCCGGGCAAAAAACTGGCAGCCTTCATAGGTTTCGAACAATGTCTTCGGCGTCGGTGACCGCAGTCGGCCAGAAAAACCCTTGATGATAGGCCTTCCCAACCAACGTAGTGGATGCTGTGTGATGTCCGTAGATTCCTGAGCGTATCTCTTTAAGATGGTCCCTTCTTGCTCGAATCTGCAGCGCCTTAGCACACCAAAGGCGCTTTTGCGGTGGAGCTCGTCCCCGACGATGGCATAATTTCGGCTATGTTTTGCGATCTGTTCAGCTTGTGCACGATCATCGGGAAGTTTATCCCGTAAAAGGTAATCTAAGTACAGAGTCATCCAGCTTGGCTTGATGACCAACACTTCTGCTTCAGCTTGATCATCGTATACCTTGGGCGGCTCTGACTATTGTTTAATGTAGGGTTTATGGAGCATCTCCACGAACATGCCGGTCGGCACTGCCGCTCGAGTGGATCCCATCTTAGCGAGTTCATCGGCAGCTTCATTATCGTGGCTAAGAACGTGCAGGAGCTCCAGACCATCAAATTTATCCTCCAACTTGCGGACTTCTTGGCAATATGCGGCCATGTTGTCCTCGACGCATGATCAATCCTTCTATACTTGATTGACCACCTGCTGTGAGTCTCGTCGAACTGTCAATCTCCTGACGCCAAGCGAGATGGCGATGCGGAGACCGTGGATGAGAGCCTCATACTCGGCAGCGTTATTTGATGCCGGAAATTTTATTTGGAGGACGTATTTGAGATGCTTGCCTTTTGGAGAGCTGAGTACTATCCTAGCCCCCGTGTCACTGAGCATGAGGGAACTGTCGAATTATATTATCCAATACTCACTGAGCATGAGGGAACCGTCGAATTATATTATCCAATACTCCAGCTCTTCATTAGATGTTTTTACCTCTGACTCCGATCATTCAGCGACGAAATCAGCAAGCACTTGTGACTTGATGTCTATGCGAGACTTGAACAGGATATTAAAGGCTCCAAGTTCGACTACCTTTTAGAAATTCTCCCGGTGGCCTCTCTGTCATGGAGTATGTCTCAAATTGGAAAAGCGGTGACCACTGAAACTGCGTGTTTTTGGAAGTAGTGCTTAAGTTTGCGAGATGCGATCGATACAGTGTACAACAGTTTTTTCACCTGTGGTTACCGCATCTTTGACTCGCCTAAGGCCTCGCTAATGAAATAAACCGGGCGTTGTACCTTTTGAGAATGCCTAGCCTCCTCCCGCACCACGACGATGGTAGCGCTGACTATATGAGTCGTGACCGCTATGTAAACCAGAAGGGGCTCTTCTGCCATGTGTGAAACCAAAACAGGTGGGGTGGTGAGGAACCTTTTGAGATCTTCGAAAGCTTGTTGCGCCTTCGGAGTCCATTGGAACTTGTCCTGCTTCTTTAAGAGTTTGTTGGCCTCCCCCGCTCGCCTAGCTTAGAGATGAACCGGCCAAGTGCCACCATACATCCTGTGAGCTTCTGAACGTCTTTCTGAGAACTGGGGGCTTCCATCTTCATGATTGCATCAAAGACGAAAGAGGCTTCTTTCGCGAGTAAGTTAGTTTAGAGACGAGCAACTTGGGAAAAGTTTTTTATGAATCTTCTATAGAATCCCGCATGACCCAAGAAGCTACAAATTCCCTTAACGTTTATCGGTAGCGGTAACATCTCAATTACCTCGACCTTGGCTCTATCTACTTCGATCCCTCGTGGAAAAACAAGATGTCCTAGGACAATTCCGTCTCTCACCATGCGCTTGCACTGAGCAAAACATTTTGAGAGGAAACAGCGTAGCTCTCTCCCTCGAGTTCTCTACATCATCGGTTATCCCTCTACTCAGAATGGCAGTAAGAGTCAGAAGGTTTTCCTGTTGTGCCAGGACTTCCTCATGATTCGCGACACTTGGCTTAGGCCTTCGGAATTTCCAAGTTTCTATTGGCAGTGTGGAAGCATTGCCAAAGTTTTCGAGAAATTCCACTTTGAAAGCGTAAGATGTCAAGAATGGCACAAGTTCGTTCACCGGTTCAGGGTCTTGGACACAGGGAAACATGGTTTTGGGAGTTTCTTAGATTCTAGAAGAATCGGATTGGGTTGGAAGGTTTGACTTGGCAAGGTTGTCTAAGGTTTGGGGATTACCGGAAGATTCAAACTCTAGTTTTAAAAGTTTGTCAAAGGAGTCAATGAAGGGAGTATTGCCTTGCAATTTGCCCAGGATTTCTTTCCCTTCAATAACAGTCTTGTAAACAAAGGATTCTCCGAAAACTATGTTAAAAAAGTGGCACTCGTCAGGTTCAACCCCTCGACAAAGTGTTGCATGAGCATAGGCTCATGAACACACAGGTCAAGTCTCGAACTGGCCAACTGGGTAAATCGCACCCAGGCTGTGCCTATGGTTTCACTCTCAGATTGACAGAAGTTCAAGACTTCCTATTTCAATTCTACGATTTTCGTGTGAGGAAAAAACACGAAGCATAATTTCTCCTAAAGAGCTTCCCAACTGTCGTTAAGGTTTCCTATGGTCAATTTGAACCACGATTTGACTGATTCCTTGGGGGAGAATGGAAACAATTTCCATTTCAACGTTTGTCGAGCCATTTCAAGAATTTCAATGAGAGAATAGAGTTGTTCAGATTCACGGTGATGACTATAATGGTTCTTACCTTCTGATCTGGAGAAAGATTTCTCCCGAACCATCACTATGAGGCCTGACTGGAACTCAAAGTTAGGTGTATGGATATGATGGGATGATGGTGGGGGCTAAACGTACTTGGCCTTAAGAGCCTAAAATTGATAGATAGACGTGTTATCCATGTGGTGGTACACGGACAAGCAAGGTTCGAAACTAGAACAACTACCGTTCCTCGGCAACGGTGCTAGAAAGCTTGTTAACGATTCTTATGTGCTTGCGATTCTTACGCTCTTAGGCCTTGTTTGTTTGAGCTTGTTTGAGTTGCAGCTTCTCTAAAAGCTGCTTCTGGGAGAAGCCACAAAAAATTAGCTTCTGGAAAAAGCTCATAACACAGTACAAATTGGGCTTTTGGTGGCTTTTGGCTTCTTTGAAGGGGGTCCCAAAAGCTAGCTGTTTGTTTGAGCTTCTAGCTTCTGGGGCTAAAAGCTGGCTAGAAGCTGAAACAAATAGGGCCTTAGAAATAATCCGCTAGCGGACGGATAAAAAAAGAAATGGAAATAACCATAGCAAAAAAGGAAAAAAAAAAAAAAGGACCCGGGAGGATTACAAGGTATCGAATCCACGAAAAACGAGGGAGAAGGATAATTCTAATTATCTATATTATTTAAGATACCAGCTAGCTTGTTAACAAGGGTAAGGATAAATAATATACTACACCACAACATAACAATGGAGGCATTCATTTTGCCGGGAAAAATGGCTTTCAATGGAAAACTATCTGCCGGGAATGACTTTTCCGACAGACATTCCGCCATAACCGTCAGCCAGTAACCCAGCCGTCCGCAATTCTCTTTGCCAACAAACAAATTTTTCCCGATAGACAGTTTGCCCTCAATTCTCATTTTTCCCGGCGGACAGTTTGTCCTCGATTATCATTTTTTCCCATTAGACAGTTTGCCCTCGATCCTCATTTTTTCTCGGCAAACAGTTTGCCGACAGACATTATTATTGACGACAGACATTCTGCCACTATAAATTATCACAAAACCAAAAAAATCACACTAATAATGCTACACTCATAAAGGCATATAACATTCAGTAATATGCATACCATAACAAAAAAAACATAACCAATATGACTATCATCACACGGACAAACAAGCATCAGAACACACATATATATGGGTTGAATAAATCAACCATGCCTTCGCATCTTCTTCACAAAAATATAGAGCAGGTAATGAACATCACATACAAAAGTGTAATTGTCTACTTCAAGTGCTAATGTACTAACCTGCCTGTGTAAGTAGCACAAAAGATATTAATAGGGAATGCAGTATTACATATATCTATATACATCACACTTAAGTTTCAAACTGAAATATTCCATAACCCACAAAAGTCAATTAGTTCCCAAAATGTAGAATTGACATCAAACAACATAGTCATCTTTCCCGTGGTTGCACTCTGCATAGATAGTTGAAGATATGTACATAGTTGAGATATGTGCTAACCTTTCTCAATCCTGATTGAATATTTTGTTAGCAAATTAGTGAAACTAGGAGGAAACACAGAGTAGATGTTATCAATGTTGGTTGCAAGGAAAGGTTTAGGATTAGGTAGGACTGGCTCCTCATGGTAGCATATTGCTGGTGCCTCTGTCCTCTGATCAGAAGCAGGACTGTCAAAGCTTGAAGCATCATCAGACCTAGGCACCACATACTATGTTATCATTGGTGATGTATAATACAACTTACAAGTCCGAAATATCACTACTGTATAGAGCAACTGTGTTTAGATCAGAAAGATAGAAAATTGCACCTTCACACAATTTAAAAACGACTCTGCATCACTGAAATATGAAGGTAATGTATGCACATAAATATCCTGTATACATCAAAACCCAACTATTGTAGACTTGTAGCCTAGTAGGTGCAATGTCACTAAATAAATGCAATTGTGAAAACTAACCAGTGAGTACAATTACATTTGTTTATACAACAAGACTTGCCTGTTTGGACAAACCAAAGAAGCTCACAAACACCATCCTGCTTCCTCTAATTGGGCATTGTGTCACACAGGTAACCTGGGGCCATGAAAGTTCAGGATGGACACGATTAATTCAGGATGGGCACGATGAAAAGTTCAGGATGGCCATGAAAAGTTCAGGATGAAAAGTTAACAATTAGAAATATACGGTGAAATGTTATAAAATATTAAAAACTATACTAAATTGCATCATGAGTGTCAAGGCAGGCTTACAGCCTAATAACCAAGATAGGCAATAATAGTAGAAAAAACTGAACTAATAAACACATGACAACACAATATAATATCTTACAGGAATCATATCTATATTAAGTAACTATCAGGCTCATGCTCATCGCTCAGACTAAAAGCATAGACCATTTATTTCTCGAGCACCAGCTTCATTTTGTAAATTACAGATTTGGTACATCCAAAGGAACAGAAGTACGGCAGTACTGAACAAAAGTACTTTCAAAACATCCACGGAAGATGGATCCTTGATAAACATCATTACCACTTGAACCAACCAAAATCATGGCAGAGCCCAAGAGTTACTTTCCGCTTTGAGAACATCGATGATTAAATTCTTCTAAGACAAAACCTAAACAAATATAAGTACGCGCATATATGGAGCTGACCACCCAAAATCAACATCCTCGCGAGCTCTTGACCCAAATCAAATCTCTAGCACACTGCACACCAAACCAACTCATGCCATATCGAAGGAGGAGGAGGCGCGGGGCTACCGCTGTGTGTTGTGGTGTAGTGATATAATAGGACCGTTAACACACGCAATGATATAAAAGAATAAGTTAGACAGATAGTTGGGAGGAAAACGAGAAGAGTATAAAGTTCCTTAATAGTGTAATCGATTATCAGGTTGAGCTAGCGGATATGAGTTTGGTGGTTTATTTAAGAACTTCGTTGAAACTCAGTCGATTCACTATCACCCGCTATCAGTTAAGAATACTGAACGTTTATGACCACCCCCAATTGGGCACTACTGGTTCAATTTCTTACGCAGTGGATTACGAGTGAGATAAATCTCAAATGGATAGGGCTGTCACCCCCTACTACAAAGTACGTTGTAATGGGTGTACATACGCATACGGAATACTCATAATCCCAAAACACAGAACTAGGGTATTACCTCCACCGTAAGAGCCTGAACCTGTCTAAACCATTGTCCCGTGGTACTATCGAGTCTTGGGATCCAACGCAATACCCCATTCAAATCATTGCCGACAGTAACCCTCAGTTTAGCATACGTCGACAGTTGGCCCGCCAGGTAGGGGAGCATCAAGATCAAACTCCATCAAGCACGATGGCGATAACCAATCAAATCGGTACCATCTTCACCGCCGGCCAAGTTTTTTGTTTCTGTAACATCCCCAAAATTTGCATGAAAATTTTTTGCGAAAATCATCATTTAAATCCCCAAAGCTACTCTGCATTTTCCAGCTTTTCCCAAATGCATTTCCTATTCAATTCCATTAGAAAATACCTTTTCCTAATTTTCTAGAGAACCATTTCATAAAATATCATATTTTATATCATATTTGGATCCCTCTCATTTTTCTGGATTTTGGGAGCCCAAGATCACATTTTTGAGACTTCTGCAATTTTCTACAAATTCTTTAAGCCTTTATGAATTTTTCTGAAATTTATTTATCCATTTAAACCCCACCCTTCCTTTTTTGGAAATTCTCCAAAATGCGCTTTCTATTTTGGGTTTACGCCTTCGACGTCACCCCCTTCCCCCTCCGCCGCAGGCCATGGCCCACCAAGGCCCATCAGGGCGCATAAGTTGCATCCAGCGGCTTAGATCAAAACAGCCCAATCCAACTCCCCCCATTGATCCACGTCACGCCCACCGTACCCCTTCGTCCCAAAGATCCAACAGCACCCATAGATCTTCAAGTCTAATCCAACAGCACACACAGTTCCCCTTTATCGGCTGAGCCGCCTCCTCTGAAAGCGCCGGCCCCGCCATCTCCGCCGCGCCGTCCATCGAAATCGCCCTACGCAGCCATTCCCGAGCCGATACTAGCTTTAGCCTATATGGCTTTGCCACGTAGCCCCCTAGATTTTGCCCCTCGTCGACACCCCCTGAACACCGCCACTCCACCGGAATTGCTCGCCGCAATTCGTGCGAACCCACGACCTCCGCCGCTCATCTCCGCCTATAAATAGGCCGTCCTCAGCGCTCAACATCATCAAGCCACTCCTCCCCAACTACCACCTCCCACCAGCGATCATCGGAGCTCCCTCCTCCGCCGCCATCTTCGAACACCGCCGCCTGACCTCGCAGCCCCGGTCGCCTCCCTTGCTGCAGAGCACCACCACTATCTCCATCAGGTTCACCGTCCCTGTAGGCACCTTCTTTGACTACCACCTCGCCGTCTCTTGCCACTGCTCACCAGCGCTGCCTTCCCCCGGTAAGCCTCCCCTCCGATCCTCGCTCTCCCTCTCACTGCCAAATGGGACCCATATGTCAGTCGGCCTGATTCCCTCATAATTGCCCACGGGCCAACGCCTAGCCGAAACCCACCCCTTCTATTTTTTTCCTTTTTCTTCTAAAATTACCTAGTAATGCTGCTCAAATTTCCTTAAAATATTAAAATCTATCCAAAAATTACGCAAAAAATTCATAAAATCTTACAAATACAAAATAATTTAATAAAATTATTAAACCCCATTTTCATCAATTAAATAAGCTTAAATAAAATCATTTCCTCCTCTTTAACATATAAAATTCAGTAAAATGATTTCTAAAATATTTAAAAATCCTAAATATTATTATTAGCACAAATACTTTTTTAAAAATCTTTCTCCAATATTTTCTCCTTATACTCTCAACAATTTTCATCTCGGAACTCCATCAACATGGTTGTCGTCGACCCCGACCTCTGAAAATTTGTTGATCCACACTAAATTTGTCCCACCCAAAGTGTTGTCCAAAGAAAAAATCCTTCCATCTTCCAAAATCATACAAACCATCACCCTCTCAGCCAAGCCATATCCCCTGCATTCATATTTTATGTATTCATGTTAAAATCTTTAAATTACATATTTATTGAATTTATTTTTATTTTATCTTCGTTAGATACTGAATTAAACACTTTCGGATTACTTGAGGAAGACTATCCAGAAAGCTTGTTAGAATCCGAGTTGATCCCCGAAGAAGGTAGGTTTCCCTATCCTTGATGAACGTTGAAATTCCTCTTGCCAATTATTTATTTAATTATTGCATTACTTTTTAGTTATTTACTTATGCAAATTCCCCATATTTAACCTATATAATTCTTCATTTTATATAGAATAGTTATTCCAAACTCCACTACCAAAAGCCCTCCCAAACTAATTATCCTGTACATTACTCTAGCATAAGAAAATGTAATAATATATATGTATTTAAAAGGTAGGATAGGAATCATTGTCCATATATTATAATAATTGATATGGAAGTGAAACGTGGAAAAATGAAAATGTATAGGCTCAAGTCATCAGCAAAGTTATTGTAATGACATGAAGAGCGATGCATTGTTTTAGTATTTTCACAATGCTTGCGCGGTTTTCCGCAATGCTTTAAGCTAGTGAGTCACCAGCAAGGTTACCGTTGTGATTGTGCGGAGCTTAGCATTGTTAAGGTTATTTTCTCAATATTTGCGTGGTGTGCGGGATATTGCAAAACCTTGGGTCTTATTGATAAAAATGACAAATTAAACATCCAACCATATAAGAAGCTGTTATATGGGTAAAGTTGGATAGGTTCTGCAGAGGTGATAACAAAAACATCGATGGACCCCAACTGGGTGATATCTCTTTTATTCATAATACTTATGATGTTTGAAAAAGTGATTGTGTTAAGTTCAGGTGAAAGAAGATAAAATTGTTTTAAAATCCATTGTGATGTTTTAAAATATGTTTTAATCAAATGATAAGTCTTTATTTAAATGTCGCATTATTACCACATGAGATATAGTCATAACCCTTCTTTAATACTGATTGCATGTAGTTAATATTCATGTTCCTATTATAACGTTTATTGGTGGCGGTAACATCTCGATTACCTCAACCTTGGCTCTATCTACTTCAATCCCCCGTTCAAAAACGAGATGTCCAAGGACAATTCCTTCTCTCACCACGGCTTGCACTGTGCAAAACTTTACCTATGGAAATTCTGTGAAATGATATAACATAAAGGATTAATTGAGCAATGTGGTAGTATTCAGAAGTACCAAGGCCTAACGTACACTTATCCCAACTAAATGACAAAATGGTCAATAGAATCAGAATAGTACAAAGTCCAATTTTCAGAGATAAAAAGAATGTTTATGATTTATATTGGAGAGAGAACTTAACTGTATAACCATGAATTTAATCAGCCAACACCACCCAGATTGAACTAAAGGAACTTCGAGTCCAGTTCAATATTAACGGCCATGGCTGCATATCCCTTTCCCAAACATATCAATACATTGAATAATTTGTACCAGATAGTGCACACATGATTTAGGCAGAAAAAATGTAATATATTCACTGAGATGTAGAACATAATACTAAAATGTGATTAAAAAAAGGAAAAATATTTACACAGAACAATTAGAAATATATGGTGAAATGTTATAAAATATTAAAAACTATACTAGATTGCATCATGAGTGCCAAGGCAGGCTTACAGCCTAATAACCAAGATAGGCAATAATAGTAGAAAAAACTAAACTAATAGTACATGACAACACAATATAATATCTTACAGGAATCATATCTATATTAAGTAACTATCAGGCTCATGCTTATCGCTCAGACGTGGGACTGTTTGGTTCATGGCCATGATTTGCCATGCCAAATAAAGGCATGCCTTCAAGATTTGGCTGTTGTTTGGATCGTGACCATCTAAAGACAAGAAGACAGAAAAAGTTGCCATGCCAAATTTTTATACCACATGAGGCTGCCAACGAATGGCGGCCGATTCGGCTGCCGGCGCCAAATCCTTCTTCGCCAACTAGCTCAACCACGGCAGACACTGCAACGTTTTTCTTATTTTAGTTGATTTTCATCTTCTGAATTTCATATATATTTCATACAGTGTCCGAATCGCATGAAACAAATTTTATAATTCATGTAAAATCCTAATCAACCCATTTTTATAGTTTTAAATTTTTTATTTTTTATTTTATCTGGTATTTTTTGCATTGTATAATCGATTTTATTTGCATTTTTAAAATTTTATTAAATTTTATACTAGTTTATATGAAATATATTTGACCATAACAACAATTGGCACATTCTTAGTTGGTAGTCAACCAAACATACCACCTATTTTACCAAAATTTGGCTGCCCTCAATTGGCTCTGAACCAAACGACATAAAAATTACCATCGAAAGGTCATGCCCTCAATTGATCATGACCATTCATTGGTATGGCTAACGAGGGCTACGAACCAAACATGCCCAGCATCGACCATTTATTTCTCGAGCACCAGTTTCATTTCGTAGATTACAGATTTGGTACATCCAAAGGAACAGAAGTACGGCAGTACTGAACAAAAGTACTTTCAAAACATCCACGGAAGATGGATCCTTGATAAACATCATTACCACTTGAACCAACCAAAATCATGGCGGGGCCCAAGAGTTACCGCTTTGAGAACATCGATGATTAAATTCTTCTAAGAGAAAACCTAAACAAATATAAGTACGCGCACATATGGAGCTGACCACCCAAAATCAACATCCTCGCGAGATCTTGACCCAAATCAACTCTCTAGCACACTGCACACCAGACCAACTCATGCCACATCGAAGGAGGAGGAGGCGCAGGGCTACCTCTGTGTGTTGTGGTGTAGTGATAGGACCGGTAACACACAATGGTATAAAAGAATAAGTTAGACAGATAGTTGAGCGGACAATGAGAAAAGTATAAAGTTCCTTAATAGTGTAATCGATTATCAGGTTGAGCTAGCAGATATGAGTTTGGTGGTTTATTTAAGAACTTCGTTGAAACTCAGTCGATTCACTACCATCCGCTATCAGTTAAGAACACCGAACGGTTATGACTACCCCCGATTGGGCACTACTAGTCCAATTCCTTACGCAGTGGATTACGAGTGAGATAAATCTCAGATGGATAGGGCTGCCACCACCTACCACAAAGTACGTTGTAATGGGTGTACATATGCACATGAAAATACTAATAATCCCAGAACACGGAATTAGGGTATTACCTCCACCGCAAGGGCCTAAACTTGACTAAACCCTTGTCCCGTGGTACTATCAAGTCTTGAGATCCAACGCAATACCCCATTCAAATCATTGCCGACAGTAACCCACCAGTTTAACATACGTCGACAGTTGGCGCGCCAGGTAGCGGAGCGTCAAGATCAAACTCCATCAAGCGCGACGGCAATAACTAATCAGATCGGCACCATCATCACCGCCGGCCAGGTTTTTTTGTTTATGTAACATCCCCAAAATTTGCATGAAATTTTTTTGCGAAAATCTTCATTTAAATCCCCAAAGCTACTCTGCATTTTCCTGTTATTCCCAAATGCATTTCCTATTTAATTTAATTAGGAAATACTTTCTCCTAATTTTCCAGAGAAAACCATTTCATAAAATATCATATTTTATATCATATTTGGATCCCTCTCATTTTTTGGATTTTAGGAGCCCAAGATCACATTTTTCTGAGGCTTCTGCAATTTTCTACAAATTCTTTAAGCCTTTATGAATTTTCTAAAATTTATTTATCCATTTAAACCCCACCCTTCCTTTTCTGGAAATATGCGCTTTCCATTTCGGGTTTACGCCTTCGGCGTCACCACCTTCCCCCTCCGCCGCAGACCATGGCCCACCAAGGCGCCCACCGTACCCCCTTCGTCCTGAAGATCCATTGGCGCCCATAGATCTTCAAGTCTAATCCAACAGCACACACAGTTTCCCCTTTCACTGGCTGTGCCAGCCTCCTCTGAAACCGTCGGCGCCGCCGTCTCTGCCGCGCTATCCACTAGAATCGCCCCTCGCGGCCATTCCCGAGCCTTTGAGACACCGGCTTTAGCCTATATGGCTTCGCCACATAGCCCCCCACATTTTGCCCCTCGTCGGTGCCCCCCGAACGCTGCCACTCCACTAGAATTGCTCGCTGCAATTCATGCGAACCCACGGCCTCCGCCTCTGGCCTCCGCCGCTCATCTCCGCCTATAAATAGGCCGTCCTCAGCTCTCAGCATCATCAAGCCACTCCTCCCCAATCACCACCTCCCACCGACGATCATCGGAGCTCCCTCATCCGCCTCCATCTTCGAACACTGCCGCCTGACCTCGCAGCCCGGTCGCCTCCCTCGCTGCCAAGCACCACCACTATCTCCATCAGGTTCACCGTCCCTGTAGGCGCCTTCTTCGACTACCACCTCGCCGTCTCCGGCCACCGCTCGCCAACGCTGCCTTTTCCCAGTAAGCCTCCCCTTCGATCCACTCTCTCCCTCTCACCTGCCAAATAGGACCCATATGTCAGTTGGCCTGATTCCCTCATAATTTCCCATGGACCAACGCCCAGCCGAAACCCACCCCTTCTATTTTTTTCCTATTTCTTCTAAAATTACCTAGTAATGCTGCTCACTTTTCCTTAAAATATCAAAATCTATCAAAAAATTATGCAAAAATTTCATAAAATCTTACAAATACAAAATAATTTAATAAAATTATTAAACCCCATTTTCATCAATTAAATAAGCTTAAATAAAATCATTTCCTCCTCTTTAACATTTAAAATTCAGTAAAATGATTTCTAAAATATTTAAAAATCTTAAAAATTATTATTAGCACAAATACTTTGTTAAAAATCTTTCTCCAATATTTTCGCCTTATACTATCAACAATTTCCATCTCGGAACTCCGTCAACGTTGTTGTCGTTGACCCCGACCTCTGAAAATTTGTTGATCCACACTAAATTTGCCCCACGTACACATGCATAAATCTTGCTAACCAGAGGACTCCCAAAGTGCTGTCCAAAGAAAAACAAATCCTTCCATCTTCCAAAATCATACAAACCATCACCCTCTCAGCCAAACCATATCCCCTGCATTCATATTTTATGCATTCATGTTAAAATCTTTAAATTACATATTTATTGAATTTATTTTTCTTTTATCTTCGTTAGATACTAAATTAAACACTTTCGGATTTCCTGAGGAAGCCTATCCGAAAAACTTGTTAGAATTCAAGCTGATCCCCGATGAAGGTAGGTTTCCCTATCCTTGATGCACTTTGAAATTCCTATTGCCAATTATTTATTTAATTATTGCATTACTTTTTAGTTATTTACTTATGAAAATTCCCCATATTTAACATATATAATTCTTCATTTTATATAGAATATTTATTCCAAACTCCACTACCAAAAGCCCTCCCAAACTAATTATCTTGTACATTACTCTAGCATAAGAAAATGTAATAATATATATGTATTTAAAAGGTAGGATAGGAATCATTGTCCATATAATATAATAATTGATATGGAAGTGAAACGTGGAAAAAATGAAAATGTATAGGCTCAAGTCATTAGCAAGGTTGCTGTAATGACTTGAAGAGCGAGGCATTGTTTTAGTATTTTCACAATGTTTGCGCGGTTTTCCGCAATGCTTTAAGCAAGTGATTCACAATGCTTGCGAGGTTTTCCGCAATGCTTTAAGCGAGTCACCAGCAAGGTTACCATTGTGATTGTGCGAAGCTTAGCATTGTTAAGGTTATTTTCTCAATATCTACGCGGTGTGCGGGATATTGCAAAACCTTAGATCTTATTGAATAAAAATGGCAAATTAAACATCCAACCATATAAGAAGCTGTTATATGGGTAAAGTTGGATAGGTTCTGCAGAGTTGATAACAAAAACATCGATGGACCCCAACTGGGTGATGCTTCTTTTATTGATAATACTCATGATTTTTTAAAAAGTGATTGTGTTAAGTTCAGGTGAAAAAAGATAAAATTGTTTTAAAAACCATTGTAATATTTTAAAATATGCTTCAATTAAATGATAAGTTTTTATTTAAATATCGCATTATTAGCACATAAAATATAGCCATAACCCTTCTTTGATACTGATTGCATATAGTTAATATTCATATTCCTATTAAAACCTGCAAGTGTGGTTGGTACTTACCCGTTATTCGGGAACTGTTCATTTTAAATGAACAGAACCCTTGTATCCTTCACCGCAGATTTGGAATTTATTCTCTCCCTTGAAGATATGGATTATTCAGCTCAAAAATCTAGTTTATCCTATATCACAAACTTAGAGTTCGAAGTAGTTTGTATTTTATTACAAATTGATACTGTAATTTCGCACTCTGATAGTAAACACATGGAATTGTACTAATTCTCGTGGTAAATTTTCATCCTAGGGAATTAGTTTTAGATAAATATTTTACTGGGAATTGGTCCCACAGTTTCGAAAGCCCGGACTTCATCACTTACAATCTCGGCGAGCTTTCTCTCGGCGATCTGCGCCAAATCCTCGCCGGATTGGATATTCGGATCGTAATAACTTCGTATAGCATACATTATACGAAGTTATACGATCCCCTGCATTCATATTTTATGCATTCATAAATTTTCAAGACACTTCCGATCTCACCAAAAGATAGGGACGTAGCGGTCGCTCCCATCATCAAGCAAGCATTAAGGTTAGCCTGCAGCTATCTGCAACATCGATAGCTTGCAGTACATAACAATTTATCTCCATTCATATAGGCCTTGTTCTTTTCAGCTTATCGTTGCGTTGGCGTATTACTGTAGCAAATTTGAGAACCCTCAAAAAGATGTCTAAAGATTTCAAAAAAAATAATTTAAAAATAGTTTTAGGATCTTTGAAAGAACTATTACAAGCCACGAAAAAATCGTTACAAAATATCACAATATATAGGCTATATAAAAATAACAAAATTTGCTACAGTAATACGCAA
Source organism: Raddia distichophylla (assembly GCA_005191435.1). Classification (NCBI taxonomy): domain Eukaryota; kingdom Viridiplantae; phylum Streptophyta; class Magnoliopsida; order Poales; family Poaceae; genus Raddia; species Raddia distichophylla. The sequence continues at coordinate 564,453 of SPJY01001677.1, forward strand.
CTGAAAAGAACAAGGCCATAAGGAGCATCCCAGCATCTACAGAACAGTTACAAAAAATTTCATTACATAATAACCAAGCCATATTAATATCAAAGTAGTAAGCATTAAGGTTATTACTTTTCTAATCTCGAGGCCTAGTCTACAGCTACAACATACATCATCATTATAAAGCAGTAAGCCAAATGGGGCAAGATACAAGATAAACAGTGACCAGTGTGGCCTGGTGGACGTCCCTAACTTTATGAAACAATATCCACCAATGTAAATTCCCCTGCCTATTATCAAATAAACCCCCATTATATTAGGGAAGCTGCTTCTTCGTTTCTGGTTTCCGCGTGATTTTTGGGACATGCATCTCCTACCTGATAAATAGCTCCTGATGATGATGGAATCTAGAACTGGAGGGTCTGGCAATCAAATGAAATGAACAAAGATTTGTTTGGGCAATGAGATTCTTTTGCCGCGTTTCTGGTGTGGAATCTAATTGACCTTTGTAATGGAGGTGGTGTTTCACTGATCTGATTATGTTCCCAATTTACAGCAGGTGACCTCAAATTCAAACCTGTAGCACCTGACAGTGGATAATGTGACTCTTCAAGTTTCGACCTGCAATGGTCGACCACAAGTTTGCCACAAATGATCTGTGCTGGCCCTTCCGAGCAACAGTCTCCCATATGCGTGCACTGTCAGTCTCAATACTCACTGTTGGGTCAGAGATATCAACAAGAGTGATGCTCATGTTGTTGCGGATAATGCAAAGCTTTCCATTTAACGACACCAAAGCTGCAGCTTCAAAGGCACGCGAGCTTCCCAAATGGTTCTTGCTGTCCATGAATCTTGTCCATGTTCCCGTGTTTGCATCATAGACTCTAAGCTTGCAGCCATCCCGGCAATCAGATGAATAGAGCTGGCCATTGAAGGAAATGCTTGGGTTCCGCCAGCCTGTAACCATTTCATCATCAATGGTTGACCACATATTGGATGACGGTAGATAGACTTCGCTCGTCACTTGGCGATGGGAATCAAGCCCTTTCAGATACCACTTGCCATCATATACAACTCCGATGAAAGGCACCATCCCATTGTTCATTTCAGGGATGCAGGCCCATCTGTTCCTGTTAGGATCATAAACTTCAGCAGACTGGAGTGTCCTTTGTATTCCTTCACACTCTCCACCAGCAACGTACAGACAGTTGTTTATGACACAGGAACCAAAAAAGTGCCGTTTACGTAACATATCTGGAGCTCGGTGCCATTTGTTTGTCCGAGCATTGTAAAATACAACACGCCTCATAGAGCCCCTCAGAGGATCCTTACCACCAAATAGATACAGATAGCAACCACTCAGAACGGCACAACCAAAGCCCAATGCTTCTGAATACTCTGGTGGAACTGGTGGGAGTGACTTCCAGAGCTGGTGCAGTGGATCAAAGGCATGCCATGATATTTTTCCTTCACGATCCCTTTTAAAGACATAAACCCATTCTTCTGCCATGCCAAGTTTCTTTCGCAAAGAATAAAAGTAATTCCCAGACAAAAGGCGGTTCCATCTTTTGCAAACTATCCGAAGATTGGGGTGTTCCACTCGAGGAACCCGTATAAGACAGGCAATAGCAAGGTCATCAGGAAGGCCTGGTAAAAGTGGTGCTTGAGTTCGGCACCTGTCCATGCGCGAGCCTCTTGACTTACGTTTGTTGGGTTTGACATCAGGCTGCATGCACATCTTTGCTCCAGGAACAAACTTTCTAGCATCAACAACGGTTTTAAGACCAGCGTCAAATCTGCAGTGGCAGGTGACAGATTCTACCTGAAAAATGAAACGGTGAATCAAGCTCAGAACTCAGAAGTTGTGTGACGTCGTAAAGGCGAAACACCGCACTCAGCAAAAAATAACTAGAACACAGCAAAACCTCAAATGGTATCTACTAACAGCAAAGTTTGAACCAGATTGCATACTAAACCTGCTTTTAGTCATATAAAAAGATAAAACATCATCTCTTCACCTAGTAGAAAATAGCACACAATATTTACACTGAAACAGCAATAATATTCAACATTACACTATTTAATCATGTGAAACACAATAAGCCATTCGGCCAGATAGATTAAATATGTTGATACATGGTCCTCAGTCCAGTTAGTTAACTTAGAAGTTGCAAGTCCAAATGGACTCTTCCGAGTCTTCATGGAAAATCAACAGCACACCATAGTAGCACTAGTTCAAAAGAACTAGGCTTGAAGGACGAGTTGCATCCATTGGAGTTCGACAGTCTTTTCTATCATATGTTTGGGCTGTCAACTTGATACGGGTGTTCTAAATCGAATGCCCGTGTCCCTGGTCGAGCCCCTGACCCAGAGGTGGAGAGAGCCACCGGAAGGCGAAGTCGCCCTATGGTAACAGCTGTAACAGAGCTATCGGCCGGTTATTGATGGCAGCACCTGAAGTAGTTTTTGGTGGCACAAAGCATGCCTTTCTGTCTTCCTTCTTCCCTTTCATTCCCTGCACACTGCGCTGTAGCCACCTGGCCAACAAACACGCTCAAACATGCTACAAAGCTGCTACACCCACCCACAAGAGCCAATTGGCGGTGTTGCTAGAGACGAAGCCATGGATGCCTCCAACCTTCCGATCCACTCCTCGCTAGAAGCCATCACATGAGGACCGGACGGCTCTGATACTAATTGTTACGTGCAAGCACACAACAGGGGATACGGCCCTTGACGCAGATGAGACGAGCTGTTGTCGAAGCTATCGCCTTTGGCTGTTATAGAAGCCACCGCCTATGAGATCTAGATCTCAATTTTTAATTGATTGCTTGGATTATAATAAAAGATACATGACCCTTCCTTTTATAAGGAGCACTGACTTGGACCCTAAGAAAAAGACCGACTTAAACTCTAAGAAAAGACTTGACTTGTCATAAGAATATATTCCTAACAAAGAGGAACTAATAAGGTAATATCTATAACCCAAATCGCAGCGGGGCCGTGTGCTACAGCCTACAGTACGCGGTTTCATGAGCCTAGGCCTTGTTGGGCCTACCCATATCAGAGTCCTTGGAGTCTAGCGCCGTTCTCCACAGCCTCCATTCTCATCAAGATCATTCACGCGCTGCTTTGGCCGAGATGGCGGTGCACTATCCATGTCACAGGCGTCACTCACCTCCGAATCATTGGGTGGTGTGGACGGCCCTCTGCCAGCTACTTGCAGCCGCCGATTAAGTCCGTCATCTTCTTGTCAAGCCCGGCCATCGAAGTCTGCAACTTGTTCCGAAACTCGTCCACGAGGGCCTCCAGCTTGCCGATGCTCTCCTCGTTGCTCGTCATGACCGAAGGACCGATCAGCTCCGATACCAATTGATACGGGTGTTCTCAATCGAACACTCACATCCCTGGTTGTAGCCCTGACCTAGAGGTGGAGGGCGCTGCCGGAAGGCAACGTCGCCCTATGGTAACAATTGTAACGGAGACACCGCCCGGTTATCGATGGCAGCGCCTGTACTGGTTTTGGTGGCACAAAACGTGCCTTTTCTGTCTTCCTTCTTCCCTTTTATTCCCTGCACATTGTGCTGTAGCCACCCATCCAACAAACACATACACACGTTAAAAAGATGCTACACACACACTCCCTCTCTCTCTCACACACACAAATAGGAACTAATTAACTGAACATAAAAGTATAAGAACAGCCTCTAACCATCTCAACCAGACGCTTATCCACCAGCAACAGCAGCCGCAGGAGCAGCCGAGCTGGGCCTCACGTGGAACAAAGCCTTACAATGCCTAAGCGTCCATTTCAGGAACACTTTGTGCCTACCGTGGACACTCCACGCCATGCTGGGAGTCCAAAACATGCAGACGCCTTGTGTCTCGGGGGTGCTTTCACATTGAGTGAAGTTATTGCCTTTTAAATGACACTCTAAAAAGCATGATTGTATTGTATTGTATTTGATGTCTACACACACAGAGACTACAGAATAACAGAACATAGCTAGTTGGTCATCAGATAAGGTACAAGGTAACACATACAAAAAGCCCAAATGTAGCATAAACCAAAGACAGTGAAATTTGAATTGTTGAAGTATAAAACTCCTATTAAAAGTGATAAATTTGAACTCACCAACCACATTACAACGTGATGCAATGGATTGCTTGCTTTTCTTTCTCTTTTCAAGATTGGTTTTGTTTACATCCCCCAAATAAAAAGTTACCATGGATAAGGCAATTAACAGCATGATAAAACTGCAAATTTTGCAGAACATATTTCCAACATAGAAAATATTTCAACACTGAATGCCTCCATAAATAAAAAGGCACTTGTAAAACAGATAAATTTAGGTTTAGGCATTGAACAAAGCAAATAAAGCAAGAGGTAGTTAGGAGTCACAAGCCAATTGAAATATAATCATTGCCAAAATGCCTTTCATATGCTCAAACTGAGTTTCAATTGCGGTTTTAAGATCACGAGCATAGGAGATTAAAAAGCATCAGATCAACAGGCAAGGCCTCCAAACTCATGAGTCATGAGATAGGCAACAGTTCAAGAAAAATAGAAACCCATGCAGAAGAACGTGCCAAGTTCATGATCACAGAGCCTCAGGCATTGTCCAGAGCAAGGTGAAAGCAAGTGTTCAGGATGACAGTACACATTAGTTAGCTGAAAAAGGACACGACGGGTTCATAGATATCCACCCACTTAACAAATTTTTCAGTAATCATGATCCTACTTACCAAGAATTAGCATCGCTCACAGCTCACAAATCGGCAGTAGCATTCCTCCCACGAGCACAACCAAGTAGCAACGGATTCCACAACGACAACTTATACAATATCTACACCACACATCCACACCAAACCAAGCCCCCAAGCACCCAGATCCACGCCGGGATCCCCGAACCCCCCACCATCACGCAGTCGCAGCCGCGAACACCCACCCTCCGACCACACCTCCAGCCCAACGGCCGCGCCTCCATCCCAAGAGGCCCCCTAAATCCGTCCCCACCAACCGCGCCTCCGAGCGAAGACCAAGCGCGAAAATGAAACCAGCTTCCAGGTGGGAGATGCTCACCAGGGGCGCGCGGACGCGGACCCCGGCGCCGTGGGGCGGCGGCGCCCTGGCCGGAGCGTCCATCGCCGGATCGGGCGGCGCCGGGAGGGAGAGGAGAGCAGGTGGCAGCGAGCCTCTCGTCTCTCTTGGAGAGAAACCCCGGAGAAGCGAAGCGCCGAAGTGTTAGACTTGCTGCGAGTCTTGGGGGTCAGGGAGGGCCTCAGGGGGGAGTCTCGCCGCAGCGCCGGTCACCGTCGGTCTCTCTTTTCACTGGATCGGTGGGGTCGGGCGCGTTGAGCTTTGGGGGGTTGGGAGATATTTCTGTTCATACAAATAGGAGGTGATGGGGCTGGGCCATTGTTTTGTTAAGCTTTTTTTTTTTTTGTTGATTGATTAGGTACTTTGGCTTGTCTTTTCTTTTCCCACCAAAAAGTATAAGAAAAAACATCCATATTAACTTCACGATGAGAGATAATCCAATGAGAATTGCACCTATATGGATTGCGAATCAACGAAAGAACAAGAGAGGAGTAGTCTCATTCAGAACTATGCATCAGCCTCTTATAGGATTTCTTGGTTCATGGGGGCAACTTCCCTCAGGTGGAATTGGTCCATCACCAAGGAGTTCTATGGGCCTATTTGGATTACCTCCACCACGCGCCGTACTAACTATTGGCTCGTTGTGGGAATTAGGAGTTCGTTTGGATGCTCGCTTTGCGTTGGCTCATCGACAAAATCGCGTCCTTGCCCGCGCACAGTAAACGTCAAGGCGAGCGACGGCGCAGGCTCGCCAATGCTTGTGACGGCTCGCCAACTCTGGGCACAGCGTGCGGTCGCGGCAATCCAAATAGGCCCTATGCAACTACGTGGATCGAGCAAGATTACCAGCACATCTCCTTCTCGCTCAACAAGACTAATCATCAAAGATGAAGTAATCATGGGGTGAGGTCATTTGTGTGTGTGTGTGGCTCACTTTTGTTGCAAGCAAAGTGTAACACCTAATTTTTGGGCAAGAATAAATGTAAAGAAATTGCAAAGAAAATCGAACCCAAAATTCACGAAATTTTTAAAATGCGAGCTTGACTTAAAATCTCTCTTTCTCCCCTCTTTCTCATTCTCTCCCTATAGTTCAACCTATATGGGCATTCTGTCAAGCACTTTGCGAGCGACATCTCTCCCACACTGTCTACTCTCTTTGTCTCTCCGATCTCTCTCTCTCTCTCTCTCTCTCTCTCTCTCTCTCTGCACGCTCTCCCTGGCGTCGCTACACCCGCGCCAGTTGGCTTTGCTTTGCTCTGTGTCAAGCTCATCGTCGACTCCACTGCTCCCGTGCCATACCACCCAACCGCTCCCTCTCCTCCCTCGCTTTGCTCACCGCACGTCGTCCACTTGCACGTTGTCGTGTCGCCCTCGATGCGCCCGTGCTTGCATGCCAGCCGGTGGTCGCACCGCTACCTGGTCCGTCGCGAAGAACCGTTGGACCTTCGGTGCCGTACTACACGCTTGTTCGCCAGCCGTCCCACCCCATCCTCGTGCGGCTTCGCAAGTCAATGACCTACGCCCTAGCCCTGCTGACGCGCACTGTTTCCGTCGCATCGTGTCATCATGTCGTCGTCTTGGCTGCTCCTATCGCATCGCTATTATGGCCACACCTCACACCCAGAGCCTACATGTGAGTCTCTCCGTCCTATAACCGAACCGGCCCTACTCCAGCTTCAATTGCTGCTCCCTCTCCCTCTCCGAAAAACCCCCCAAACTACCCAAACCCCAGCTACGCTCAGTTCTCGTGATTGGTAAGCTCTTGAGGGAATTCCTCTCGTCTCCCTCCATCTTTTGCAGCAGAGCCGCATAGAGGTGCACCCTTCGCGTTGCCCCTATTTTGGTCTCCGTCGAGCCTGTCGCGCGCTAGCGTCCCTTGCGCATCCTCGCGCTTGGCCGCGAGCTCGGTGAGCATCCCCGGAGCCCCTTTTATGCGTCCCCATGCGCCCAATTAGCCTAGAGATGCCGTAACTAGGACCATCACCTCGACGTGCTTGCGGTGTCGCCGTCACTCGCCGCATCGCCATGTCTACCCGTCTCGGGCCTCAGCGCGGGACTCCCCTAGCTTCGCAATGCCATGTAAAGTCTAGTACATGCCGGAGCATTGCCGCGCCCTAGCCGCCGGAGCGCCGCCACGCCGCGAGCCACCTGTTGACGGTCCTTATCTGTAACATTTTGTATACTTTTGACCATCAGCATATCCACAAAATAAAGGAATTCAAGCTACATTTAATCTAACATTAATGAGTTTCATGAGTTTTGGTGTAGTCTCATGTTTTGCAGGCATGCACCCAAAATACACAAGAAATGACGGTTTATCGGGCATACGCAAATCGAGCATAAGATGGTGTTTAAATTATAAACATATATAGAAAAGTCTTCAAATGCCAAATTAGACTGCACCATGGTGAAGAGCTCGTCGAGACGATCAAAAAACATATATTATTTGCTATATTTCAAACTCGAATGAGGAAGAAAAGAGTTTTGAAAGATTGCGAGCCAGGCTGGGACCTGGCCGGCCAACCCAGACCTGGTCGATGGGTCGGCCAGCCCCACTTTTGGTCCAATTTGCCTCGGTCTTTCTCCCATATGCCAAGAAACACACCAAGAGGCCATCCTAACCATTCATGCAAGTCGGTTTTGATCCTAAAGACGAGATTGTATTGGAGAGGATCATTTGGCTCTCAAGAAAGCCAATTCTACCGGCCTCAACTGTCAAAACCGCTTCAAGGGGATTATCTACACCGTCAATGGAGAATCCCATGTGATGCAGAAGGCCCCGATCGATCGACAGACTTGGGTCGGCCGACCCCCTTTTTGGCGCCTCGGGTTCTTCTTCGACTCACATCAAGCCTACACGTGTCCCACTACGTGGCAATGCCTCACTTGCTGCGGTGCACTATAAATAGAGGGGCATTGCCTCATTTGCAAGGCACGGAGAAGTGCGGGAAAGAAAAAAGCAGCACTATGCTGTCCAAATAGAAATGTAGAAGTAGGGAGAGAGGAACTGAGTGCTGGGGAGAAGCCAGTGTGTCGGCTCTCTTCCATTTTGTGCTCCGGGGCAGAACTCGGGTGTGAGTTCTGCTTCGCTCTACTATTTGGTAACACTTAATCTTATCCCTTTAATTATAAAGCAAAGTTACTTCATACATATTATCTCTCTGTTGGTATTAGGCTCGTTCTAGATCTTGAGTGTTAAATCTCTGTGTTTGGGTGTCACAATAGATATTAGTGCCAGGTTTAGTGGGGATGCGTATCGAGTGATAACTTGGTACATAGTGCTGCTAGGAATAGACGTGGTGTCTGCGGTAGGTAGTAGGTGGTGACAGCCCTGCTATTCAGCTTAGATTTTGTGAAATCCGCCCCGTTAGTCTCAGCCTAGTCAAGCCCAATCGGGGGTGATCATAACTATCCGGTGTTCTTAACTGATAGCGAGTGATGTGAATCGGCCGACCTCCGATGCAGAGTAGCTTTTGCATTAAGTGATTTTGTACCTTTCGCTAGTGAAACCTGTAAAGCCTCTCGACCCAAATTATCTTATCCCACTCCTGTCATTACCACCATATCCATCCGGCCAAGTCAAGACTAGAAACTAGACACTTCTCGTTCCTCGTAGAAATCGATACCTTAATACTCCTGGGTGAAGCTACCGTGATATCCGTGCGCTTGCGGATTATTTCTGTTAGGCATAAGAATCGCCAACACCACCACCATTCCGGCCACGTCAACCAGCTAGAGAAAGACGACGACCATGGGTCGTTCGATCTCGTTAAGATTCATGTAGACACTGGACCTCTGAGTCGCTGCCTGGCAGGCCTGCCGATCAGGTACCATTCCTAGCAGACTAAGGTTATTATCTTGGGTTATACTATTATGACTAAGGTAAATAGGATCAAATCTCATTGCGAGATCATATGTATGGCATGGAATTTTGTCAAACCATCGATACAATTTTCTTTAGGGTAAAATAGGACCATCGAACGAAAGCGCAGCTGCATTCATGCATCATGTCTTTACTGCACTACTGGTTATTTATTAGAGTTTATCTATGATAGACGTAAACAACCCCATGGGAAGGTTCGGCGACGCTGAAGGGGAATACCTACCGAGAAAGGACGAGGTAACATTATATAGTTCATGTCTGTACCTAGTTTTCTAAAACTATGTTGTTTGTTATAAAAATGTATGCGATATAATATGTCTACTTGTTAATCATGTTATACACATGTCTGTTTCCTTGTCACTTGATTCGCTCTACATGATCTTTGATTAGCTTAAGTTTAGTCTGCTAACAATTTAAACCCTACCTAATGAGTAAAACTTGCTTAGATAAGCTTAGATCCAAAATAATGTTTAAACATAAAGCCACGGAACGGTGAACCGATCGATATTCACCGAACATGCATTCAATAATTAAATTTGATGGCATATGACAAGGGCTGGTAGTCGAGTCTTAGACTGATGTTATATGTTGACATAGTTGTGATGTGTGGGCGGTCAGAAACGGTTACGGTGCGTGTGAATTGGCTATCGACAGAGCACAACTTCCAAGCGATTCACCGCTCGGCTAGGTTCAGCTCGCTTTCCAACCGAGCCAGGAAAACAGCTCGACGTTGCGTACGAGCCGAGCTCGAGCCGAGTCAAAACTGAGCTGCTCATCCGCAAGCCGGGCCCGCCTCCGCAGCAGTACTTCTCTCCGTCGGGTTCCCTCCCGCATCCCGATACGCCCCGTTTGGCACTCTCCAGCGTCTCCCTCCTCTCGCGCCGGCGGCGAGCTCGAGGTAGGGTTGGATCGGGGTCCCGTCTCGGAGGCGGGGTGATGGAGGACGCAGCGGGCTCGCGCGCCGGCGGCGGCGGATGTGGGAGCCTCGACGCGCAGATCGAGCAGCTCATGGAGTGCCGCCCGCTCCCGGAGCCGGAGGTGAGCGCGCGAGAACTCGCCCTTTTCCCTCCGTCCTATTCGATCTGGGTGTTCTGGTTGTTCCCGTGAGACATGCGTGGCGCGACGATCGGGTGGCTCCTAGAGTTATTCGATCGTTCCTGGGCAAAAATTCGTAGGCTTTATAGTCCAGATTCGGTCCGTGGCGGTAGATCTCAGGTGGAATCTGGTAGCCGTAGAGGATAGATGGGATAAATATCGGTCTTTTTTCGAGCTCCCACGGTGGCCGGATCTCAGAATCTACAAAAGATGCAGCTTTTGCGTCGTCATTGCCGAATCTATCTCATCCCAGATTGTCTGTTTTTCTTTTCTTTTTTGGGGCATGTCGCACCACCGTTTTGGTTCGATGACATGCAGCATCATGTGGTTGACTACGGATTTTATCATTCTTTTTTTTTTGATCCAGTGGATTATATCACTTTGCATGGTGTAGATGATAGTATTCTTGGAATTGATGAGTCTGCCCGTGTACTGATTGTTACGTTCTCAGGTCAAGACACTGTGTGAGAAGGCGAAAGAGATATTGATGGAGGAAAGTAATGTTCAGGTATGACAGAGTTTCCCACAATTTTGCGGTGCTATAATAATTTTTTACTTCGCACTACCATGGCATCCATGTGGTTGGGGCCAAGGTTAGTTGTTTGAGAAGCTGATGACTTTATGCTCTTATTCAGTTGAGTAACATCATTGTTATAGTTGTGTTCTGTTTGTAATTGGCTCTTTTGTTGGATCATATTTTGGTGCTCCATGCAAATAGTTGCCCTTTCTGAGTTTATTTTCTGAAGGGGACCGGCATCTTCCACCTTTGGGATAGTGTTACTGTCAGCAAACTTTGATCCTGCTGGAGTGATGGGTATGGGGAATATATTGAGTGATAAGGATATGTACAAAAATTGGCTAAACAATCCCAAATTGGAGTGTGTGAGCCATGGATTTACATAATCATAGTAGTATCATAGTTTTTTTATCAAGATGTTCTTTGTCACCTCCTGTCGGAGATCAAACAAGGCCATAACGAGAACTGCCGCTAGGGCAGGTGGTAAGGTGTACACCTCCTGGGTTCAAATCCCCATGGGGACAACAAAAATCCGAGTCTTATTCTTGTGGGTGTATTACAGCTGTGGGATCGAACCTTGAGATCCCCGCAATACTCAAAAAACCAGTCAATAACCTAAATACTCCTGTTTACTCATCACTGGGAACCTAGCTCTCTTTTCATTTTTCTAGAGTTCCCATGTCGATCTTTTAGAATAAAATAATTTAGGGAAAGTAATAAACAATAAAAGTTTTTGGAGCCTAGCATGGCAGCACACATGCTTCGATTTTTTGTTTTCAACCCTGACAATTGTTGGTGTGTATAGCTACAATCAAAGGAATTATTAATGATTTTTAATGTCATAATGTGTGGTACTGTTCTTTTTTTAGACAGGTACTGTTCTTTTATTTTGCAAGACTATGCTTATGGTGTGCTGCACTAAATTCAACAAAATTTTGTCTATATGGAACTGAATCATGCAAGCTGATGCTGTATACATGTTTATGATGTTACTATGCTATAATACCCAGAAATACGTACCTAGGTACATTTTAGTGTGTATTATGAGGTCCAAGAGAAAATAGGATTTTTTTTACTCTTGACATGCTGTACTTTACATGCAGCCAGTCAAAAGCCCGGTCACAATTTGTGGTGATATTCATGGTCAATTCCATGATCTTGTAGAGCTCTTTCGGATTGGTGGAAAGGTATCAATACATACATGTATTTATCTTTCTTTCCTCTCTTGTATGTATTGTTTAACGTTTTTAAATGTTGTTCTCTGAAAGCTGACAGATTTGTCTATTCTACTTACCAGTGCCCAGATACAAATTACTTGTTTATGGGCGATTATGTAGATCGTGGCTATTATTCTGTTGAAACTGTTACGGTAAGAGCAAACCTGATCCCTGCTTTTGCTTCCTGAGTTTTTTTATAGATGTTCAACATTTCTATGTTTTTGATATATGTATTCACTATATGTTGGCTGCGATCCACCCCTATTGTCACCTATACTTATAAAGTACCTGCAAAAATATGTTATTTAAGCATGTTCAAAGGTGAACATATTGACTAGCAGGTCAATAATTGACCTAGGACGCTTAATTGATAAGTCAATAAGATGATGAGGATGCTCATCACTTTTGGTTTTGCAGCTATGCTACTTGGTTGGTTGGATCATCCATCTTGCAAGTTTTTTTCCTGAATATTGTATAGAAAGAGCAGAACAGTAGTGATACTGTTTTTGGTTAGTGCCAATTTTACCCCTGAAATTCCACGAGTTTTCATCTATTTTGTGGCAAAGTTATTGGGGGTATGTTTGGTTGGTGCCCCAATGTGCCCTGCCAATATGAATGGAATCTTGCCAGAAAATTCAGCAACCCCATCAAATGTCTAGCCATGACATTGCTGCCAAAATTGGCAGTTTTCTGTCTCAAAAACATAATGTACCTTTACTCATGGAGAGAATTATATATAAATTCATGTAATTGATGCCTTTTCTTTCCAAGTACTTATTGACATGATATGCGCTATTGTGCAGCTTTTGGTTGCACTTAAGGTGCGTTACCCGCATCGGATTACAATCCTTCGTGGAAACCATGAGAGTCGGCAGGTACTACAAAGCCTTCCATTCCAAATGGCATGATTTTTTATTCACTATATTGGGCGTTCAGATGAATTTGAAATGGAAATATTCTCATTTACCTTTCCATCTAAATCCATTGTCTGCTTTGTAAGCATATAGATTATTCCTACTATGTATTGTATATTCATTCTGTTTTTGATCTTAAGTTCGAACACACCCATCATTGCAGATCACACAGGTTTATGGATTCTACGATGAATGCCTACGAAAGTGAGTCTATATGGGCTTTTGAAAGTTGACATTACTCTTATTTCATATTATTCCACAATCCACATCTAGCCTGTTCCTTGTGTACTGTAACTTCACCTTTTTGCTAGTCTACCAGAAAACATGTGCTTAGTTGCTCATGGTGAATTCTTGAGCTCTACGAACATACGAGTTCTTGCGTTAGTCCTAATAATTGCAGCGCTTTTGATTTGCTTGCTGCCTTTGCTCTGCAGATTTGTTCCATTAGTTATGTAGGCAAGAACAATTTTAGATATCGTATTGATTACGCACTGCAGTTCTAGGAAGTTCAAATCTGCAGTACTGTGAGATGTATGAATAAATGCAATTCACCTAAGTTGCCTCATTCTGGTGATGCCTTATGAGTTATGACTAATTAGTACCCTAGCTTGATTGATTTTTGTACTCTTTTCAACAGGTATGGCAGTGCAAATGTCTGGAAGATCTTCACTGACCTTTTTGACTATTTTCCACTTACGGCATTGGTGCGTACCCACCTTAAGACTCCTACTTTTCCCTCCCTAATTTATTTTTCATATATGGTCACTGTCCACTGCTTCCTTAGAAAATGTCAAATACTACTAAATTGAGTTAGGCTTTGTTTGATTCCCCATTTTCCCTTATTGTCGTCTATAAATGTGCTACTACTTTGTCAACTTCAGAGCTCACAAATCTCTCAAACAATTCAGGCTACACAGTAGCTAACCATTTATCCTCTTTGGCATGCCTAATTTTTGTGCTTGTGAGAGAATTGGATGAATAATTTGTTTCACATTTGATGGTTAGATCTCAGAGGGGTTGAATAATGTTGATGATCCTCCTGTGCATTGCAATGATAACTTATCCTCCTGCGCATTGCAATGATAACTTTCAAAGTCTTTCCTCCTGAGAACCAAAGTAGCACATTGGACAATATGCCACTAAGGAAATGACACACCTATGTTTTTTTATATATTTGTGGTCCAGACCAAATAATACTACAGACGTGCCTTTTGTTATGTGTGTGGTGTGCTATTGACAGATATTACGAAACAAAGGCAGTATAGCTCCAGTGCCTCTTAATAATTATTAATTAATTGATATATCAATTGTTTCTCTGTAAGTTCTGGAATTCAATGTAGCTGTGCTGTATCTGTTTGGAAATCTTACTAATGTTACATCCTGTTCTTGAAGGTGGAATCAGAAATTTTCTGCCTCCATGGTGGTTTATCTCCATCAATTGAAAATCTCGATGGCGTTCGCAGCTTAGATCGTGTTCAAGAGGTCCCTCACGAGGGACCTATGTGTGATCTTCTATGGTCTGATCCAGATGATCGATGTGGTTGGGGCATATCTCCTCGTGGTGCTGGATACACTTTTGGCCAAGTACTATTCTGTTTATAAATTGTCTTTCTTTTATTAATAAAGATTTGTCTTGTCTCAATTTTGTACCTCCCATTTTTCAGGACATATCAGAACAGTTTAATCACACCAATAATCTCAAACTTGTAGCCCGGGCTCATCAATTAGTTATGGAGGGATATAACTGGGCACATGTAAGTTTAGCACAAATTTAGTGTACAATATTTTTTTTAGGGAGTATAATCTTATGATTCTCACTTTCACGTTCACAGGAACAAAAAGTTGTAACCATATTCAGTGCACCTAATTATTGTTACCGTTGTGGTAATATGGCATCCATCCTGGAGGTCGACGACTGCAGGAACCACACATTTATTCAGGTATTTGCTGTTTCATATGTCTGTATTTTGTTATTATTTTGGCAATGCTAATATGCCACTTTTACTTTGTTACTACCTTGTGCTTTAAATTGTGAAATTTTTCACTGAAGTTCAATTTGGATTTTTGTTGCAGTTTGAACCAGCTCCTAGGAGAGGTGAACCAGATGTGACACGGAGAACACCTGATTATTTTCTTTGAGTTTTTTTGTTTAATCCATATCACTTTCTCTTATGTTTTGTCTAAAAGATTGCAATAGTGGATGCTGGTCAGTAAGCTTTTGTTGCTCATCCCTTAAAAGTGTAATATCCAGCTCCAATTGATCATTAAAAAATGTGTTGTCATCCTGGAACTGGTTGTAAATCATTGTCTAAGATCGGTAGATGAAGTGGCAACTCCAATTGATCATTAAAAAAATGTGTTGTCATCCTGGAACTGGTTGTCAATCGTTGTCTAAGATCGGTAGACAAAGTGGTAACTAGCAATCCCCTACTGCCGCTCTCCACCCCGTCACTCATGTTTGTGGGGGCATTGGCTTGATATCAAGCTTCCATTTTAGCTCAAGTTTCTTTAGATGTGTTGCCTAGTTTTGTAATTGGTGTGCCTCAATCGGTTATGCCAGGACGAGCTGATCGTTTGGATGAACATAGGTTGCATATTTTTTGACCGACTGATCGAATAGATTTGTACAGTGATGTGATCTAAATAGTTTTCTAAATAGTTTTTTTTGTGGATAACTGGCTAATTTTGTAGATACAGTAATGATGGAGTGTCCGCTCAAGGGACGCGATGCTACTCCACTCCTTGGATGAACTGAGCATATTATTGATGATTTTTTAAAGGTTAATAGGATATATGTCACTGCTCAAACCCGAAATTTGAGAATTGCCATCGTTTCTTTGTTTATCGGATATATGCCATTATGAAAACATGTTTGTTCGATATTTGCCACTGTGTGTGACATGTGTCTTTTTTTTTTGTAATGAAACAATGGCAAATCTCGAAAAGAGAGGTTTGTGTGGTGGCATATATCTAATTAAAAGTACAAAAAAAAGGACACGTGTCGCACAGAGTGGCAAATATCGAATAAGCGTGTTTTCGTAATAGCATATGTCTAATAAACAAATGAACGATGACAATTCTCGAATTTCGGGTTTGAGCAGTGGCATATATCCTATTAACCCTTTTTTAAATATGCATTTTTTATATATTATCTACAATATCTGCTTCAAACTATATCTGTATCAGTCTTTGATGCTAGTTACGTGTCTGATGATATTGGTCACGTTCATGTACTATAATATACATGTTTATACTCTTGTTTGACACTATCTATTTCTAAATCTATATTTGATAAAAAAATATTGATCCATATTTGTATATGATATTGTTCGACCATATCCAATCCCAATCCGTTTGCACCCTGAAGAATGTCATGCTTCTTTACGTAAATATTCTTTTTCTTTCTATCCAAGTTAGAGCACCACGCACTACAACGTTTGAATTATATCAGTGCTCAAATGTGAAATCTATCTTTGCTCATTTTCTTTTGTTGATACGTATATGGCATTTAGCTGAACAATGATACCACGATGGAACTGGGAGTGCATAAATATGGCAATGACACAGAGTATGCTATATTTTAATCATGTTTGTATTATGTATGATCGAGTTTGAGATCAGCTTGTCACTGCGTTATGCCACTGTGAATGGCGTGTGTAGTTTTAGGGAGTGATTGGTTGCCTGGATTTGGCACAGCCAGGCTTCGCTCAAGCACCTGTGGCTTATTTGAATGGCTAATTGTTAGGATATGTGTCGATGCAAGATTACGAACGATATCAGAAAACACAATGTTTGATAACGCAGTTCAGCTTTCGCCTATATTTTCGGGGCTCTAATTATGTGCGTTTATCAAAAATCCATAATACCACAGCACACCGGTTGATCAGATCACGACCATATGCCGACCGCTGGCCTCCTCTTGCCTATGCTACTATTATGAAGTCATTGTCATGATTACAACAGGGCTGCCTCTCTTTATATAGTGTAGGCATGACTAGAGTCTGACTCTAACTCTAAACCAATCCTGCATATTACAACACGGAGTTCATGTAACCTACTTGTACACATTCGACACAATACCTAACAAACTCCATCTTGAAGAATATAACCTTCTCCACCTTGAAGTCGTTCCAGCGTCTTGCGAAAACCCGTGCACCCGGACTCTGGTTGCTTCCTTCTTTTGCAGCCTACAGCGGACCGCCCGACGAGTCCTCTTTAAACTCGCCGCCTTTTGTAACAGATGATGCCAACCTTGCAAAAACACGTTTCGTAGCTCCACCTGCAACAATAGTTCCTTCTACTAGGAGAACCTCAACACTGTCGTCTCCGGAATCACATAAATCTATTGCCACATTAGCGTCTGCTCCCTTTGGTAGACTTGAACAGTTCTTCTTTATGTGCTCCTACTCATTACATCTGAAGCACCGCACCGCCCCGTTATTTTTTTTATTCTTTTTTCCCACTCATTCTATTAAGAAGGGTTTAAGTGTACGTGAGCTAGTGGGATCTTGAGATTTTGTGGTACACACGACTCTCTTATCTACAATTCTTATCCCTAGGTTGCGTTTAGTTTGGTTATGAATTAGTATGTCGAAAGTTGTTAAATTTAGATGTGTATTTTGCGCTTGTTTCAGTCTTCTGTGTGCTATTAGACAGGGTCCAGTGGTCACTGAACTGAGTATGGTGAAGTGTAGGAAACACTAGAGTAGGATGTGTCTACCTCTGTGTCTCACTGGACTGGGTCTAGTGGGTATCAAACTTTGTACGATGAGCAGTTAGGCTCTAGCGTTTATGGGTATGTTTGGTTTTGAGTTTTACTGGACTAGATCCAATGAGTTTGTGTGAGTAAGGGAGTGTTAGTTTACTGGGTCTGCTGGCATCGGACTCGGCTGATCGTTTGATGTCCGGTGGTATGTTGTGTGTGTTGTTTGATGCTAGTGGACTAGGTCTGCTATCACAGGACTTGTAGTGTGTACTGTCACCAAACTAGGGCCGACGGTGACTTTGTGGATGTCTGTCTGCGTTATAGTGTCACTGGACTACTGTAACGGTTAGTTTTTGGAGGTTTCTTCCTTCAACGGCTAGTGACTAGACTGGTTTGGTGTCTGTTTGTCTACATCATAGGGTGTCATCGGACTACTGTAACAACCAGTTTTTGGAGGTTTCTTCCTTCAACGGCTAGTTTTTGTGGTGGGAGCTATTTAAGAAGGTAGGTAGGCTGATTAGGTGAGGTTTTGAGCTTTTAGAGTCATAGCTATCCATTTCATAGCCTTGAGAGCACTAGAGCCTAGTGGTTCATCTTCTAGATGTCTTTTTTCCGGAGTTTGTGTGTATCATGTGAAGCTCTTGATTCGACATGATCAAGACACTTGGGGCTTGTTACTTTTGAAGATTTCATGTTCTAGATGGTTCGAAGGCGTGGGCTTGAGAAGCTATTTTTGGTGTTTGTAGTATTCCTCAAGTCTATGTACAAGGTCTCAGAGACCACATTGCCGGAGCGGTGAAGCACTACCCCGAGCAGAGAAGAGGTGATGGCCCATGGAAGACGCCGCCACGTTGACGATGATGTGGTGGTAGTAATGACGATGGGGCGGATTCACAATCACAGCCGCTCCATGTCGCACGCGGGAGAGAACGACGACGATGCCAAATCAGCGTGGGAATGGCGGCAGTGCCAGATGGACGCGAGGGAGGAGGTGGAGAGGAGCTTGGCGATGGGGATAGGATTCAGGCATGGCGACCAAACAAGAGGCGGTGGCGGCTCGAGCCTGGTTTGCCTCATGTGAGCCATCACGCCCTTCGCAGTCACGAGAGATGAGAGGCATTAGTCTCCTCTAGGGCCGATCGGTAAATGCAGAATGAGCTATATTTTTGACGTTCAGGAGGAAATTGTTCTCTTTTTTTTTTTACAGCAGTAATAATTTCAAAAACAGCCTGATGTGCTGGCTATTTGGAGAATAGTAGTCGTACGGTGGAAACTAATACAAACACAATGTTCCTTCCCGTTCCGGTAAAATTATGTCTATCAATCAGCAGCATAATACAAGACTCACTAGTTTACCACAGGCACAACTGCAGGCAAGGCAAGGGCTTTGTTCCATTGATGCCTCCTGCCTTTGTTAGATGCTTGAAGATGTTGCCTAGTCACCCATCTCTATGTGGCTTCCACAAACCATCACCCATCTTATGTGGCTTCCACAAACCATACCAGAACCCAGGCAGGCCCGTGTCAAAGGAAGAAACCCTTAAAAGGGAAAGTGGAATTCTAATCTCCAGTTAAGCACCGAGGGCAACGGCACTGGAAGCCAAATCCTTCAGCAAGAATCTTCTGCCGTGCATCGACATCCATGCTTGCATCAATGTAGCAGATGCGCAGCTCTTCACCTATAACAGATGCAGTAGAGCAGTATTACGAATTCAGTAATCAATGCTTTTGTCTTTAAACTTGGTCAACTAGTGCCACCGCAAATGCACAAACAGAAAAGTGCTCACAAAGGTACCACTGCATATTTCTATACCTTCGTCGATGTCACGGAGGGCCGTCAATTTGGCGTCTGCATTTTCCAGCGAAACTACGTGAGTATTTGGATCTGCAGGTCAGCAGAAAAGGCCTTGAATCCGAATTTCAAAATAAAATTAAAAAGATATCAAAAAAAGGCAAAAGTTGCTACAAGCAGGACGAAACATCCATTTTCACCATTTATATTAGTCTTGTGCATTCTTCTTTCTAATGCATCAATTGATCAATCACCCAAAATTGTCCACAGAAGCTCAAAAGATGTATTGTCATTGAGAATAAGTTTAGCAAGTAAATCCCTTTTTAGGGGGAGCATGTTAATTTATTAGTGTATACAATGTAGAGTTGAGCATCACTGGTACAAAATTTACTGTACCACAGCGAAAAGACAATGACAAATTCTATATTTTCATGAGAAATGGTACCATTTGAATCCTTGGATCGAAAGATGAAATCTTGGGACTAAAAATGGTATAAATTGTTTTTGTTCCATAGGAATATGTGAAAAGCCATACCACAATCATGGTTGTAGAAAGAGGGGAGCATATAAACAGCATTGCCAACTGATGCATCACATGCTACTGAGGCTGCCGCTGAGGATAGAAGATCCTCATAAGAACTTGCGATCAACTCAATGCGAAATGCATTTATGCGTATTCTTGCTAATACATTTATGTACCATTCTCTGGTTAAAACTATATCTTGTCAAAGAAAACTAACAGGCAAGTGAGGAGTAAGGTTGAAAACAAAGTAACAGATGCATTTATATGCATTGCTGCCAGTGTGTTAAGTGTCCAGAGTTTGGTGAAAGTGGTCTGTAAAAACCCCATGAGAGATTGGACTGAAATATGATGTCAAGGATACAAGTTGTCTGTTCTTCTTGAAAACCTGCCTTCCTCAAAGTGGATTTCAACAGCTCAAACTCCTCTTCCATCTAACAAATATTATATTGTCTACATAAGCAGCCAAATAAACAGCCAAATAAGGGCATGTGACATTTTTTTCTAAGCTGACAATAGTCACAGCAGCAAGGAATGGACTATGGGAAGGACGACAACAGCTACCTCAATAAGTATCCCCTGGTGCAAACGGTCTGGTTGAAGTATCTCAAGACAGTCTGAACTAACAGCTCCTGATATAACCATGCTTGCTAGACGCTTGACCATGTATGGGTACTTCAGACCACGCGAGCTTTCAGAAGAAAAGAGAGCAAATGTAATTTACCCAAGTCCCAAAATGCATATCTAACGAAATGGCATAACTATGAACATTGACAAAAACAAGCGTAACCAAGAGCGTGATTATAGATGTGATGAGGAAGTCAAGAAGCGCACATCTACAATAAGATGAAATCTAGGAGTACCGACATACCTGCAGTGGTCATTAAACAAAGACCATTCCGCACTCATTTCGATGCCATGGAATCCCTATATAAATAGAAATGACACTTCTCTGTAAGCTAAAAGCATCATCAGTTGCTTGAAAGATAACCTTTATATTTCAAAAAGGGGATCAAACAACTTAATTTTATCCTTTTGACTGGCCGAAAGGAAAATCAGTAAATTACAAATAACTTAAACACATCATGGTTCGTTAAGAATTGTAAGCTTTTTTACCATTGTAGGATGACTTAAATATATGCTCAATTGCACGCTTTTTGACCACTATAGGAAGACTTCAATTTATGTTCCCACAAGATTCAAAATTATAGTTCCATTCACGTTGAATTGCTACGTCTCCAAACTGAAAACTTGAAACTATACCAGTGAATGATGAACAGCACACCATCACTAAAACCTACTTAATCTCGATACTTGGACACCGATATTCTTGAAAGATTCCAGAAAGTGTCACAAGCATCAACGCAGGGAGTAGTCACACACAAGAGTTGCACGAGAAATGGCGCCAAGGCGTTGTCACCTTGGCGTGCTCCCTGCAAGCGTCGCCGCAGAAGTAGTAGCCCGCGCTCGAGCCGCGCCTCTTCTTCCCCGGCTTCCTCCTGAGGCAGCTGTAGCACACCTGAGGAGCCCAATCCGACCGCAGCTCATTACATCGGTAGGGAGCAGGCATGGTTTTGCGGGCAGGGGCGGTGGCGAGAAGCGAGTGGAGGAGCAGTCACCTCGTGGAGGAGGGAGGGGGAAGGGTGGCAAACGAGGGGCCGCGCCGAGTGGAGAACCTCGCCGGCGGCGACGGGGCGGATGGCAAATACGCCGCGGCCAGCGGACTCCGTCAAGGCCACGCGGATCGGTGGAGGGCCACGCGCGGCGGCCGTGACCGCCGCGCTGGAGAGGAGCCGGCGGCGGACGAGGAACATGGAGGAGCTCGGAGAAGAGATCTTAGGCCGTTGATCTGCTCCATGAGCTGTTGTTATTTGTTTATTTATTACTCCGTCCATTTTTTTTTTATCACCATTAACTTTTAGACATGCTCTTTCACTGTTCATCTTATTAAAAAATATTTAAGTATCATTTATTTTATCATGCTTTGTTTTATCATTAATTATTTTAAACATGACTTATATTTTTTGCATATTTGCATTAAATTTTTTAATAAGACGAATGGTTAAAGGGCATGTCCAAAAATCCACGGCGACAAAAAAAAGAACGGAGGGAGTACCAGGGAAGGTCTACGTCCAAGGAAAGTCTACGTCCTTCTAAACTTTTGGTTCCTAGGATACAAAATAAGATAAGATCAATCTTCGTGGTCTCAAAACCATACCAATTTCGTCCCTTAATCAAACAAACCTGCTTTTCAATATGGTTTTTGCTTATATGGACACCAAGCCGGTTGGTCTCATGCTCATAGAAGCCTCATGTATGCCACATCAATGCTGGTATGGTTGCCCTCTCTTTGCTTAGTACTCTCCTATCCCTCTCCCTCTCTCTCAGTCTTGGTCTTGGTCTTTTCTCAGCGCCAGTGCTACCCCTCCTCTTCCTTCCACACCGGTGTCACTCCTCTTCTAGTAATGTTATCGTACCTTGTCTTCCTTCCATGCTGACGCGACCTTCCCTCCTCCTGCAACACAAGATGTGTCTCCTCTATCGCCGATGCCACCCCTCCTCTTGCGTTGGCACCACCTTCCCCGTTCTTCCTTCACCAAAGCTACCTCTTCCCCCCCCCCCACCACGTGCGATGGCGACCTCCCCTTGACCGCACTAGGCGCCTCCTTGTCAATGACTAATGACATGAGCGTAATAACTTCGTATAGCATACATTATACGAAGTTATACGAAAGAATTGTAAGCTTTTTTACCATTGTAGGATGACTTAAATATATGCTCAATTGGGAGGGAGGTGGGTGATAGTAGGAGACCATTGCGGCGTAGGAAGGGGAGCTAGCAATGACAGCCATAGTTTAAAATCAGAACGGTCATCAAACTGGTCAATGCTTCGGTTCATGGAATCACAGTTCATCGGTTCAACCAGCACAATGTAATGGGCCAAATCTCAAATACAAGAATCATAATTCCTATAGAATTTCAATTCCTGTACAACCCACAACTTGATTCCTTTCCACCAAAGGTCAACAGAGAGCTAAAAGTGAAGCCCACCAGCCCACCGAAACAACCTCCTTCCACTACTTACTATGGTGATGATTGACCCATCCCTAACACTAGCCCTAATTTTATTGTCTCCTCCCCCGACTCTACTTGGGAACTCGACTTGTGGCGCCATCATACTCTCTCCTTCATACAATGCCTTATCACCCTCTGTGGTGTCATCCGCCGTAGCCCACCTCAATTTTGCCCCTCTGCCTTGACATCCTTCCCGACTCATCTCTACCAACTCTATCGTCCTCCTTAGATCCTCCTCAACCCAAAGTTGTGACATCGTCCTCCCTCTTCATTAGCTCCTCCGGCATGCCCCATCCTGCTCCCTCTTGGACTTCTTCAACACTACGTCAACTTCAGCTACCAATACATCATCACCGCCATCCTCCCCCACCTTGTCTGATTCACTCATAGCAGCCCAGCTCAACGATTTAGCAAGAAATTGGCCAATTCTTCTGGTTTTTCTCGGTCCATATGCATGGACGGTCCTTAGATCATACTGAATCGACTAGATAACCAACCAACTTTTTGTTAAATCGATAGTTCCACTCCAACAGTCTCCGACCAATGAGAGAGAGATGGAAGAAAGAATGAGAGAGATAGAGAAGAGTGAGAGAGACAGGTGGTGAGGTTAGCACATATGTGGCATCAATAAGACATTCATGTGCGCATAACTGGGCCACCTGGCCTCCAAGTATGGATGACCAAATGGGCCGGCATGAGGCACGACATTTTGGCCCGGCCTGAAGCACGACATGGCACGGTGCAAATCAGGCCTGTGCCAGCACAACCAGGTTAGGCGTGCTGTGCTTGGGCCAGAGGCCAAGCACAACAGGCCGGCCTGGCACAATTATTTTTTTTAGGCTTTGGTTCATAAGTATGTACATTAGAATATACTATAATACAACCATCACAAAAAAAACCATGTTCTATTGGCTAGCTAGTGTGGCGATAGAGCTTTGCAACCAAAGAGGATCCCATGTTCAAAGCCAAAGATGGTAGTTTTAGCCTCCTATTCTCACCATTTAAATACAATTGGGCTGACAGGCCCAATGGGCTGGGCCTTGGGCCGGCCCAGCATGGCATGACCTCCCTTAGTGCGGTGCTTGGGCCTTGGCTTTGGCCCGTGGGCTGGCACGGGATCGGGAGCATGCCCGGGCCACCCATTTCACCATCTATACCTCCAAATCAGCAAAAATTCCCACAAACAACATGTTTAACCGATGAAGAGACTAAAGTAGTGCTTTTGCAATACCTTAAGTATCCATCCCACTTAATTTTGCACCTCCAGGATCAATTTAGTGCTCAGCCGATAGTTCAGAGCCAAATTAATACTTTTTGTTTATGATTAGAAATGGCTAGTTGCCAAGTGTGCTTGGTTTGGTTGGATGAAATTAGATAATTCCTTCTTTGAAATTGAGTCCTTTTTTAGTTTACAATTTGTTCTTGTTATCAACATTTTTTCCCTATAGTCCACTTTTGCCCATGGTACTGGATTAGTACATGATTTTACCACTTTTGCCAACATATTTTTTGAATTCATATAAATTTATCTCACAATTTTATGAATTTTCTACTTTTTAATTTTTTTAAAAAAATTTGTAACGTATGTAAAAAGTACTGGCAAAGAGGAAATTTCACGGCTGAGTTAACAACAAAGAGACGATAAATTGACAAACGTTGACAAATTGATGGAAGTGGCATATTTGGCAATAAATTCACGTCACAAGGACAAATTGTGAAACTTCAAAGAAAATTATTGGATTTAATCAAGTGTAAAGGGCAAATAATGATTGAGGGAATGTAAATTTTCCAAATGAATGGAATTTTTCCTAAGGTGATCGGTTTTTTTTTCGTACCCACTTGCATTTCTTTCTTAGGATAAATGGCACAAATTTCACATCTAATTTCGTACTACCTTCAATTCTCTTAGGTGTTAAATCCGGCAAAGTTATCATTAAGTCCGCTTTGTTCTTTCAACCCTGTTTTTCTTTACCTCTGTAGGGTTTATAATAAACTATGTTGCTTTTATCTTCGTTCTTAGATACAAAATGTCTAGCAAAATCTATGGTTTTATAATTTTTTTAAAAAATTACAACACAAGAGTCAAACTTGGATTTAAAAACTAAACTATATAAAAAAATCTATATCCCCTCAATATTGGTCGTAGACCGCAAAAAAAATCACTTTTAAAAACTTTATGATTATCTCGCAAAAACCAACACTTTTGTCCTAGGAGTGGTGACGTGGCTAGGCATAAGAAGATTGTAAGGTTATATATGTCCATAGCATGCCCCACGTGTTCTAGGGCTGTAGTGTGGGCTGGGGGGTGCATGCTAGGCCCACGATTTGGTGAGGCACGTTGCATGTGTTGTAACCCAACGAGAAAAGTATAAGCCGGTCCATGCCTAGCTAGGGTTTTCTCTAGGGCTATTATGGGAAAAACCGAATTTAGAGTAGGCTCTATCAGGGGTGGAGCCTAGTTGGTCCAAGGGGGTGCATATGAACCGGGCCCAAATAAAATTTTAGTTGGGACTAGTTTGTATATAGTCCATGTGCACCACCCTAGCCCAACACTTGTGCACTCCGTGTCCTAGCTTGGCCGAGCTAGGCAGCATCAGCCAATCCAACCAACCCACTAGCTTGTTGCTCTGTCCAGAATGCACTACTTATTTAGATGGGGAACATATGATGTGCAATCACGTTTATGGTGCAATTATCGTGCAATCAAACTATCAAAAGTTGTAAAAAATTCTGAAAAAAATTTGTAGATATACTTCCTTATTTACTTTATCTATGTACCAAGTTTCAAAGCAAAATTCATTTTATATTAATATTTATAAATAAAGAAAAAACACAGTTTTGATAAGTTTAAAATTGATATAATTTTATTTTTTTTGTAACTTTCAATATAGAATGAATGTGAACTTAAAATTTTATACAGAGATAGAGTAAATTGAAGAGTACATCTACAAATGTTTTTAGATTTTTATAACTTTTGATAGTTCGTTTGCACGATGATTTCACCGTAAGCTTGATTGCACATATATGTTCCCATTTAGATGAGCCATACCGTGCAAGAAACAACCAACCAGTCCACTTTTATCATGTACTAATCCAGTACCATGGGCCATCTTAGCACGTACTGCTCCAGTACCATCAGGTCCCGTTCTCCCCCAACCTATTTTATTTGACTTATTTACTTATTTGACTTATCTACTGATTTAACTTACCTTCGTGAGGTAGCCTCAAGAGTTCGATACACTCCGTTCACCTTACACTCCGTTCACATGTGGTTTAGATATTTTAGACAAGTTTTTGAGTTAGAAAAGAACCGGATTCAAAATATATATATATTTAATTCAAACGAAGATAAGTGAATAAACAGATGAGTCAGTCTCGACCACTTGTATCGAGCGTGACGCTTGGAATCCCTCCGTCCTCGTCGCCCTAACTAGTCGATCGTACACTTCCACGACACTAGTAGTCACGACATCGCCTCGCCGTTGCCGAACATCGCAAGTGTTTGGTGCACGACGCCCCGCCACTAAGTTGTCATGTCGACGTCCCGATCTAGATTGCTCCCTCGTTATTTGTTGGGCTGTCGCGGTACATGAAATTATGCATATCTGATCTAATTACATATCTTCATTAACAATGTGGCTGGTTGGTTTCGTCATTTTAGTTACTCTCATTCCTCTTGCTACAACCATTCACTATTATCCCTATATTGTTGGATCGAATTGTATCGTAGAAAATCATATTGTCACCTATCATTAACACAAACAATAGCATATACGGGACTAGAGCGATACAGATGTCACATATGGGGATATCCCTATTTTGTTAGTTGGTTTAGTTATTTTGGCAAGCCTTTTTGCATTTTGTTGCTATTTTTTATTATTTTACATCTTGGTTGGTTTTAATGGTACTAATTATTAGTAATTTTAAATTTTATAGGATATTATATATATATATGTGCGTGCGCACGAGCTCATGTGTGTGAGTGAAGAGGTGAACTAGGGTAGATTTTGCTCTAGTTCAGCCACTAGGCTCTATGTAAAGGAGGGAGATCCCACTGTGAAGATGAGAAGTTGATTAATAAAATAATAGCGTCAAATTTTCTATCTCTTCTTCTATGTATCCATTATTCTCGATTGTTCTTGTGGTTGATTGTGTGATTGGCGATCTCGTTCGACTACCATGAAATTATAACACGTTATTAGCATGATCCGCTCTCAGTGGCATTGTCTGAGACGTGGTTGCAGCCATCGGATCAGGTCCGACGGGTACTGTAACGGTTAGTTTTTGGAGTTTTCCCGAGCTCCAACGACTAGTTTCTCCCGGGGGGGTATAAATTGAGTTCGTTAGGCAGCCATTTATGAGGTTTGATGCTCCATTTCACCTATAGCCAACATCTACTCATCTTAGGGGTGTTCTAGAGCCTTTCCTACACCAATTCATCAACCACCTACCTTTTCCAAACCGAGCTTCATGGAAGTCCTTTGATTTGGCATGATCGAGACATTTCGGGCTTATTACTCTTGAAGACGGTGTTCTTCTCGGAGGAGTGGGCTTGGGAGTGGGCCTTGGCGTATGGCTACTCTCAAGTCGGTGTATAGGTGACGGAGTCCATCTCGCTGGAGTGGCGGAATGACTACCGGGGAGTAAGTGAGGTGTGTGGCTCAAGAGGGAGCCGGTCCTTGTGCCCAAGGGCTAGCCTCAACGGAGAGTAGGAGTTGCGGCTCCGAACTTCGGTGAAACAAATACCGTGTCACTTCTCCTTCGTCTCATTTATTTTCGCATTTATCTTTCGCATGAATTGCTAAATTGCTTGTGTGCTTTGTTGGGATGGATTAGGTTACTAGTGCGTGTTGTTTAATTTGCTTCCGCTTGATAGGGCACTAGAACTTAGGATTGGGTCACTCTTAATCTTGTTGCTTAACCAAGTATAACCCAGAAGAAATTAAAAATTGCCTATTCACCCCCCTCTAGGCCTTAGAGATCCTTTCAATGACGCCAAATCCATTGGCCAATTGTGTGATCGTCCTGGCCAAGGTGTAGGTTGATGAAGTGATATTGATGAATTAGCCTTGGTCAAATCTATGTCGAACATGGTCTCATCAATATATGTCCATAAGATCACATCACTTGCACATATATATAAGTCTGTAGCTTCACATCACATGCACATACAAGTCACAACTCACAACACATCACAAGGTTACATGTATGTCATCCAAGTTTGAAATTCCCTTGGCGACAAAGTAAACATGTAATTTTTCGCCTGTCAACTAGGCAGGCTTGGCGTGCGTATATCGAGGAAATCGGAGACCAAGTTGATGTCCTGGCTCGCCGAGGGGTGCCGTCCACTGGGGCTATTGTAGGAGCCGCCGAACCCGACCCCTAACAATCTGATGCATTATATTAGCACATATGTGGTTTAGAAATTTGGTTATGAACAATTAGTTAGATTGGTACACTTACTGTCTTTGGCTTGGTGGCCTGCCAGGGACATACAATGCCGACCTCAATGGGGGAGGTAGGCTAACCCCGCTGTCCGCTAAACGTTCCCGACTACTCATTAAGAGAAGTATAATATTAATATAATTAAATGTGATAGCCCAAATGCTATGAGATGAAAATGTTATTACGTATCCCATATGCTCGCTCTAGTGATACGATCCTAGTGTGCCACTCCTTGCTCTCCCTCCGACGCTGGTAGTGGTTTGGAGGCAGTGGGTGAGAGGAGGCGTCGGTGGCGGTAGGTGAGAGGAGGCGTCGGTGGCGGTGCAAAGCCGATGCCGACGGGGGTAGCTCACCGGACTCAGGAAAGGAGGCGACGTGGTGTCCAGGGGTGTTGTGGTAGGGGGCCATGGGCTAGGCGAAGGCGTGGGGTGGGTTTAGTTGAGGCGGCGACGCACATGAGAGGAAAAGACGGCACCGCAAGCATTTGAGGAGGCGGGGAGGAGAAGCGCGGGGGAAGGGGGGAGGAGGAGGATGCACCAGGCTTGGAAGAGGTGGTTGTGGACGGTTGGGATATTGACCCAAGTCAACCTAGGTTCTTTAAGAGGGAGATAGAAGACACGCCGAACAAGGCGAACAACAGCGAACAGAGAGGCAGGGGTTTTTATCCTGGTTCAGGCCTCTCGAAGAGATAATAGCCCTACGTCCAGCCTTTCTTTATATCAAAGAGGATTACAAGGTGGAACCCGGCGAGATGAACAAGTCTCGGCGAGTAATGTGTGTACAGAGAGTAGTATGCGATGATCTCGTGTCGTCCGATGATCTTGGACGTGCCCTCTACACGCCGTAGGGGCTCGGTTTATATAGTGTTGAACAACCGACCTACCGGGGGATAATCGGGCCGGGCTAACCACGAGTACGTAACGAACTCGTACATGCCAAATACATCCCGAGGTAGATAAGGTATACTCCAATTCTTGGGGATCACGACTTCTATTCCAATCCGGGAAACCAACGTCCGGGTCTTCACGTAGTCGTGCAGAACTCTTGTTCGAGTAGGACTCAAACATGAATCCTAGGCCGTCACGCACCGTGCCAGCCAAGAGGCTGTTCGGCAGGATGCATATGGGCCAGATAGAACCTTCTAGGGAGCTGGGCCCTAGTAGGCTGTTCGAATGGGCCGTCAGGGAGTGGGCCATGGCAATAGGCCGTAATTCTATCCCCGACAGTTAGCCCCCGAGACTCAAGTGGAAGGACTTACTAGAGTGGGGTCTTCCTCTTGAGACTCCAAGTCACGAAGAGGGAAATTTTGCTGCTACAAAGACGTGTAACAATCGACCGAATAGGTTAAGGTTCAACCGAACAAGACTTGCTCGGGACCGAACAAACCCGCCCAGTGCCGAGCAACTCTGTTGCACCGAACAGGAAATCACATCTACCCGGGCAGAACACTCAGCCTTCAGCGCGGACACTGGAAAAATAGCCGTTGGCAGATTCCAACGGTAACTTCCTATCGCTGCGCAGTGAAAACAGGCGACCGTTTTACC
>SPJY01001677.1:602380-631028 GCA_005191435.1 Raddia distichophylla
CTATTTCTTATGCTGATGCATACAGAGAATTTGTACTGGGGGGTTGGAGAAGGCTCTATACTCAGGAGCTACCAGAAGGGGCGACGCAATTCATGTCTTGCTCGCTATATCAACTATATTGTTGAAGGACACGCATGATCTGTTCACATGCAAACTATACATATTTCGTATTTGTAGCTCCTGAGTATAGAGCCTTCTCCAACCCCCCAGTACAAATTCTCTGTATGCATCAGCATAAGAAATAGCAGACGGGCAATACACTCATAAATAATAATACTACCCTGCTAGTATAAAACGACACTTTCTAGATAGCAAGCCGATAACCTGACATGTATCTACTATCTTGCTATCTCTTCAAGCCTTTTGAGAATATGTTTGGTATTTGGTCTCAAGGATGGTGAAGGGTTGCAGCAAGCTGTTGCCAATTCGAAGAATGCGTTAAGACTCTCTTCCTTCCCTGAGTTCTTACCTTGTTTGATTAATTCAGAACTGAATGCATCCGAAATCTTCCTCTCGAGAACCAAATCTTTGAAAGAGGCAGGGAGATGGATGTCACGGGCATTCGGCGGGCTAACATTTGCTGCCTCCTTTTGAGCAAACATCTCAAGCAGAATTGTACCCCCAAACTGTAGATATCACTCTCCCTTGTGACTTCCCTCATCTTGATTAGCTCAGGAGCCTTATAAACCTGCATTGCAGATGTTTCAAGCATCTCTTGTGCAGAAGCAGGGTTCAGCACAAGGTAGAGGCCGAAGTCTGATATCCTGGGCTGGAAATCAGCATCAAGCATGACATTATTTGTCTTGAGGTTTCCATGAATGATTGGTTTCTGTGATCCTGAGTGAAGGTGGTCCCATCCCTAAACAATGCCAATAGATAATTGCATATTATCTCCCATCTCTGTGAATCATTAATTCCTTCTGTGGGTAAAAAGAAACATTTAATAGTCATAAAGTGCAGAAAATGCAATAGTTCATGATTTCGAGAATAACATTAGGGTGTCAAAAATCAGATTAACCAGTTAAGAACCGGTGGTAGTTAGCCTGTTACTAACCAGAAATGCAGAAATGCCACAACATCTCGCTGCTGTTATATATATATGAGCACTAGTACTAGTGTACCGAGAGACTAGTGCAGGCATAACAGTGAATCCCTCGTAAGTAAAATTAGAAGGCTTACATCATCTCGTTGCACTCAGGATAGCAACAGCAGAAATGCCATAGCAACAGACAATACAGTTCGCTTGCAGGTGCTGTACGTGCTTAGGTATTGTATATTTCAGCTTAACGTAGCGTAGCGTAGCGTTTCAGTAAAATTTGAGAGTATTTTAAAAAGTGGTTTAATATTATAAAAAAATAATTTAAAATTAGTTTTAGAATCTATATGAGAACTACTCTAGAACCGCTTGTAATGGTGTCTAAAAAGGCAAATAATATTGGAGGAGGTGGGATTTGAACCCAAGACCTCATGACTCACACCTCACCCAACTAGCCAACCCACCCACACGTGATATCTGATGAGATAGGGGAAGCTTTCCTTTTATCTATTCGAAAAAGGACCCTCTAGAAGCGGTTGGGGCTATTAAACCGCTTATAAAGGCTAGCATCCTAAGCGATTTGTGTGTCCAACCGCTTCTAGACCTATAGCAGCGGTTGGGGACATGAACCGCTTAGGATTTTTGGTCTTTAGAAGGGGTTCGTGTCCCCAACAGCTTATCGAGGTCCACTCCTGGCTTGGGCTGGTTTGGGGCCATTAAACCGCTTGTAAAAGTTCGCTCCTTTTTTTCCAACCGCTTAGGAATGTCAGTTCCCTAGTAGTGACTAAAAACCTGAGAAAAATCATTACAAATTATTACACCAAATAGTCTATATAAAAAAGATAAATTTTGCTGAAACCCTACGCTACGCTAAGCTGAAATGTACATGGCCTTAGAGAGGGTACATATATGAAGCATGCATGGGTCGTCTAAAATAAATACTCTTTGCAAAGACCTCTCTGGGTAGTGTAAAGTTTGGTTACTGTACACCGTGACTACGAGTGACCCAGCGGAGCCTACGTAGAGCTACCATTGCCAGCAGGTTCTCTGTTAGAGCATTGCTAACATAGACAATTGAGCCGAACTACATTACCAAACATTGTGTCTTCTATGTCGTTAAGATCTTCCATAGATATCGGGTTTTCTAACAAGTGGTATCAGAGCCAAGGTTGCCATCATGGAGCATCTTGGAGTAGTTGCCGCAAAGAAACTTGATGGAGGCACGGAAATCATGCAAGGTGCATAGCGCTGAGGAAAAAATGCTCAGGTTGGCACAAGGTGGAGCATAGCGGTGATTGTGGTTCAATGAGAGAAGCTACTGTTGCCAGGGATCGTGCAGGCGTGGTGATGAGTCCAACAAAGCAGCTGTCGGAGTCGACGCGACTGCAGCGACGACCCTGATTTGCGATCATACTGGCGAGGCAACCACATGTGGTGGACAACCAGAGAGATTGGATAGGGATGCAGTATCGCGGGGCATCATGACACTTTTGAGCAATTTTTGTGTCAGTGATGTGGATCGCAAGGTGCGGCATGACAGTGCACGAAGGTACGCAGTGGGACGCTAGGAAGCGTGCATGTCCGAGGGCTTGAGGATTGGATCTGGAGCTAGAGGTAGTTTTCTACGGTTTTTGGCGGCTGGTAGACGTGCTCGGAACTCGAAAGCAATGGCAAAGGTCGTACGAGCAGCGACGACGTTGTGCGCGCGGTATGAGCTGAGGCTGAAGCATGTTGGAGTGGCTCAAGCGCATGCGGAAGCATTGGGCTGAGCAAGGCGGCGACCCGGTTGAAGCGCAACCGCAGCAGCCTAGAGATGAAGCGTGGCAACTAGCCGCCCTAGGTAGAGCAGTGACATACCAGCTTAGGCGGGGGTTGCCTTAGTGGGCACGAGGTAGCTAGGCCATGGCAGATGCATGGAGATATATAGCGCACGGGCGAACAAGCTCATGGACCGAGAGGCACACCGGGTGCACAACAGCGAGGGAGCAGGCCGAAGCCGATGTCGGGATTTTTAAAAACCATGAGAGGAAAAGGAAGAAGAGCTCGAGTTCGGGAGGAAAAGGGATATTTTGGGATTCAGATTTCTAGACGAAAATATATAAGGGCATCTTCAATACTATAAGGGAAGATCCAAAAGGAGCAAAAAGGCATGATATGTTTTAGAGAAAAACTTAGATTTGTATTTTAGTTCAGTCGATTCGAGCACATATTCAAAACAAGGCATAGGTTTTGAGATTTTGAAAGGTTCAGAATAGTGCATGGGATGCTGATTCTTAGAGAGGGGTGCTCATGCGGGCTAAAGTTGGTTTGACCGAGAAGGTCAAACTGGCTGACGGTGAAGTCAACAACTATATGTTGGTTTAGGCTGACAAGAAATGAACGAACAAGTGTTAACGTGGCAATGGCTAAAAGTGACTTAAAAAGCGATGGTGAGCGTACTGTTGCCGGTTTAGTCATGAAGCTAGAGATTGTATGGTTAGCCATCTTTATTCTAAATACAATGAATGTAAGACTGAATTAAATTCGTCTAGTGGCTCTATGCAAGCTGTTAAAAAAAAAAAACAACCAGGGTTCATGTATAAGGGTTCGCACAAAACGTTATAACGACTTTAAGACGACGTACACTTTGTAATGTTAAAAAAAGAAAGATATAAACTGCTCTCGGATGAGGGCCCAATCGTACGTGCAGCTCATATTGGTTGTTCATGTACGTGATTTTAGTACAGACATATGTACACTGACAGCTGCATGCATGATGAAGCCACAGCCATCAAGAAAACAAAAGAAAAGAAACAAAATTACACTCACCTAGCTAGCTACAAGCCTCCAACTCGATCTATGCCACACATGCTACAGAGTTACAGGTTACAAGCAAGAGAGAGATCATCAGATCAGAGTTGCATGCAGTAGATGGATCAGTTAATTAAGGAACCAGATTAATCACCACCAACTAATCCCTTCGTTTTGGATTAGGACTAGTTGGAGAGGAGACGGTGCGGCCGTAGCGCGCGGGTCCGGCCGACCTCCTCCGGCGCGATGAAGGACTCCGGGCAGAGGCCGGCGACGTTGAAGGCGACGTCGTCGATGGTCCAGGCCTCCTCCATGCGCGTGACGACGCGCGGCGCGCCGACGTCGGCTCCGAAGCGGGCGAGGTGGGCGACGGAGCCGCCGGCGTGCGCGACGACGACGGCGCCGGCGGCGCCGGTGTCGACGGCGCGGTAGTCGGCGACGCGGGAGGCGACGGTGGTCTCCCAGTACATGGCCGGGGCACCGGGCGTCTGGATGCGGGTGAGCTGCGAGTCCTCGAGCCGCGCCAGCAGGCCGCTCCGCTGGCTGAAGTAGCCCGTCATGCCGTGCCGGATCACCTCCGCCGTGCCGTCGCTCCAGCTCGACAGCACCGGCGGCGCCACGTCCACGCGCAGCGCGAAGCACTCCTCCCCCTCCACCTGCTTCTCGCCGACGTGCTCCGCCGCCGAGAACACCGACGCGATCGCCACCGGGTCCAGACCCTGCACGCACGCACGGTCACCAACGCACGGTCACCACCTCTCCAGTCTCCACACGTGCCACATGCATGTACGTCGCTTCTACCGACGACCAGGACCAGCTCGGATCCTCTGCCCTTGTAGCACCCTCTCTGCCATGTGGGGCCTGATTCTCCAAAATACTACCTCCGGTCACAAAAAAAATCGCTGTTGACTTTTGGACACGTCTTTGACTATTCGTCATATTAAAAAATTTAGTTCAAATATGTAAAAATATAAATAATACTTAAAATACATTTAATAATAAACCAAATCATAACAAAATAAATAATATTTATATAACTTTTTGATTATGACAAATGGTCAACGGCGTGTCTAAAAGTCAACGGCGACTTCTTTTTGTAACTGAAGGGAGTAGTTTTAATGTGGCTCCAAAATACAGTTTTGAGACGACCGGTTGCTGCTATGATTTGTTTATAAAAATATCTAGAATATATACCATCGAAATACCTTTTTGGGAAAAAAATCTATATGTATATCCAATCTTAACATTTACAGACATATTTGAAATTTTAAAAATATGACCACAGGAACAGCAAATACACGCATCTATGCGTGATCAGAGGTGGTACTGTGCTAACGTCGCTCGATACAACTAAAGTTTACAGCTTTGCTGTACTGAATCTGAAACTTCAGGCTTTGCATTCCATGCTGCTCCTGAATAATTTTCTTGTTCGGTCTGCCGGAGTGTAGGTTATTTAGGTGTGCAACACTGCTGGGTATCAATGTATCATAAATGCACAAAAATTCAATTGACATGGCTTCTTTCATACTCAGACAGCTTCATTACTGTGGAACAGTGTTCATATAGGATACCTCTGAGCTCAGCAAATTTCGATTGCCTTGCTTTGTATCTTTCTGGTGTCCTAGCTACGAGTGTACTTCTTGGAAAAGCTCGGAGGTATTTGTCCTTGTGAAGTTTCAAGGTGAAAGAACTCCCGCCTTTTTTCCTCAAAAAAAAAAGTTTCAAGGTGAAAGAACACAATGCAAATTACTGCTAAATGAACCTCATGTTTGTACTTGTACATGGAAAATGTACATGATAGGTCTCTCTACTCAAGTAAAAACACTACCTTCCAACAGCAGAATGGCACTCAAAAAAACATAATTCAGAACTTCAATTTACTCTGATTAGATGAACTTTTGAGAATATAGCAGGAAGGGGACAAACCAAGTAAACGGTAAAAAAAATACTGCCTTTGGTTAATTGGTTAAGACAATTTGGACTCGTTTCAGGGGTAATGAACATGCAGGTTGAGCCTAGTTTATTGCCATGGGAGACAAGAAAGCACTGTGAAAATAGTAACACAAGTAGTCCAGTACACCTCCATAAAGAAAGCTTTGCTCAAAGCTAGTTTCAGAAACAGACGCAATTACTGCCATTTATCCGAAGCAGAAGAGAAAGAAAATAAATCGATTTTTGCAAAGGCTAGCACGGCACATGCTAGCACCAACATTAGGAGGGAAGACATTAAACGCCGGTTAAGGAGTCTTTAATTCAAACTAGTACTGAAACACCGATTGCACCAACAAAGAAACCTCCTCATAAACGATACAATCGATAACGGGCGACAACAGAACTTTCTAAACTTTTTTACATGGGTATTTTTTGGATAAAAGTTTAAATTTGCAAAATCTGTATAGTTCAAAATTAACCCGGAATTTCTACAACCACCACAGAACAGTGCACTGAGCCATACCGATGATGCTGTACTAATCCAACATAAAGAATAGTTCATTAGTACCTCCCAATTCCCAACCGCATCTCATGTCGCTCCCTTTTTCCTCACAGAGATTCGGTGAGGTTTGCAATCAGAGTTAGTGATAATCTGACAGGAGAATATGGTTAGTTTCATCCCATGTTCATCTGGATCAGCTGGGCAGCTGGCTAATCGTTTGCCAAAAAGGCACAATTCTTAATGATTAGCCGGTACCCTAATAAAGAATTAACAATACCCATGATGGGAAACCGTACGTTTGGCTGCATGGTTTCAGAAATTAGCATGGATCCATGCAACCTCACTTAAAGATGTTCTTGTTACCATGATGTCCGCATGCTCACCAGATGCACACACTTGGGCCATTGCCATGTTGAGGTCAGGGCAGCTTAAGCAAAGTCCAAATCCAAATCAGTTAACTTGTTAGGCCAGGCTGATCTAACAAAGAGAACATTTCGACCTGCTCAGTCATGAACTACTGGCCTACTACTGCTGCTGCTACACCCTACAATTATTTGAGCTGTTTGGTGAGTGTGAAGATTTCAGGAGGCCAGCAGGGTGCATGCCTGAGCATTCAGATTAACTTCCTATTGCCAAGCTGTTCTCAAGACAGATTAGGCAATAATGGTATCTCAGGACTTCCAAAGGACAGGTCAATTGGTCCAATCGCAATCAGATAGGCCATACCCTGCCATTTGGTCTCCTTGAGAGGACTGGATTAGATGTTACTTGAGCTCAGCTTAGCTGTGCCAGTGCAGCTTCACTGATGGTGTGTTGACCCGACTATCTCAGTTTCCAGCATGAAAAAGATTTCCACGAGGATGCTCCGTACTACTCCTTCGCAATCTATATGTTTCAGACACACTTGAGCTGGCAGTGGCCTATACACATTCAGACTCGCACACCCACTGCACACTTCAGAGAAAGGTTTATACTAGGAACCAGTTAGTAATATCTCTCTCCTCTCTCTCTCTCTCTCTAGTAAGATGAGCAATGGATGATGAGATCATAGCAGCCGATGCGAGGAGATCATTGCAGCATGAGATAGTAGTAATCAGCTCTCTCTCTCTCTCTCTCTCTAAAGCAAGATGAGCGATGGGTGATGAGATCATAGCAGCAAATGGGAGCGGCAAGCTCGGGTTCCGAGGCGCGCACTGCGAGTGCGAATGCATGGCGTGCATGCCATATGATCTGCTTTGTTCCAACACCTAAAGATTCCCTCGCAATTCTAAAAATGCACCTCTTGCTCGGCCCCCTTTCTGGCTGTGCTGCCATGAGCACGCCCACACCACACGAATTAAAGCGCAAAGCCAAAGCAATGCAATCTACCAGTAAAAAGTACTTTCCTTCCTACTCGACGAGTCTATTCACATTCCCCCTGCCATATTAATCTACGCGTGCCATCAGCGTTACCACCGAAAAATGTACTCGCTCAGCCGTCAATTTTGGATATTTGTATATTTCGACATGTAAATTTAGGCCCTCTTTGGAGCCTTGTTTAGTTTCAGTTCGTGAGCTGGGCGGATCAACCCACTGAAAGGTTCCCTTGGAGAATCTTTCTGCGATAGGTGACCGACGCGACGCTATACCAGAAGGCCCTTCGAGGTATAGAAGGTATAGGAGTTTTAATTCTTATCTGAGCTCAGGGGGGAAAGAAAGGTCCCCACGAACCGCCCCCTCCCCCCTCGAAAGAAAAGGTGTGGTAAATATCTAGATTGAAAAGCCTAGAAATTGCTCAGAGTTTTTTTGTATGGTTTGCAATTTTTGTATAGATCATTCACTTTAATTTTCTGGAAAAAAATCGGGACTTTGTTTTTTCTCAAAGATCTAAAAAATTTAAATAATTTATTTAGCCTTTTCATACCACTTTCAAAGGTGGTCAAATTTTTCCAACTAAAACAAACAAGGCATCAAAGAGGGCCTTAATCACTAGCGACATTAAATTTTACCGTACATCAAACAAAATTTGTAATATTATGGCCATATCTTTTGAGATGAATTTAAGGATATAATGTTCATACTTCTATCAAAAATTTTAAAATGGAATAGATGAACAAAGTTTTGAAGTTCTGTCCGTGCACGTGTATTACGAAACGAAATGAGATGTGCGCGTTTTTTTACCGGAGGAGTCCTACCAGTTGAGCGTGCTTTCAAAAATGGGGTACTATTCATCTCATCTTCAGAGCATTTTCGTCATGTAGTTATTGAAAGCATAATTACGGTGGTAAGTTTGATTAGGTTAAAAGTATCGAGAGCATTAAGAAGAAGCGGAGTGCTTTCATGCAACAAACTAGTATTTGACACTAGGGCATACCTGCCACGTTTTCGTAATTTCGTATGAATAGCGTAGATATATACGGCCATTTTAAATTTAATCGGATCTCTGAAGTAAAGAAAAGGCGATCGGATTGAAGGGAGATCGAGCTAGTCACAACGGCAATGTCAGGTGCATGCGGGGTGCCAACCTGGAGCGCTCGCCGGAGGGGCCGCGCGCCGCCGCCGCGCGCGGCGTGGGCGCCGAGCCACGGCGTGCGGCGCCACGCGACGCGGCCGTCGCAGCCGGCCGCGACGGCGTGCCCGGCCACCGCCATCTCGACGAGCCACATGTCCGGGACGAGCTGCCACGCCACGAAGAAGCCCTCGTGGCCGCCGCCGGGGTAGTCCTGCGCCATGGCCATCCGGACCCTCCCCGCCGCGTACATGCTCTTCACCGCGCCCTCCATCTTGGCGCACCCCGTCGTCGCCCGGAACTGCTCGATGATGTACTGCGCCGACGACGCCACCTGCACACGCGCCGGCGCTGTTCAGGAGAGCACGAGGGTGAGAGCCATGGCGCGGCGGGCGGCGGGCGTACGTGGCGTGGGTGGCGCGGGAAGACGGGGACGGGGGAGAGGGGGCAGGCGAGGACGGAGAGGAGCACGCGGAGGTCGGCGGAGGGTCGGCCGCCGTCGCCGTCGCCGCCGGAGAGGAAGCGGAGGGGGATGCCGATGCGCGCCCGCGCCCAACGGTGGAGCGCCGCGTGCAGGCCTGTCTTCCGCCGCGCCCGAGCCGCCGCCTCCTCCTCGCCGCCGGGCTCCTCCGCCAGCGTGGCCAGCGGCGGCGCCATGCACGCACGCCCTGCTTATCGGACTCCTCCTTGCCAATGCGTCTCCTTCCCTGCTCCGGCTGTCGCCTACTTCCCTTGGTGGTCACACTCACACTGCACTTGAGCCAGGCAAGCAAGACAAGAACTTGTTTAAGAGGGAGAGGAGAAGAGGCTTTTGCCTGCCTGGCTGTGGGCCCAGAAGGGAGGTCTGGGGCCCACTGGCAGTGGGTGGAGGTGCGTCCTAGTGTGCATCGAAGGTGGGGCCAGGGGTTTAGGGAGCTTTGAAGGGAGGCAACAGAGGTGAAGAGAGTGAGGGTTGGGGAAAGGTCAGGGTCTAGTTGGCCAAATGGCCACTGAGAAATCTGGATGGTCGGTAATTTTGTGGTAGAGTATTTTTTTTCTGGATCAACTGAATATTTTATTATATCATCCATTCCAGCTTACGACCATATATTATTACAACACGACATTGTATATTGAACCAACAACTATTTAAAACAGCATTAAGATCAATGTGCATTCTCTCATCCGAATCAATCATTTTATAGCATTCATGGCTTGCACTAGCCTCGTACTAGTGATTTTTGGCATGCTTTTACAGGATGATGCACAAACTTCCTAAAGAAACTTTTGAATCATTCTTCTTTGATCTGCCTCCATCGACAAAAGTATGAGACGTTGTAAAAAAAGTAACTCTATAAAACAACTCGACTCAAAATTCCCACAACAAGGGGATTGAAATCCCAATAGCCTATGAACAGATCGAGGACCACGGACTTGTAGACACGGTTCTTGTAGCAAGACTTGTTGTGCTGCCAAGAAGACAACCAAATGCGAAAGATTCGGGTAGGTAATTATGTGGTATTGTATTAGACTCAACAATGAACCCGTTTGTTTTTAAGAACATTCACAGCAGGTACTTCATATCACTTGTGATAGAGCGGCTCCGCTGATGTGGTTTCCTAAGTGTGAATGTGTGTACATCTCTGTTAGCATACACGTTATGAGGTGTGGTGTGTACACACGTTTAAACATGTCGAAAAATCAATGGGTGTAGACATATAATTACTGATTAGTCTCAATCGGTATGACATCACGATTTAACGTACGTGAGACTAAAGAGGAACAATGGTGAGCAGTGACAATTCAGTTTAGCAACAAGAACCTGCTGTTGATGGGGTAACTCCACCTGACTGACTGATGCCCACCTGAACGGAGCATCTACACGATCGTTGCGAGAAGGTGCACCAGCCTGCCATGTGTGCCCGTGCTCAATGCACAGTGGAGAGGGCGAGGGCGACCTGTTAACTAGATGTACACCTTACCAACTTTTTTTTTTTGCTTGCATTGGCTTTAGGCGATTTTTTCTGCATTCGCTAGGGGGAAGGTTCAACCTTTTTTTTATGAAATTCAAGTGGATTCATGATTTTTTTTTTTTTGTTGCAAAGGCCTAGCAAATTTTCAGCTAAAAACTATCAAAATTCGCTACAGAATGCTTAATTTGATAATCAAATTTGTATCTCTAAAATTTTTAAAAATAGGTAGCGTTTTTCGCTACTGTCAAAATTCCCTAGAAAATTGTTCAGTTTCGAAACCGTATCTGAAGTTCTGAAATTTGGATTTGCATTGTTTCCAGGTGAAACTCCAATGCCATTAGGGAGCAAAATTCGATCTCAAAACGAAATATGAAACCCTGATTGGAAGCCATTTTGTACCGAGAAGAATCCAACTATCCAAGCTTTCGCCAATTCACCATTAGTGAGACATGGTGTTAAAAGAAAGAAAGGAAGGAAGGAAGGAAGGAAGGAATGAAGAAAAAAATGGAGCTCAGGACCAAAAGATGAAGAAGAGTGACCATGTCTGCATTTTTTTTTCTATATAGTTTCTGGGCTTGACAGTTGATTACAGGTCTTTCAAAGAAAAAAAAATCTCAAACTACACGCCCTTCTACCCTGCAGCAATGAGCTGTCTTAAATATCTACAATGCTAGGCCTCCTTGGGGTATATCATCTACTACTACTTTTCTTTGTGGCATTTAACATGATCTTGTGGACCTCAGGTACCTCACTGACAAGTCAATCCAGCCCTTTATTTCCCCTTTTTTTCTGGTTGCTAATGATTTCAATCTATGTCAGCCGTACACTGGTTTTTCATTGTGACGCCAGTGTAGTAGTAACAGCATGGCTCATTGCCCAGACTGAGAGAACCTGATACATATAACTGCTGCATGCTTTATTGCTAGCTGGGCTCGGGCTGCCCCAGCAATTATCAATGATCAATTCACTGGGTGCCTCCATTTATATTTTATCTTTTTACCCCAGCCACTAAGCTGTCAATCACAGCAATCATAGATCTGCCATGAAATTTTTTTTAATCCAAATCCTTGTTGTTTATGCAGCTAATTCAGTACTAAATGAGATAAGGATATGACACTTTCTAGTTTATTGGAGAGAGAAAAAATAAAAGTAGTTGTAGCTTGCAAACTCTTACCCGTGAAGGAAGGGAGACAGAGATGCTGTCAACTACTTGCATTGCATACGAAGCAAGACGATGCAATGGAGTCAAGAATTTCAGTTTCTGGGTTATTGTCACAATTGATGGTTGGGTTTCTGTCACTTGAGCCCTTGCATGTACCTGATCCACAAAACCAGACTGTTAATGAAGTTGTTTTCCTAAGATTTATTCAGGCATTAAGGCTATTAATTTTTTTAAGGTTATGATAACAATCTTGCAAGGGCCTGTCATTTTCTTGTAACAAGAGGTGTTTTGGCAAAAGAAAGTACTAAAGAAGATTAAACAAGCGTGCTTAAATTCTCTGAGAAAGATTTGCATTCAACTAATCTCGGTGGAGAAAAGAGGAATCTATATCAATTAATGATGGATACCATCATCTACTAATATTGTATTACATTCGTAGGGTTGGAGTGTAAAGCTGTGTGCCATTTTCACATAGACCATACACTGTGACAATTCATACTAAACTTTAGTGTCAGTGTGATGGCATTTCTTTCTCCTGCTGCTATACTGGTCTTGTTCAGCTGGAAGAATATTGTGGCTACAACTCTAAAGCAGTTAACTGGTGGTGACATGATTCAAGTCGCTCTTGATGATCTTGCCTTGCACCAATGAATGAATGGCCCCTCACTTTGTGACCACTTACATCGATTTACTTGTGGAGTTACGTGCTGTGCCACTTTCGGTTACTCACTTTGAAACAACCAGTAGCTGTCTAATTACTACCCTTGAATTAATTTCCAGGAAAAAAGGAGGGAGATTAAATATAAGAGAAAATTGCGATGTAGCCCCCCGAACTTGTATTGTTTTTCACATAGGTCTCCGAATTTGAATTTTACTTTCACAGCCTTCTGAACTTGTTTCTGTTTGCACGATTACCCTAAAATTGTTAGAGCAACCGTCAAACACTAACGTTGCACACCAGGTGGCCATTAGTGGCTGAGGTGGATGCCATGTTGTCCTTAAATGCTGACATGCCTAGCCACATATGTACAAAAATTAAGGATATTGCGAAAATTCACTTCAATTTTTAAGTAAATATTCAAAAAATATTTTAAAAAACAACTCTAATTTTTTAAAGAGTTCCAACTTTAAACTCCAAAACCTGCATTTGAAATTCCAAAGTTCAAATTTTGAATTTAAATTTAAATTTAAATTTCTGAAATTTAAGGTTCTTTAAATTCTTTTTTTTTTAACAATTTGAAGTTGAAACTCTTAAAAATCAATGTTGATTTTTTTTTAAATATCATTTTTAAATTTTTAAGTAAATTTTAGTCATCCTTGAATCTATTACACATATGTGACTAGCCATGTCAGCATTTTGTCTTCTACGTTGCATCCACCTCGGCGATTAACGACCACTTAAGCTTCCATGTCATCATTTAACGGTACCTTAACAGTTTTGAGGTAACCGTGCAAACGGAGGCAAGTCTAGGAGGCCTACAAAGTAAAATACAAGTTTAAAGGGTTAAGTGAGAAACGCTGCAAGTTCGAGGAGTTTCAGTGCGATTTTCTCTAAAGATAACATAGGAAAGGTAGTTTTTGCTTCTTCTATAGGACGTGATAACTCATCTTGTATCAATTCTAAGAAACTATCCAAGCTGCATTTTTTTTTAAAAAAAAGGTGAGGTCAACCTGTGTTTCCATGTTCAAATATCAGGTTTCTTTATCTGAATAAGCAAGAAATTTCAACTCTGAAGACAGCCTTTTTGGAGGCGGCGTCAGTCACCTGTTCCTGCAGACGTTGGCTAGATGTGCAATTGATAATTTTTCAATTAAACTTCTAATTTTTGTATAAATTTAAACAGCGTTCAAAATGCATGGAATAAATTTGTAATTCTTCTAAAATCGAGGGCGACCTATTTTAAATACTTTTAAATTTTTTAATTTTTTTTCACTTTTTCAAATTTTTTTGATGTGAACCTAAGAGAACCCACTTATGAAACTTGACACGTATACTAGTGAAACTTGGCCGTGTGCTGATGAACCTTGGCCCATATATTGATGAAGGTGAGCGCCAGATGAAACCTGATGAAATTTGGATGAAACCTGTTGTTACCTGATGAAACTTGGATGAAACCTGTTCGAAACGTGATGAAACTTGGATTAAACCTGATGAAACTTGACAAAACTTGGATTAAACCTGATGAAACTTGACAGTTCGACAAGTTTAACAAGTATGAAATCCAAGTTTCAGTAGACAAAACCCAAGTTTCACCGGGTAACATTGAAGTTTCAATAACTTGAGAACATGCGGATAAAACTTGAAAATTTATGATGAAACTTGATAATCTACTAATGAAACTTGAGAAAACACAGTCAAAATTTATATAACAACATACATCTTGTTTTGTTAGTA
This sequence comes from Raddia distichophylla, assembly GCA_005191435.1. Lineage (NCBI taxonomy): Eukaryota > Viridiplantae > Streptophyta > Magnoliopsida > Poales > Poaceae > Raddia > Raddia distichophylla. Next base: position 616,638 of record SPJY01001677.1, read on the forward strand.
AAAATACGAGTAACGCGTTGGTGCAAACGGTTGAAGGATTAGAGCACCCAGTCAAAAATTATGGCCACCGAAAAAAATGCTTGTGGGACCCACCCCCGCATGGCTACAACGTGCCCCACTACGAAGCGTCCCTGCTCGCGTCCGGACAACCGACCTGTAGCGTTTCCATTTTTGAATTAACATGATGCAAAGTTTATTCATGAGATAAGATTTCAGGTTTTTGTTTGATGATTTTGCATTGAGTAGTGCTCATGTACTCCTTTTCTCTAGTTCCAAACTCAAACTAACATTTTTTTTTCTCTTCTCACATTACCATAATTTCCTTTTTGTATTGTGCAGTTCTACGATACACCCTCTACATCTCTAGGGGTCAAGATCATTTAATAAAGAGTAAATTACACTATTAGTCCCTAAACTTTTCCTGCATGTGCACATAAATCCATAAGTCTTAAAACTGTTTATTTAGGTACCTGAACTTGTAAAACCGTTGCACTTATGTCCAAAGGGTGGTTTTGCAAGGCGGTTTGGTGACATGTACTGTCATGTCACCTGCCATGTGGCCTTACACGGACAATATACATAGTTTTTAAATTTAAAATATGAATTTTGCGGAATAAAAATTTAAAAATGGATTTCAGTTTTTCTATATTTCAAGAAATGGTTTTCAGAATCTATATTTTGTAAAAAAAAATTGAAAATTGTAAATATTATATTCGATTTTAAAAAAAAATCAAAAAAGTCTAGAAATCATTTGTGAAATTAAAATTTTTGAATTTTTTTTCAAATTATAAATTACAAAAATCCTTCAATCAAATTTTTAAATTTTGATTTTTTTTTAATTTAACATTATGAAATTCAAATTTTGATTTTAACATACAGAAAATCATTTTTAAATTTAAAATTAAGAAAATCCACGTAGATGGCCCATGCAAGGGCACCCGTGCATATTAGGGCCACATGGCAGGTGAGGTGGTTGTCCACTTCACCAAACCATCCTATAAAACCACCCTTTGCACCTAAGTGCAACGGTTTCATAAGTTCAGATACCTAAATAAACGGTTTTAGTACTTATGGATTTATATGTACATGCGTGACAAGTTTGGTTAATAATGATGTAATTTACTCTTTAATACATGCGGGCTGTCCATTAGAATTTGGGATTGTCATGACAGTCGCCTGTTTTGTTTTTAAACTGTCTAGGCGACTGTGATGCATATGAACGGCAAAGGCAATTGGGGCGTGTTTGTTTGAAATTTTTTTGCAGGCTTCAGCACACTCGCCTGCATTTTGAGTTTGAGTGCAGTCGCCTGCATTTTGATGTACAACACAACCGATTTGTGGAAAGCGTGCAAGATTCGTCAGAAAAACACGAGCGATTAGTTCTGGGGTAGTTTTCAGGATTGGCTAAAGGATCTTCCTTCATCCAGGAAGGTTTGAACCCAACGCAAACTAGCCGTACATCTCCTTCAAACTTGTGTGAACAAAAAAAGCAGTGAAAACTTAAAACAACTGAAACTTGAAACTAGAAAATGAAGTAAAAAAATATATGCAACCAAAAAATAGTAGGTAGTTTTTTAAACACCACATTTCCTCAAAAATTTATTATATATGTTTCACATGTAACCATTCTTGTAAATAAATGAAGCTTGGTTGCAATTTTTTCAATATGAAATAACTAAATTTTCAGTAGCAGAATAAGTGAAAAAACAATATAGACTATCTGAAAAATAGATGAGAACCAAGGAGGAGCATCTCCTTGCCTGCAAGTTCTAAACTAATGGTGAACTCAAAGCAAAAAGATTGGAAATAAACAAAAGGCAACTAGAATTTGAGCTGCTCCATATGTCCTCATGTACACCACTCTTGCTTTAAATATAACTCCTCTTTTTTGAAAAAAAAAAAAATCAAAGCGTCCAGATTCAACTCCTTTCCTCTTGTAGTCTTGCTCACCATGAAACACAGAGAAAAGGGAGAGATGAAATTTCAAAGGTCACCACAGACAAAAAGTCAAAACAAAATAAAAACATGAATGTCTTTGCAACCAAAGTTATATCATGCACAAATCCGTCACACCAAATCAACATCACCAAAGATAGGGAGAAAAAACTATTCAACTAAGAACAACTCAGATTTAGAAGAAGCAAGTAGCAAGCACAAAACTAAAAAAAAATCAGACAAGATCTTCGCTCTAAAACTTCGTTGCCCATGGGCTTAGCCATCGCCGAGAAAATCCTTTCTAAGCTCAATCGCTGAACTGCTCTTCTCTTCCCCCTGCTCTCTCTCTCTCTCTCTTTCTCTCTCTCTCCACACCTCGCACGGTCACACTATCTGTCTGCTCAGCTGCCGAGGAAGACTCTCCAACACACGACAGCCCACAGGCCACAGTGGCCCTCCTGCCCTCCATCTACACTCTCTGAGTAAGCAAATCAACAGCGAGAAAATCGCCTGTGCCGGCCTCCAGAATGCAGGCGTCTATGTTTCATCAAAACCGTTAGAATTTTCACCAATTTGCATGTTTCTCTAGATTCTACAGCAACCTGCTACAGCAGGTATGTCTTGGGTGGTCAAATAGGAAGGTTAATGAATTTTTCCACTATTTTCTTGGTCGCAGCCTCCCTCTACTTTCCTTTTCCTTAATTCAGCTCAGAGTATGGAAACCAGGAATAGGTATGGAAATCGGCATGTATGCGTGGAGGTATATCCAAGAATAATTGATTTAAAGTAGCGTCTAAACAAAGTAGACCCAGCGATTACTTTTGATTGGTAGCTCCAATCGACAAACCGTTTTCACCAACGTGTTCCTGACATTTTACGAACAAAACAAGATCCATGTTGCTATATAAAAATTTCTTGAAACAATTTGCATATACTATGGAACAATTATTTTGGCCTGTTGGAACAATACGTCTAATCTGATGGGACGTTTTGGTATTTGGTATGCTGGAACAAATGTACTAAAGCCATTTGGAACAAAAATACGTCTAGTCTGATGGAACAAACTAGTATACCTTAAAATTTTCTGTTCATATCAAAAAAATTTCTAAAATCAATTGACTACTGGAACATATGTATGGAACAATATGTTGACATGTTGGAACAAAAAATTTTGACTACTGGAACAGAAATGTTAGCTTACTGGAACAAATATGCTGACATGTTGGACCAAGAAAAGTAGACTATTGGAACAGAAATGTTGGATTGTCGGAACAATTAAAATATCCTATTGGAACAGTACGTTTAATCTTATGGAATATTTGAGGACAAAAAACACACACTGCTGGAAAAAAAATAATAATGATGAAACAACAGGTTATACATGTGGAACAAGAAACACACACTGCTGGACAAAAAAATGATAGAACAACATGTTATATGTGTGGAACAAAAAACACACACTGCTGGAACAAAAAAAAATTTGACTGAGTGCTCCAATCCACGAACCATTTGCGCCAACGTGTTCCTCGTATTTTTACGAACAAAACAAGACCCATGTTGCTATATAAATTTTATTGGAACAATTTAGCTATACTAATGAAACAATTAATTTAATCTATTGGAACAATACGTCTAGTCTGGCGGAACAACTTGATATTTGGTCTACTGGAACAATAGGCTAAATCCAATTGGAACAATGTAATTGATCTGATGGAACAACTAGCATACCTATTGGAACAATGTATTTGGCCTGCTGAAACAATAATAGAAATGCCTACTGCAACAACAGGGTTTGTCTACTGGAACAATAATTTTTGCTTTATGGAACAACAACGTTTGCCTACCGGAACAATAAAAGTTGCCTACTGGAACGATAAGGTTTGCTCTACTGGAACAGTTGAACTTTACCTACTGGAACAATAACTTTTGTCTTCTGGAACAATAACTTTTGCCTTCTGAAACAATAACTTTTGCCTTCTGAAACAATAACTTTTGCCTTATGGAACAAATAAGGTTTTGCCTACTAGAACAATAAAGTTTGCCTACTAGAACAATAAAGTTTGCCTACTAGAACAATAAAGTTTGCCTACTGAAACAATAAGGTTTGCTCTACTGGAACAGTTGAACTTTGCCTTCTGGAACAAGAACTTTTGCCTTCTGGAACAATAAAGTTTGCCTACTGAAAAAATAAAGTTTGCCTATTAGAACAATGTATTTGGTCTACTGGAACAATGAGTCTAGCCTCTCGGAACAATTTATCTTACCTGCTGAAACAATAATTCTAGCCTTCTGGAACAATCAATCTTGCCTGCTGGAACAATTGTACCAATAAAAATTAAAACATTAAAAAAAAGAAAAAAGGAAAAGTATTTAAAATGATTTCATTAGGAATTTAGATGAATTATAAAATTTGTTCTGCGCAATTTGGACTCCAAATGAAAAAAATACAAAACTGAGAAATGAAAAAAAAATAATCACAAACATTTGCATTGGGTGCTCGCGTACGAGCTAGCTATCTAGCTAGCGCTGCTTTGGCCTCGCGCGCGGACTGTCCAGGATGAAAGCATTTATGCATGTGCACGAGCTCACGCATGCAGCCATACGCTCTCTGCCTTTGCAATTCTGCACGCAGCCACGCAGGTGTATAGCTTGGGCTGTACACGTACGCGCGCGCTGCTGGGCCGGGTGTCCGACGGATCGGACGCCCGGCCAGAAGCATTTTCCATATTTTAATGGATTTGCATGTATATTATCTTTCTATACGACGGTCTATATTAGGGGTGGAAATGGTACGGATATTATCCGACCGACCGACTGACCGAATTGATCGGATAGTGATTTGGATAGTTTTATAGATATTCGACTATTTTTACGAATAAGGATATGGATATGGATAATTTGGCATGGATATGGATACGAATACGGAGCACTGATTATTCGGTGGATAAGGAATATCCGAGTTTTTGTTCGGATAATATCCAAATATAAAATATGGATATTATCCGAATGTATTTCTGAAATTTTCTAATATATTTCTACAATTTTTCATTGATAATTTCCCAACTTTTAAATTTATTTTTTGAATTTTTAAATCTAGACTAAATTAATAATATTCGTGTACAGACTTTCTAATGTTTTGTTTTTTGCTAATGTTATAAATTTCCACTTTTAAATTTAAATTTTGACCATATTTTGTTAAAATTTGGAACGGATTTTTAAAAATTAATTTTAACTATTCGACTAACAATATCCGTATCCTTGTGTTATCCGATCTGTATTCGCTCCGTATTCGTAACCGATATTATCCAGTATTATTCGAATTTGTATCCATATTCGACACATTCGTATTCGAATTTGTATCCGGTAAAAAAGACGGATACGGATATGGATAGGACGATATCCGACGTTATTCGATCCGATCACATCCCTAGTCTATACGCACTCTCAACTGTGCTACACATTGTAACGACAACGTCAATTTATGAGGAGCATCTCGAATAATTTCTCTATACCCTTCTCTAAAATACTATTCATATATCTATGAATAGTGTTTTAAAGGGGTATATAGTGTAGACATGAATAGTGTTTTAAAAGAGGTATAGTGGAACTGTTGAGGATGCTTTTAATATCAATTTTAATTTAGGAATTGAGGAGATATTTGCTATGATGTATTGCATTAATGGTCCAGAGTTAAATTTAAGGGCTTGTGCAAGCATGCATGGCCCGATAATTAGGAAAGCTAAACAGCATGCATGTCTCACGACGGGATGGCCGATTAACCTCTAGAGGGGAAGAGCTAATAAAGACCATTGGATCAAACTAGATCAATGGTCATAAAGATTCTGGGTGCATGTAAAAAAATCTCCTTTTGTTATCGGCCACCACGGCAATTAAACAATAATTACAATACATTATTTTCGAAATATGGAAGTCCAGTGCTTCTTATTCAGAATTTATCCTTAAATCGGCATCCATGATTGCTTCATACGGCAGATCACCAGGTAGTAGTAATATAGGGTGTGTTTGGTTGGATGCATACAACCCAGCCTGGCTCATGGGATGCAGGCTCTTCACTATTTGATTGCCCGAATTAACTGTAGCAGCCAGGCTGGGGTGATGCCAAAACACTGTAGCAGTCAGGCTGAGGTGAAATGTGGGATTTGGCCGTATGAGCTGAGCCAGCTTGGTTGTGCTTCTTGTTCTACGCCGCGGCCCCACTATCATTGACCATGCGCTGCTACTGTACAAATCAGGTACGGTTTTCTCTTTTCTTCTTTTTTTTAATCTTTTGATTACCATCTTTGATTACCGAACCAATTTCAAAAATGGGTTCCTTATATTTTTTCGAACAAAACTAGACCACACTTGGTATATAAATTTCAAATATTTAAAATTTAAATTTTTTTGCCTCTTCAATTTGGATTGGATTTCGACCTCACTATCTCATGGGTGCATGGATTGAGCCTGGTTGCCCTCAGCCAGGCTATGCTTGGCCAGGCTAAGCTCACCAGGCAACCAAACAGCCTAGTAGTCTTGTGTAATATAGTCTTGAGTAGTTATATATGATTGAACGCCATCCAGTTCTTTGTTTTAATTCTTTTTCACCAAGTATCTACACAGTACTCCCTCCGTTCGCTCGAAAAGAAGTCGCTGTTAACTTTTGGACACACATTTGACCATTCGTCTTATTCAACACTTTATTGTAAATATGTAAAAATATAAATCATGATAGATTTAATAATAAACCAAATCACTACAAATAAATAATATTTACATAACTTTTTAAATAAAACGAATGGTCAAACATGTGTCTAAAAGTCAACGACGGCTTCTTTTTGCGAACGGAGATAGCATTTGCTAACAAATTCTTCGGAGACGCGCACTCGCTGGAAATATTTCACATGGCAGTGACGCTGTCCTGTGGACCAACAGATCAGGCAAGGAAAACAAATCGGGTCATAACTAGTTCAATGATTTTAATTGATTACCTACAGATGGGCCTCCAGTTGACGCCCCAATTAACTAGTCTGCCTCAACGACTCCAAACAACGTCATGGGCTTGGGTGAGGTCGAAATCCAATCCAAATTGAAACACCTTGCTTCAAAAAAAAAAAAACTGACAACCTCTCGTTAGGCCCTTTTTGCTGGACACCCTGCAACTCAATTTGCATCTACCAATCCCCTACATTCGGCAATTATGAACTTTTAGCCTCTGAGGCCGATCTCGTGCCCATGTATGCGCCACCTGGTAGTAGGGATGGAAATGGTACGGATATTATCCGACCGACCGAATTGATCGGATAGTGATTTGGATAGTTTTACGGATATTCGATTATTTTTACGGATAAGGATATGGATATGGATAATTTGACATGTATATGAATACGAATACGGAGCACTAATTATTTGGTGGATAAGGAATATCCGAATTTTTGTTCGGATGATATCCATATATCCGAATATAAAATATGGATATCATCCAAATGTATTTTTGAAATTTTTTAATATATTTCTATAGTTTGTTATTGATAATTTCACAACTTTTAAATTTTTTTTTGAATTTTTAAATCTAGACTAATTTAATAACATTTGTGTACAAACTTTCTAAAGTTTTATTTTTTTCTAATGTTATGAATTCCAAATTTTAAATTTAAATTTTGAATTTTTTGTTAAAATTTTGGACAAATTTTTGAAATTTAATTTTTACTATCCGACTAACAATATATGTATCCCAATCTGTATTCGGTCCGTATTCGTAACTGATGTTATCCAGTATTATTCGAATTTGTATCCATATTCGACACATTCGTATTCTAATCTGTATCCGGTAAAAAGTACGGATACGGATATGGATAGAACGATATCTGACCTTAATTATCCGATCCGAATCACATCCCTACCTGGTAGAATGAGTTTTGGTAAACATTATGTGAAAACTCCTTATAGTTTTGGACTTAACATCAAAACATACCACATACATAGAGTAATTATCATCTAACGCTTAGACACATTACATATAAGTGGTCTTGTACTTTGCATCCAAACATGTTCTTGTCAAGAACATTAGAGTATTTAGCATGTAGTGGTTTACATCAATTGCCAAACATACATTACAAAATATGTGCACTTGTACCTTTGAATCTATAACATCACAAAATAGGTGAACATGTACGAATGGTTGTTTTGTGGACTGGAGATATCCAGAAAGGCTCAATTGCGTTACTACTCTATACTGAAGATCATTTCTTATTTCTTGTTGAATGTAGCTGACTGGAGTTAGCAGTACTGGTATCCACTTGAGATAGTCATTTAGGCGGTCTTTTCTTCCTACTCTTAGGGAGTAGCTGAGAAAGTGATTTTGATGGCCTTCCTCTAGGTGCTCTTTCAAGAAATATGGAAAAAAATAAAAAAAATATTGTTTAAGCAAATAGATGACAGTGAGAAATTAAGTTGTTCCTTTGGCCTAGTAGTTGTGATGGGAGTTGATGATTGAGACTGTTTGGATTTGCATATACTTTTATTGTGCTCCATCGTTTTGCATTTTGAGCACCTAACAGTGGCTTTAATGCCAGATTGTGAAGAGTTTCTATCTCTTCACTCAAATAACTATAGTCCTCATTAGCGGACCTCTTTCTTTTAGTGCTTCTGTTCTTTGCTTGTATATTATCTTGGTTGTTTACTGTTAAATTAGACTAATCTAACCCTTGTCCATTCACAAATAACTGCAGGAATCGCGACCATTGTCGATGGCTTTTACTGTCAACACAAGCCAGAAAACTGACGACAGAAGTCTATGTTGCCAGCCAGCCAACGACAAAGGTTCGACGACACAGCGAGCTCTATCGACGGCCATAAAGAAACCCAACGACAAACTCAACTCTCAAGATAGCCCCCCTGGTGAGGACCTGTGTCGGCGGTCATATCAGCCGCCGTCACAAGCCCTCCTTTGACAGCACGGGTGCGAAGACGGCGCTATGCCATGTGGGCCCCACGGACCAATCCTGAGAAGCCACATGGCAAACCTTTGTCGGCGGCCTAGTCCACGGCCGACGACACTGGCCCTGCCAGGTGGCTGCCGTCTGACCACCTACTGGCTACCTATGTCGTCAGCCCAAGAATAGGCCGCCGACATAAACTGTTGGCCAGCAAAAAAATTTGCTGATAATTCATTTAAAATGTCAATTTCAACCTGCAATAAAACACAATTCCCAATATGATTATATTCCCCAATTCCCCTCAACATATCCACACATAATTAGGTGGTCGGCACCACAGTTTCGAGCACATACACACATTCACATAGCTTCAAATCCGCAAAATAATCAATAATAAATCAAAACGTCATTCTCCAAGTCCAAAAGTCCATATAAACAATACATAAAGGTCACACGAGCAGTCCTAAGTCACAAGCAGTTCTTAGTGACATAAACTTAAATAAAAAGTACACTAATGATTATGCAAACCATCAAAATGGTTGGCGAAGAACCCCTCGACGATCTGCTCAGCGGCCGTTTGTGTGGAATTGGAATCAGCCCCTGCAGAGTGTTCGTCGCATCCGCGGGAGCAACTGAGCCACACACCTGCAAGATTGGACGAAATCACAATTTGAAAATACATGTAAATTTGCAAACTTGTATAAAACTGTTTTGAAATCTAGAAAAATGAATTACCCCAGAAGAAGGCTTCGGTGCAGGGGGGAAGTGTAACCAAGGGATCGAGGCCGACGACAAAGGGCTAGGACCGCCTGTGTGTGTCGCTGGGGTCCCCGGGGTCTGGGTGAAGTTGTAATTCAACGGAGGTGGCAGATGTGGCTGGCTAGATGATCCATCCCCCTGGAATCTTTGTGGATAGGATATGTTAGAATGTGAAACATGTAAGTACAACTATTTAACTATATTTAATTACCTGATACATGAATTGATACATCATGTAGTTTTAATTTTGTATTGCCTCTAGCAGCTTCAAATCCTTCTCTCTTTCCGCCTGTCTCCGTTGCTCTTCCGCCTTGTGTTGTGCCTTCCATCTTTGCTCTTCTGCCCGCCATCGCGCCTCGTCCGCCTGCCTCTATGTCTGCAGCTCCTCGATCAACTTCTTCTGGGTTTCCACCTGGGCACGTGAGGAAGAGGCGGCCTGTTGTCGACGTGCCCTGGCCTGCCCTCTCAAAGTGTCATGGGGCAGCAAAGAGTCCATGAAACCTGCCCTGTCGTGACTGAGCCTACCGAACTCGTCGTAGATGAGCTGTGTGTCTAATTCCATGTTTAAGGAATCGCACTCTGCACTGTGTTTCTCCTTCATGGCACCACAATATGTATCCTAAGAAACAAAACATATATATAGTGTGTTATATAATTTAAACCAACAATGGTAGATGCAGAAAAGCAAAAAGAACAATTAACTTACAATCTTCTCTTGGGCTACGGAGAGCATCGATGGTTGTGTGCTATCCGGTAGGACACAGAGTGTGTGTGCACGGCTCCAATCAGTGAACTCATCGGGCTCAAGTCCCGTATCCGCTTCCTAAGTTTCAATTTGAAATGAACAATGATTCGGTTAAGTAGCGAAAAATTAGGAACATGTAGATAGAAAATTTACGTTGATTAATGCTAACTTAACAATTTACTTACTATGTCACGCGCGACATGCCCCATGCCTCGCCCTCTAAGGTAGGTTTTTTTGCCGCCACCGTCTGTCTCAGAATACCATCTCGTTCATAAACTTTCACATACCGACTTTCATCGCAATGTTTACAATGAGTCAACCCAGAATCATCCTTTCAGTAAAGCATGCAGAATTTTGGACAATAGTCTATCATCTCGCACGACATGCTTAGCACGTTAAGAAGTTTTTTCGACTCGTAAAGATTCGGAGTCATCTTGTGCCCATTTGAAAGCAGGTTATCAAGCAGTTTGCAAAGGTCGTTGAAGCAATTTGCCGATAGGTTATACTTGGTTTTAACCGCCATTAGACGTGAATTTCCGAGAGCACAGTCACATCGGTATGGTCATGCAACGGCAACTTAGCAGAATCAAGTAGCTTATCAAATTGTTAGGCAAGTGGCTCAGCCTCTTCCTCCTGAGAGAGATCGTAAGCCCGAGCCACATCCTCTCTGAGCTCGTCCAATCTGTCCATTTCTTCTTCATCGTAGCCCTCCCTAAAATGCATAGGGCTACACACCGACGCCAAACACTTCCTCTCGTACCCATACAAAGTAATTTGGTCTGAAGCCATACTTTAAAAGGTGTTTACTAATGTCCCTCTTGTTACATTTCTCCATGTTCGAGCACAAAGTGAAAGGGCACCACACAACCTTTGCGTTAGGGTCTGGGAAATTTCTAAAAGCATCTTCAACAAATGCCCTAGTCTTCTCTATCCACTCATTCGTGTGACGTCCAGATTTCATCTAGCTATTGTACATCCACTGTTGGTCTTCCATCGCCTACTTTATAATCACTACATGAATCCGTGTTATTTAGCCCAAAAGCCGACGTAAATAAACCGATGTATAAAAAGCGACGTAAATATGGTTATTTACGTCGGCCGCCGATGTAAATAGCCATTATTTACGTCGGCCCCGTGGCTGACGTAAATAATGGCCGTCGGATAGGAGCATCGTCGTGGGCCACTTATTTACGTCGGCCACGGCTGACGTAAATACACGACCGTCGGCAGCTCTGTATCATGTGGCGCTAGGGTTATTTACGTCGGCCGAGCTGGCCGACGTAAATAAAGATTCCAATATTAACGTCGGCTTGGCTGGCCGACGTAAATACTGGAGCTGCTGGCTGGCAAAATAGCCACCATTTTTTTGCTTAATTACAGCAGCATCTAATATAAGCAATATTATACCAATTCACAATATTATACCAATTCATCCAAACTATTTTTAACCCATAGACTGATCATCACAAGTTCCATCATCTCAATATTAACACAAATACAATATATTTCATCATTTCAATATTCGCACACATACACAACGGCTATTTTCCATTGCTAATCACACAAGCATCACATACACTCACGTACAAGCACCACTAATCACACACATTAATACGCACGCACAAGCAAGATCAAGGAATACAGAGGTAATTGCTGCCATCTGACTCACATACACTATCTTTCTTCTTCTTCTTCTTCTTCTTCTTCTTCTTCTTCTTCTTCTTCTTCTTCTTCTTCTATTATCTCTTTTTTTGGGTTTCCTTTTTTTGAGCCGATGCGATAGAAGGAACCGGGTGGCAACCTGCTCTGCCGTGTGCTCGAGCTGGCTGGCTGCTTGGTGGCGCCGCCCTATGTCGCCTTCTCCGTCATCCATGACGTTACCAGGCCACCGCGCTGTCTCCGCGTTTTGCATTTGTCACCAAGCATCACACTAGCGCCAAGTGCCACGCCGAAAGCCATCGACCAAGAGCTGCAATTGCAACCCAGATCAAGATGTTAGTGGACACAAATGAATGTCGAGAAACTTATGATAAAATGAAACTGCCCCTAAATTCAAGTTTGTAGTTATTTTTGGCAATGATCATATTTGAATATTTCATAACCAACAATAGCTAAAGATTCAAAACGGATTGCACATATCCCCAACCAACATGTATTTGTAACTATGGAGTAGTTGGTTAGACCTAATTTCAATAATTTTTTACAGAAGGTACCAACTGCTTAGTCACTTCAATATTTTTAAGTGAAAAAAGAGCAGAATAATAAAAAAGGACATAAATATGGGCAATTGGGCATAGATAACAGTGGGGTGCATTGGATTACCAGCAAACGCAGTAACAATGCTAAAAACAGAACCATGACTTTGGGTTAGCAATATGGTTGCATCACACAACTGGAACATATATCTAGTTTAATTCCATCCTACAGAAAACGCTGTTTTGTCTACGTTGAATGGAACAAAATATTGTTTCCTTATTAGATGATGGATGAAAGACTACAAGTACTATCATCTTATAAGGTTGGAGTTTCACTAGAGATGAAGTACAATAGATGAAGCGATGGTGTTACTCACCACTTTATTCAGCAGCTGCTAGTACTGTTGCAGTCCCCCAAATCATTCTGGACAAAAAGAAAAACAGTGACAATTGACAAAGAGCTTGCCGGTCCTTTATCTGCGAGAATCATATCTTTACAGCATGGCCTAGTGCTTCTTCATTTACTATACCATGTGCTATTAGTTATCAGTAAGTCGAATATAGGTTTCAGGGTCTAGGGACACTGCCTGATAGATACACCATTGTGGTGAAGTCATATAAAAATCCTAAACCTTTCAAAAAACCTCCATACTATCTCCTGGATGAAGCGAGCATAAATCAGAAAGCTCTTTCTCATTCTCAGTGCGTGCCCCTTTCCTTTCACTAGCAACTAGTGCATGAAGCTCAGCAACTTTAGTTCCTATATACAAGATGGAGCGGGTTCACCAAGTATCTGAGGCATCTCAGCACACAAACTTAAGAGTCCGAACTTAAGAGTCCGGCCAGCATTGTTCGACTTGCTTATGCGCGCTTTGCGAAATGGCATAGAGATTTTTGATAGATGGGTTCACGATGTAATTGTGTGAAGTCATTTATTTAAACGGCCATTAAGCCAATACACCTAAAAATCTAAAGATGTTGTCATTATTTGTCATAATGCTTGCTTTAGTTTGTTTTTCTTTGACAGCACAATTCACTGCTCTGTTCTGTTCATCTGGAAGACGATGAAGATTTTAGATTCTACACTTCATCAAGGCTTTGATCAGCCCTGTTCATCGCAGAAAAAAAAAACAGAGTTGCACCTCTAAAGGATTAAGCATTGCACGCAATGATTCATTCAGGGAGTCAAGTCTGGTCTGGAGCAAATGCAGCTCTTTACTGTTTAGACTAATGGAAAATTCATTACGGATACTTCAGACAGAAATCTGTATTAAACATCGAGTCATATGAATTCCTCAATTAATTTGTTTCTTCTGGAAATATTGTTTGTTAAAAAACATACATGTTTTGATATGGAGACAGACCAAGTGAACTGAAACGGACAAGCAGACACCCAAATCAATACAATAGACTTCCACACTATTTTTTTTCTGCCACTAGCATAAACAAGCAGGGTGTACTAAACAGAGAAACAATGCAGGCAATGTGCCATAAAGAACAATGTGCCATAAAAGCAATATATAAGAAACTATAGAGCTACATATGTCCTCCATATATCTGATAATTTAGTCATATGAATATCAAACGGAAGGATGAAAGACTTTTACCGCGCTAAGCTTGGTCCTCTTGCAATCAAGCTTCACCTTCTTGGCCTTAAGCGAGCAGCCTCTGAAATGCTGAACATAGCAGGATCCTAAACCAAATAAGAGGGTAGTGGAGTCATTTAGGGCATTGGCAACTGAAGAACCACTAGCCAATGGAAAACAGATGAGACCTGTGGTGAAATTAGGAAACAAAACAAGCATAAGAGCATTCCCAAGAC